>BSBK01002885.1:2117500-2432500 GCA_027943335.1 Chamaecyparis obtusa | reverse complement strand
TCAACATCAAGAGCAAGAACTCATTCAACCGATTACAATATTGCCATAGTAATTATTTTAGCATCACAATCTCCTCTCTCTATCCAAACACTCATGTTTAACGTGTGTAAATAACTTGTGCTAGAAAGATTATCTTTGAAAGAGTCTAAAAAATTTACTACAAAAAGTATAGCAATTTCTATCTACAATAATAATTGTCTCCACTTCCCTTGCTAAAATTTTATTTCCCCTTCTTCTCCAGTTTCTCTTGGAAATATTATCCTCACAATGTACACTTGTAAAATCTTTTTCCTCTCAATATATCCAGAAAATCTCTTCCTCTCAATATATCTAGGAAATCCCTTCCTCTTAATATATCCAGGAAATATCTTCCTCTCAATGTCTCAAGGAAATATCTTCCTCTAAATATATCCAAGAAAGCTCTTCCTCTCAATATATATAGGAAATCTCTTCCTCTTGATGTCTTGATCATGCTGATGACACTTCGGCCCATATTCAAATGTGCCTTGGACATATCTCAAAATATTCTTTACAGTTATTTAGTGCACACATTTAGGTTCCATCGTAAACTAACTGAGAGAGTTCACTGCAAAATAAATGTCTAGTCTGGTGTTGACAAGATACATAAGAGAGCCTATCAACTATCTCTATAAAGTTGGGTCCATCACCTCTGATCTAGAAGCATCAATCTTCTTCCAATTGGTCACAAGTGGTTTTGACATGGGCTCACAGTTCTCCATCCTGAATCACTTCAAAATATCAATTAAGTATTTTCCTTGTCCAAGAAAGACCTCTCCCTCTTTTTCCCACAACTCTAAGGCCCCAAAAAGTAGTTCATCAACCCCAAGTCTTTCATCTCAAACTCATACCATTTCAAGGATCTTGTTGATATTGGTCTACATACATCTGATCCTATGAGATCCAAAATCTCTTTAGATCTATTTTCACTACTTGGAAAATTAGTCTTGACATAATTCCCAAGAGCACGACCCTTGCACACCTCATATTTGTCTATCTTCATCTCAAACACTGGTGATCATCGACACAAAATAAACTGGAGACAAAAATTTTATTTTATTTTTTCTAAAATTTGTGTCACAAATCTTGGCTTTATATTTACAATTCAGAGCTTTGGTAAAATGTTAATTTCTTTATAATCTAGCTACAAATTAATTAGACAATAAATTCAGATAATAGAAACTCTATCTAATTTATAACAATCAATACTCTCAATTAATTAACAATAAATAATAGTGGAAGAAAATATGTCAATCACATAAAGACAATAACACAAATATACCCAAGAAACCCTAGTGTAGGGGAAAACATCCAAATGTTGGATCTTCTATTCAACCTAACAACCAACTTTATCTTCTAAAACAAATACAAGTTCACTACAATAGTCATACTTATATAGAACTCAACAGCTTTACGTAGCTTGCAAGAAAATAATCTTTCCTTTCTTTCTTTGGCTTTAAATCATATATAAAATCACTCCTTTTCCTCAACCTCACAAACTTAGATATGTTCTATTAAAGAATACAAAAACAAATTTTCTGCTAAATATCCAACTTGAGTTGCTTTAAAGCAACTCCACTCCACCTTCTGAACTAAACAGAAAATCAACAGTAATGAGAAACCAACCCACAATTATGCATACTGGTATTATGCAAATAGTACATACTCTTAGATCTAGAGTAGAGATGACTTCACTAGTGAGCTCAAATTCATGAAATATGCAAAAAAAATAAATTATTTTTTACTTTCTACATAAAAATTTATCATCTTAGATACTAATCAGTACACATAATCTCTCTCTCTCTCTCTCTCTCTCTCTCTCTCTCTCTCTCTCTCTCTCTCAAAATATGACTCCTTGAAAAAAAAGATATTACAATGTTCATAACCGTATCACATGTATAATAATTAGTGGCTAGTGGTATTTTTCCCTTCACTTATTTTATGAAAAATTATCGTCTATGAGAACATATAAACAATTTTGAAATTTGAATCTTAGAACTAATATAAAATGATAACATTTAAATGACCTTATAAAAAATCATTTAGAAATTACAATAAATAGAAATAAACAGTATTTAGAAAATAATAATAATAAATAACATCTTTAAAATATATTCATGCAAAATAACTAATAAATTTAAGAAATAAAAGATTCCCTTAAACGAAATATATTTAAGTCTAGTACTCCTAATTATCTCGTAATTATCATGTGTGATGTAATTAGCAGCTGATAGAATATTTCCCAGCATTATTTAATGGAAAATTATAATCTATGAACACATAAAATTGTAGCTTGAATCGTGGAATCAACATAAACTAATGACGTTAAAAATAACCTAATGAAAAATCATTCAGAAGTTACATTTACCGTAGTGGGTCTAAGGTGTCTCCAATTCTTTTAGTTCAGATCGGCTGAAGAAAACTAGGCTTTAATAATTAATGATGGTATAATAAATTGTTTTCAGAATTTAAGTTTTGTTCACACTAAATTCAACAATATTGTTGATATTTTGAATAAATAGGTGAATCGAATACAAGCAACTAATAAAACCTAATTAATAAAATCCGACTACCTAGATTTAGTATTCAATTTAAAACGTTCTTATATAGAACCGTTACTATGCAGAAAATAAGTTCCTTACCCCTACCAAATCGCACCTTGAAAAGAGAACTCTTCCTAAAATGAGATAGGGTGATAGTTTCTTCTGAATTTGTCTTCGTTCCAATGATGTTCCACTACATTTTTTAATGTTCTATTCCCAATTAATTAAATATAAAAACTCCTTCTGATCACACAAGGTCAGTTCTTACAGTGATTGCCGTGAATTTTGAGCATAACCTTTTACTTGGTCTTACTGTTGCATGTGCAGTGAACACGCAGGACCAAACTTGGCGCTATTTTCTAGTTATGTAAGACCGATACAATCCCAAAATAGTGTCTCGAAGATTCTTTACTTCATTTATCCTTTTAGGGAATGGGTGTAGTGTCTCGAAATTGACCCTGTCAGAGCCCTGACTACAACAAAACTAAACTATCAAACGTATGCTTTGGGATTGTAAAATAATAGAGGCACTTGGGCTGCTATCGGAATGGGCTTGTCTGCTATCTTCGGGCATACAGTTAGAAAACAAACCCCATTCAGTCTGACCACATCTAACAGTTTTGACTCCAAAATATTTGGACCTATTAAAGATGTATTGGTTTTTGTAATATCAAGCAGCAAAATAAATATGCTTACCCTCAAAAATAAAAGTCTGTAGTTAGTTAAAACATATTCACATATTACTTACAGTACTTTAAGAACACCTTAAAATACCATTTTTAGTCACAGAACAGAGTCTTCCAAATTTTCTACCAAAACAAATCTAAGAAATAACAGCAGAGAAATGAAAAAGCTGGCTTCATTCATGGGTGAGAAACTTAAAACAGTTATTATAATTCCCTTTATCATATTTATACTTTTTAATTTCCTGATATATAGAGGTATCGGACCTGTGCATAACTTTGGAAATTAACTTAGACAGCCTGACCATCTTGATTTACATGTGAAGGACTTCGGCCTTGAGATCAGATAGAGAGCGGAGATGCATTGTTATTTTTCTCTTTGAATTGTCATTTACAATTTGTACTTTTAACATGGCTCTTTGGAATGAGCCCTCAAGGGTAAATAGGATAGCCAAGCTGCTAGAAAATATTAATGATCAACAAAACTTTGATTCCTTAGAATCACTTTCTCATGCAGGAAATTTAGAGTTTGCTTCACACATTCAATCTAACATTGATTCCTTCCACACACAAAAAAAAAATAAATTTCAGATAATAAATAATTTTCTCAGAAAAAACTGAATGGCTCATCAAAATAATCCCCAGTCCATTTGTCTAATTGAAGCAGAACCAAGAAGGCCTCGCCAAAATTCTGTGTGTTTATCACTTCCAATGTTGTTCAAGTTTACGATATACAAGCCATGCTCAGAGATTAAGGGAAGCTTAGCGAAGCTTCCAGTATATCAAAAATGTTCAACACGGTGTTTGGATATCATCTTCAAAGTTGGTGTTTAAACCGGCACTTTCAACGTAAGGAGCGACTAATATGAACTCATATCTAGTTAATAATAGTCGAATTGTCCTTTTTATGTACACTTAAAGAAACATTCAACCTGTTTCAATTAGAAGAATCATCCATTATCCCTTGTTGAGTTAATCATTGAATTGATCTAGGTTTCATTGATATGGCTTTCAAAATGCATGCCCGTTATTATTATATCTAGTGGGTCCTTGACAGAAAACACACCGACCACGCACTATACTATGTAAATCCAGACGCATACTGTTACTTAATAGCAAGTGAAAGGAAAACAGTTGATATGAAATGAAACATTCATAGGCAAAACCTCTGAAATAACTACATAGAAATGTTCGCTTACAACAAGCTTTAAGATTTATGAGATTCCATTGAACATAAGCTTGAAAACTTAAAATACTCTATTCCATAAGACCGTTACATCTGTACTGTTGTGAAAATCAGATCCAAAATTAGCCCCACCGAATAGCATAAAAAAACTTAGACGTTGAATTGTGTGCTTTTCTTGAAACGAGACATGATTGTATTTTCTTCAGAAATCGCTTTGATTTCTTGATATTCAATTTACAATTCTCTATTACTAATTGATCCACAATCAAAAGACCCTTGAGGGAACGCAAGGAGAGTTCCTCCAGCATTTACCATGTTGTTTAAGCATCTCCATTGCCTTGGTCTTCGTCTTGGCCGTACAATCAACCTGCAAGAGCATGCACAGCTTTGCCACCGCCCCAACATGCAACATTTCCTGCAAAACATGGTCAGAGGGGGAAAAGTGGCAGAGCGACCAAAGGATTCGAACAGCTTTCTCGCTACCCAATCCCGATACTCTCAGAATCTTCTTAGAGACCACAGGGATACCCATGGCGTGGTCAGCCATGGCAGCCCTTCCTTCCGCACACCCACAAAACACATCGAGAAGACATAACATCCTCTCGCAGCTGTTCTTTCTCTCGGATGTCTGATCGGGAAGCAATTCAATCAACGCAGAAACAGCGCCCGCCTCAATAGCCTTAATTCTGCTGCTCCTGCTATTCACGGTCATCGCGGTTAACACCCTAAGGGCGGCAACAGTAGCCTGCTCGCACACTTCCTCGGTCAAAACCTCAATCAACCCTTCGATTAAATCATCATTGGCGTTCAAAATAAACCGTTCCACGCACTTCCTGGACACCGTCTGCGAAAGCACGGCGGCATGAAATCGGGCGTTGGAAGTACCTCTCTTGAGAATGGAGGCCACGGAAGCCAGGCACTTTGCACTGGCGAACAAATCAACCGTTTCATCCGGCAACGGGTTGAGAGAATGAAGAATCCCCAAGGCTTCCTCGCAAACCACCGCAACATCGTAGCCGCAACCGGTTTCATCTGGTTCCACAGATTGGCTTTCAAGGAGAGAGATCAGGACAGCCGGTGCTTCAGACAAAGCGACGCACCGTCTGTGTCCATCGCTTTTCTTGGCCAGAGATCTCAGTTTTTTCAAACCCTTGACTGGAAAAGGAGCCACCGGGCGGGCCCTTATGTCACGGAGCAATTCATCGAGCTGATTCGTATCCAATGGCGGCACTTGTGGGGCGATGCCGGAAACGCCCATGGAGGAATTGGCTGCGGACCACTCCTGAATGAGGCGGCGAAGGGTATGGTTTGGAGTGAGGTCTCGATTATCGAGGACTCGCATTGTGGCGGGGCAGGTGTTCTTGCGGAGCTCATATATCCATTTCTCAATGCTCTCCCTGTCGTAGGTGACGCCGGTGCACACAGTTACGGGATCTTCCATGATTTGCATGGATATCAAGCACACAAAGTACGAAGGGATTTCGACCTCCTGGTTCGAAGGGGCTTCTACTTCCCCATTCTCATCCATCGCCTTAGCTCTTCTGCAAATACCTAATGTCCCGAGATCTCTCAACGCGGAATTCAGTTATTGGCTTTGGGGATGTAGATAGCTACCTATATATCTCTAGATTTGCAAAGAAGCAAATTGTGCTGGATGAGAAGACGTGAAGGGCTTTGTAATGTAAGAAGGGGATGTGAAGAGGCTACGCTGTTTTGTAATAGGGTATTTCACGCGTACGCGCTTGCTCTTTATAAACGCAATCTTGGCAGCCTTTTCAATGATTTTGATAAGTTAGCGAAGGTCAAATCTAACGTCGGTGGTGATAGTTGTGAACTATTCAACGGTTATTACAGACGACAGTCTGGAAAACCCTATGTGCATTCTTCGTTAGTGCCTTCGATACGAATACCTCAAAATCTTTGTTATACTCGTCACACTGCTCGAGAAGTGAATGCAACATATATTATTATTGTTATTACTATTTTACTTACAAGCTGACTGAGATTCGAACTCCGGAGTGCCTACTTTTTTGTTCTTGGTCACATGATGTTATTATAATGAAGTCGTTGGTGCATTCCTACTGCAGCTACTGTTGATCCAAAATGAACTTTTGACCTGACTTAATAATTAAATATTTGAAATTAAAAAATATATTCTGTCGCTTTGCTTTAATTTGTTGTTATTTTAATCAAATCTGACTTTGTATGTAGGATACGTATGATTGTTGTTTTAAGATAGGTGACATTATGGTACATTTTATTATCTAAAAGCATAAAATAATTAGATTAAGATTTCTATTTATTTATTATTGGAACTGGACTAAACGTATCAAACAATAAAGTATTATAATGTGATGTATTCACAATATTTGTGATCTAAAGTAAATTCATATAGACTTAAATGTAAGGAAATGAGTCAAATTAAATTGACAAACTAATATTGTGGTAAGGGTGAAAGCAATTATTAAACAATCTCTTAAATGACTCAAATTCCTCTAGATCTCTACAAGTACCATAAGTGGCTTCCTTATCCAGCATCTTGTCAAGTTGTAATAGTGTATATAGGTTTGAGTTAATTCTATAAACACTATAACATTACCATAATGCCCATCATCTATTTCTTTAGAAGTTCTTACCAACAAGGAACTTTAAGTTACAACCCTTTTATAAGAGTTGGTATAGTATTCTCTATTCCATGCAAGATCTGGTAGAAGATGAAGCCACTCAATGATGCAGTGCAAGGCAGGAGAATCCCCGATGGAGATGTCCTAGCCCCCAGCAAATAACCACACAATAGAATATAATAACAATACAGAGATATAGATCCACACAATGCCAATACTCTAATAGAATCATCATATTTTCATCCAACATGCCCGGCTGTAAGGCCTTCCGGGTTACGGCCAAATACATTGCAATTACAATAGAAACTCCACAAGATCTCGCAAGATCCAAACCAAAACCCTAGCTAGCCCAGATCCACACACTGGTAGGAACCCCCAAGGAAGATCTAAACTTGTGCTCGCAAGCCCACCAAGCAATCTCCTTGTTTCCCAAGCCGCAGCTACTAGCTCTCCTCAAAACTCGCTACACAGCCACCTCCTCTTCTCCCTGGTGGATGAATAATTGTCTCAAGACTTCCCCCACAACCCCTACTTATACCAATCTAAGCCACAGGTCGGCCCTGAATATAAATTAAATACAAATACCGAAATTAAATGCCACAAGTTGGCCAACAACAACAATTAAATTCCCAAAATTGATGTCTTAGTAAAATCGCGATATCTCCTAGCTCCGGATGAATTAGAACTTGTGCTTCGAACCACAGGTAGAAATATAGGCCCACTTTAATCCCTGAAATTTTTAGCCTCTAACTCTTTGTTTAAAATTACTTATATGACCTGAAATAGGCACCAAATTCCTAAGCAAGGCCGAGCTCCCCTAGGCCATGCTGAGCAACCAAGACCATGCCAAGTTCCATTAAATACATCAAAACCAATTACCCAAGACCCAAGTGGGTTTATCAAACTCTACCAAACCCCTCACATAT
The DNA here is from genome assembly GCA_027943335.1 of Chamaecyparis obtusa. Classification (NCBI taxonomy): domain Eukaryota; kingdom Viridiplantae; phylum Streptophyta; class Pinopsida; order Cupressales; family Cupressaceae; genus Chamaecyparis; species Chamaecyparis obtusa. Next base: position 2,424,520 of record BSBK01002885.1, on the reverse strand, counting down.
GAAAATAAGTCCACACAACTCCATCAAATCTCCCAAACATGCAGGATAGCCAACTACCCTGGGATGCTCTTGCATCAGACTCCCCAAGTGCGAAAAGAAGTATGCCTCATACTTTGATTCCCGATGAAATATCCGCAACCATCTTCATCTTCACCAAAGGCTTCCACTCCAACAGGGACCATAGAACCAACATGCAAATCACCCAAATCTGCATCCATCTGTCAACCACTAGAATCTCAACCATCCAATCAACATGCTCACTCCCAGGAACAAACTGAACATAGTGCCTCACCAATATTCTCTGTAGTAGATCACTACCAACAACAACAATATCCTCAAACATGAAATCCATGTTACCAACATGTAAGCTCAAATCCACAATAGGAGCAACATGTAAATCCTCAACCATGTCAACCACCAACAGGTTCACATCAGGAACATACAGATCTGTAGTATCATGTAGATCCTCAACCACATCAACAACTAGTGAATCCACACCAGCAACATCCATATCAACAATATCCATATCACCAACATATGGATCACCACCCTTACCAACTTGATTATCCACAACCAAGTGCTCCACAATTTCCATGTCAGACTCAACCAACTGATCATGAAAACCAATCTCAATCACAGCATCAACAAGGTTAGGAAGCTCCATAGAAACATCCACAAGTTTCTCCACAGGTTCCGCATCAACCTCCACACACTGATCAACAAAACCAACTTCCATCTCGACCTTGCTATGCCCTCTTCTCTCTCGAACAAGTCTTCTAACCGGCCAGACAACTCGCTTCCTGATCGGTAGACTCCAGCTCCACGGTTTCAAGATCTCTCGAACTCTCTTATGAAATTTATCTAGAGATGGATCACTCTCAACCATCCTTTCCTTAACTTGATTAGTCAATCTAGCTTCCAACCGAGAAAAATTCTTTGAAATATTCTTCTCCACCACATCATGGAGTTTTGCAATCATCTCAGGGTCCAATCTTCTTACAGCCATCTTCTAAGATCTTCGCAAACCCTCTGCAATGAATCACCAACTAGATCCAGCCTTCACTCCACCCAAAGTCCTGATGCAAACTGCCTCACATTCGGCACTCTATCCACACACTTAGGAACAACTGTGTTATGATAAACTCCACCCAAGGTCCTGGTGCAAATTGCCTCCCATTCGACGCTCTGTCCACACACTCAGGAACAACCTTCGCTCTGATACCACTTGATGCAGTGCAAGGCAGGAGAATCCCTGATGGAGATGTCCTAGCCCCCAGCAAATAACCACACAATAGAATATAATAACAATACAGAGATATAGATCCACACAATGCCAATACTCATAATAGAATCATCATATTTTCATCCAACATGCCCGGCTGTAAGGCCTTCTGGGTTACGGCCAAATACATTGCAATTACAATAGAAACTCCACAAGATCTCGCAAGATCCAAACCAAAACCCTAGCTAGCCTAGATCCACACACTAGTAGGAACCCCCAAGGAAGATCTAAACTTGTGCTCGCAAGCCCACCAAGCAATCTCCTTGTTTCCCAAGCCCCAGCTACTAGCTCTCCTCAAAACTCGCTACACAGCCACCTCCTCTTCTCCCTGGTGGATGAATAATTGTCTCAAGACTTCCCCTACAACCTCTACTTATACCAATCTAAGCCACAGGTCGGCCCTGAATATAAATTAAATACAAATACCGAAATTAAATGCCACAAGTCGGCCAACAACAACAATTAAATTCCCAAAATTGATGTCTTAGTAAAATTGCGATATCTCCTAGCTCCGAATGAATTAGAACTCGTGCTTCAAACCACAGGTAGAAATATAGGCCCACTTTAATCCCTGAAATTTTCAGCCTCTAACTCTTTGTGGAAAATTACTTATATGACCTGAAATAGGCACCAAATTCCTAAGCAAGGCCGAGCTCCCCTAGGCCATGCTGAGCAACCAAGGCCATGCCAAGTTCCATTAAATACATCAAAACCAATTACCCAAGACCCAAGTGGGTTTATCAAAATCTACCAAACCCCTCACATATGAAAATAAGTCCACACAACTCCATCAAATCTCCCAAACATGCAGGATAGCCAACTACCCTGGGATGCTCCTGCATCACTCAATCTCTAAGAGTTTTATTAAAAGAAAAGGAGAGACCAAATATGAGACAATACTACTATTATATTGAAGGATGTAAAAGATACAATGATGCCTTGCTGGAATTATAAAGGGAACTCATCTATTATCTAGATGAAATCAAGACATGGGATTGTATAATATTGTGACTTGTATCTTAATTATATAACTTGAGATGCGAAGGGATGAGTTTGCTAGGTCTAAAGTGTAATTAACTAACTAGTGTGAATGCGACCTAGGTGGTTAACCTATACCATCATGAATTGGAAACACTTGACATGTGTGTACAATTTCATGTTTCTTTAGCACCCACCTTTGTGTATTTTCATAGTAGGACATCATATGGTACTTAATGAACACCTAAATCCAAATATATGTCCTCAATCATTTCAATTTTGTTTATAACCGAGGTAAACCCTTGTTTCAAAGTATGCTCCTCTATTATTCCTCCAATCTAATAATTTATTTCATCACATACGCCCCATGTTACCATTTGTGGCCTTCATGTCTTGTCCTAGCCTTGAAATTAATTGTACCTTGTAATGTGGCATCCCCTAATTATGTCAGACACATGATCTTGATTTGACCTATAATTGGGTGTAACATGATCTTGATGGGAAGATAACATCTACAGTGTTGTACCAAGAACACAACATCGTAGGCATTTTCTTCCTTAAAGATTAGGCTAAAATTGGAACTGGTGTCCCGCCTCAATGATTTACTGGGGTATTTGGATCTATGGTTATATTGATTGATTTTTAACCCCTAATATGTAGTCAAAGCTATATAAACAACATATCTCTCCTCATTCTGGTAACCACGATCAATTTATGGGAAAATTTATCACATCACTCTATAGAATTCATGTTCATCCAAGCAATCAAGATATACACTTCTTAATAATTCAAGTTGTTCTTATCCATGGATCAAGCTTCTTTCCATCATTCAAGGCCAAGGAAAAGGAGTTTCTATCAAAGAAGGAGATATACACATCTACATTCATCTAAGTCTTCTTTCTTCTTCCCAATCAATAATTGTGTCAAACTACAAGATCTATCACATTAAATCTTTCATATTTTTCATTTGCGTTAATGTGTTAACTGAAAGCTACTGCATTAAAATTCATTTGATCACATTGAAAGAATCATTTCCATTTCCAAGGTATGATAAATCATTTTTTCAGACTAGTCTCTACTATATGACAAGATGTTTTCATTTTATTTTGTAGGACATGAAAATGAGGAAAACATGCACACAAGAGGAACCATCAAACTCTATAACTATGCACAATCAACCTATCCAAACACAAATGAAATGGACACAAAGAAATGGAAACTATAAACAAAACTCCCTCAATTGGATAATTGTCCTTTTTCTTGAATCTCCAAAAGAGTTGATGTACCTCTCATATTTACATAATGCACTTAAAATATGAAAGAAAAATTGACTATAGTGATCATGAAAATATTTAAAAGATGAAGGTTATTTTCATTGATAAATTGATCTCAATTTATAAAGATGAGAGACCAAAATGCAGATTTGTCAACTTGAATGTGAAAATGGAAGATTGTCATAATTATGACAAATTGAATGCACAAATGGAAGTGAGAAATCAAATGCACAAATTGAGGGAAAAATTGAGGGCATTTGGAAGAAGAGAGTGGGGGAAAATTAATAGGCAATTAGGAAGCCAAATCAGGGGAAAAAGGGATAGGGAAAGATGTAAGAAATCATGAAGCTAAATTATAGGAAATGGAAGCACATTTAAGGAGAAGGAATTTTTTAATTTAAAAACTGATTGATTCCCATCAAATGGAAAAATAGGTATTTAGGAAGATCCATGTTGTAAAATTAGTCAATTAATTAATTATGGAGACATGATGAAGATGGAATAAATAAAGTCCATTTATTTATTCAAAACTATGGATAAAGCATGGTTTATGTAGCCCTAAGAAAAAAATCAGTTTATTGTTGGTCGGATTGATAACTTTGAAGCAAATTTGAGTTGATTTTGATGACTTTGATGAGGATCTAGAATAATTTTGATAATTTTGAAAAGGTTTAGGAATGACACTGAATATCTTAGTTAATGTGTTAAGTTGATCTAAAACAACATTTATGAACTTTGACAACGCCTTGGATCAATTTGAGAAATACTTTGATAAGTTTTGAGTTTGAGATAAGGTGGAAAATGAAGAGGGGTCATCCCACAATAGTGGGTTACACTTTTTGGCTTGAATTGACACTGACCTTCCAATTTTCAGAAAAACTTTGACATTCCGATGCATATTGCCATTCAACCGTTAGAAATCGAAAAATGATGTAAACTAGAGTCCTTTCGGATTTTCTGTTTAGAATCTAAATATATTTTTTATTTTTTAAAAAAAATTAATTTAAATCAAAATTTCTTTCTCCCACAAAAACTAGTATGTTGCATAACTTTTTTTCTATAAAAGATATCAATGCGATTCTTTTGAATATAGTTTGGTAACATCCATACTGAGGGCATCCAATTAGTTTCAAGACATTATCACATTTTTTGCATATTTTATGTATGCTCAAAGTCGACCAAGCTAATTTTTTGACCTACTTTCACTGTGTAACGCATAACTTCTTTTGTATATATCGGATTTCAAATTTTATTTTTTTGGGAGAAAGAGGACTCTAAGATGAAGGGCACTGATATTTTTCAAAATTTTTATTATATTTTCTACTATTTTCTATTGAACGTCAAAGTTATATGTTTGAATTGGCCAAAAAACCAACATTCATTTCACGTCAAACAACATACACCTAATGAATTCAAAACTGGTCAAGACTATAGTCATTAGAAAGCTGACTCAAAGCACTTTTGCATGGACTCGAGGTCATTTTCTGAATGTTTCATTTGACCCTAGTACTTCAACCCTGAAACTCAGAAATGTGTTGTTTTCTGTTGGCTTTTGACAAAAATTCCTAGAAAGGAAGTTTTGAATGAAACTAGTTTCATTCGAAACTTCTTACTTTCATTCGAAACTAAAAAATGCTAACCCCGGGTTGACATCTGCGTCAACATCTGGGTCAAGAGAGTTTTGAATGAAAGCTAACTGGTTTCAAATGAAAGTTAAATTTAACTTTCATTCGAAACTCATGTCGGCCAATTTGGTGTTTTTTCATGATAGTGACAATCGCATATAAATATAAGAGCAATTTTCTCAATATTTTAATTCAGAGCTACAAAATAATTCATATTTTACATATAAAAAAGACATTTAAAGGTGTATTTTCCTACATTTTGTGATATTTTAGTGGAATAATCATGCAAAAGTGATGGGGAATCAGAAAAGAAGGCAAAATAAGAGTGCTCAACATTACTCACTAGAAACTAAAGAGAGATTATGAAGAGAACCTCGTGAAAGGTATCATCGTGTGAGACAAGGTGTGACCCTATCTCTCTCTCTTTGTGTGACTATATATCATAATTGATGATTAGGACATATGTTAATGAAGTTCATTTAAGCACATGATATTGCGATTTCTAATTAGACCTAGAATATATTCAATAAAGAGCATGTCTTATTAATAGCTACATATATTAGGACTTGAATAATATGTACATGTATACACTTGTATTAGTCAACTTAATCAGGCCTATTAGAGGTCTATTAGATCTATTAGGGCCTAATTAAGTTAGATTGGCATATTAGTACCGACATAGATGCAACTAGACCTATAACCCAAGTAGCTTAGATGCAATTAGATCAATTGGACCTGGTACCTAATTAGACCGATTACTTGACAAAGGGAATATTAGACATGTATTAAGACCTAGTCAAACCTATTAGGACCTATTAGACCTATTAGGACCTATTAGACATATTACCTAACCTATTAGGAAAGTTAGTTTCATTATTCTAGGACATATTAGATGTACTTGTACAGTATTATACATGTATTAAGGCCTATTAGACCTATTAGGACCTATTAGAGGCCTATTAGACCTATTAGGACTTATTAGAGGCCTATTATCTACCTATTAGATATGTATCAAGACCTATTGGACAGGTATTAGGACAAAAAGACCTATTAGACATGTACTAAGACCTATGAGACCTATTAGGACATGTGTGAAGACCAATTAAGACTTATTAGACCTATTAGGATGAATTATTAACCTATTATACCCATTATAGGATGTATATTAGATGTACTTACAGTATTGTACATGTATTAAGACCTATTAGACCTATTAGGACCTATTAGATGTCTATTAGACCTTTTAGACATGTATTAAGACCTATTAGACATATATTAGGACAAAAAGACCTATTAGACATGTATTAAGACCTATTACACATATATTAGGACAAAGAGACCTATTAGACATGTATTAAGACCTATGAGACCTATTAAGACATGTATGAGACCTATTAGGACATGTATGAAGACCTATTAAGACATTTATGAGACCTATTAGGACATATATGAGACCTATTAGGACATGTATGAAGACCTAATAGACATGTATTAAGACCTAGTCAAACCTATTAAGACATGTATCAAGACCTAGTCAGACAAGTATTAAGACCTACTAGATGTCTATTAGACCTTTTAGACATGTATTAAGACCTATTAGATAGATATTAGGACAAAAAGACCTATTAGGAACTAAAATTACACGTCTACTTTAATATCTTTAATAGATCTACACATGTCTACTTTAATATCTAGTAAGTATTAAACTTACTAACTGTATCTCCATTTGTAGGAGAAGGGTCATCACAAGCTCAACAAGACCAACCTGTAGAAGCTGGAGAAGGGGCATCTCAAGCTCAACAAGACCAACCTGTAGACGCTGGGGAGGGGACATCTCAAGCTCAACAAGACCATCCTATAGATGCTATAGAAGGGTCATCACAAGCTCAACAAGAACATCCTTTACAATCTCAAACAAGTACACATAGATCTCTATCTCTCTCTATCTCTCTCTTTATTTAAGTTACGTACCATTGTCTTGATTTAGTCTAGATTTGAATGATTATAATACACTATGAGCTTATACATAAATAATCACTTGTTCTCCTTAAGATGAGCTATCCTAAGATATTTTAAAATATTTTGTTTGCAGTTGAATTACAAGAAAAACATGACAATGTCAGCCTAGCCCAACAGTTGAAAAGAAAAATTAATCATAAAAGCATTGATCATTTACTTGAAATGGATGTGAACAAATTGAGAGAGTATGCCAAACAACCCACAAATACTATGAAGAGGACATTGAATAAAAAGTCTAAGGATATAATTGCACAGTTTGAAAATCTTGATACGCTTGAGAAAACTCAACTATTATCAATCACACTTCTTAAAGATGAGTTAAAGGAGCCATTGAAACTATTGGGTGTAGATGCAAGTTCAAAAAAGAGAAAATTGGATGACCTAGGAAAAAATGTTGTTGAAAGTGTCAAGGAAGGATTGCAATCCATTGGGAAAACATCTAGAGTTACATATAGGTCCATTTCTAGAAGAGTGATATTGACATCAATTTTAAATAAAAACATGTATCATAAAAGATAGATTTCCTCACTTTCATCTCATCTCGGGTATAGTAGGAAGACAATGTCGCATTACTTGAAAAGGAGAAACATTTTGGATGATACTACATTGGAAGGTAATTGGGCACTAATGTGTCGAGCTCCTCACTCTGACAAGATTAACAAAATAGTCAGGAACTTAGTTATAACATTTTGGACTGATCATACTCATCCTTCATCAAATAGGATATAAAGAGCATATAATCGTGGAGATTATATAGACCAGTAACTTAAACGAAACAGTCAGGAACTTAGTTATAAAGAGCATGACACTCATTTTGTTGAGCACTATTTTAAAACATATTTTGGATATTTAGAAAATAAAGGCATAAAAATCAAAAAGCATTATGTTTGGTCAGATGGATGTGCAGCACAATTCAAGTCAGCAAGACCATTTTATGTGCTATGTAGATATCATCAATTCCAAAAGATACCACATATTTGGAGTTTCTTTGAGAGTGGACATGGGAAGGGAGAGCACGATGGTGCAGGAGCTTGTATAAAATGTTCTTTAAGAAATTATCAATTGGACTATCAGGGATATCATATAAATAATGCTCATGATGTGGTTGAGTGGTGCAAGAGACACTTTGTAGCTCCAAATCAAGATAGCACATCTTCACTAGGGGATCGAGTCATACTAGTTAGATTGTTCTGGGAGATATCAAGTATATTTATGAAATGCATTAATTTATAAATTAAAGTTTCAATTTATGCGTACATATATATGTTATACTAACAACTCTTAAAAATTTACATGTGTTTGTGTATTATTCAGGTGTTGATAGAAGATCATTCCATGGATGCAAGAGGGTATAGAAAACAAGATCCCTGCATTCGATTATGAGTACAGATAGTAATGTGTGGTCATTGTGTTGTAGAGATTACTCATGCTTTTGTTATGACTGTGTTTTTGAAAACTACGGTGAATGTATTAACCAAAAAAGTGGATATGTCAGTGAATGGAATTTGGTTCCACTAGATGTTACCACTACAAATGATGAAGTTGAGGATGAAAGCTATGATGATGTTCCATTGATTTCCACCGACTACGACCATATTTTAGGTTTGATCAAAATTGGTACATGTTCTTATATACATATGCACTTTTCAATTCTTAGGGTACCCATATGTATCTCTAATAAATTTATATAACTTACAGTGGTGTAATGTTCTTTTACAGGACATGTTTTTGCAGTAATAGTAGAGTCTGATAATGTTGAAGGTGTGAATTACTATCTATTACATTGTACGAAGGAGAGGATGAAGCTAACAAAGAATGAAACAAGTGATGGAATTGTGTTTCCTATAGGTTAGCGTGCTATATTTATGGGTTTTGATGAATAAATTTATCTTGCATTTGATGGCCTTATTCAAATTTTTGTTCAAATTATGATACAATGTATGCATGTACACATATATATACACATGTTTATTTAATGCATGTTGTTGTTCAATTGTCTGTGCAGGGTCAGTTGTTGTGCAAGGAACATACTTGAAGCAAATCAAAGTAATTAAATAGGGGATTCATTTTATTGATTATCAATTAAACAACAAGATTTATCAATATAGTCATCTTGTAATTGCCACACAACTATCTCTTCATCCAGTGACAGGATGTGGCATTCGTAAGTGGAGACTTGATACCGAAGAGCATGAGAAATTAGTGAATATTATCAAAGAGAGAGATGAACCACTTGATGTATAGTAAATTGTGCATGTGCATGTATGAAAAATGATTTTGAGAAAAAAAATTTAGGGCATGTGCCCTTAGTGAATGGAGCAAATTTATTAGTAGAGATATATATATATATATATATATATATATATATATATATATATATATATATATATATATATATATATATATATATATATATATATATATATATATATATATATATATATATATATATATATATATATATATATATATATATATATATATATATATATATATTAACTTGTCTTTTTAAAATGTATATGTGTGCATGTGCCAAGAATTAAATCTATCTCATTTTGGATTTATAAAATTAGGATACTTTATATGCATGTTAGATAGCTTAATTCAATATGTGAAATTGCTATGTTAGGATTAAATTGTTTACAAATTTAATAAATACTCTTGATTGTGATATATTGCCTATTTTACTTCCCATATTAAAAATAATAAGTTTGTAATGTACATGCAACTTAATTATCTTAAATTTCATGTGCATATTGAAATTTGTTTGAATTACATTCAAATTTAACATTCAACTAAAATTTGTATGAATTACATGTACATATGTCAAATATAAACATCAAATAGTACACATGTACATATTTGTCAAACATAAACATGTAATATATGAGATGGATCAAGAAGTAAGTAATGTAAACATGAAAAAAATATACATGCATGCATCCAACTATGTCAAATGTATAGTCAATCTAGAGATCTATCAATTTAGTAGACTACACATGTACATACATACATCAAGGATAAACATGTACATATATGTCAAACATGAACATCAAATATATGAAATCAATCAAGAAGTAAGCAATGTATACATGAAAAAAATATACATGGATGCATGTCCAACTATGTCAAATGTAACATCAGAGATCCCTACATGTGTAATATGTCTAAAAGAGCCTAAGAATCATCATGAAGACTCCTAACAGTACGATCGGGCCCTGAGTAGCTATCATGCTGTGAGGGATGTGCAGAATCCTGTATAGACAAAGTGAGATCATACAAATTAATATTCACATCTTTCAAATGTTGATAAAATAATACTCATCTATTTTAAAAACGTAAAGATGTACGTACACAAATTGAATAAATTAAAAACTCACCTGCCCACTGCTGATGTCATCATCGAGTGAGTCCTGACGTCGTACACAATCACTCCCTATAGGAGTAATAAGAGGCATCTCCCCCTAGATAAAAAAAATGACAAAAATTATATATACATTTATATATAAATTTTGAATCTCCAACAATCAAAGTTTAACTAAAGGACATTAAAACAAATTATACCTTTGTAGACAGTGGAACCGGAAGATGCTCTGACTCCCTCTCCTCGATCCTATCAACCAGGGTATCAATATGCTACTGCACCTAATCGAAGCTAAATTGAACATCTGCCACATGAGTAGATGACAGTCATCTCTCTAAAGATGAATGCAATGGAGAAACTAGATGTGATGGCATAGAAGCCAACTGATCATCATGTGTCAGCAAATCTAGGTAACTGGTCACACTCATGCCAAACTCAATGTTCTCGAGACCAACATCAAATAACTCTACCCTGCACTCACTGAAGGGTCTGTACAATGTGCCTCTCTCTCAGCAGCAATAGACTGGTTCGTAGGAGGATCACCATGGGCACCGCTACTATCATGATGTGTGTGATGAGGATCCTATCACTGAGTGTATCTAACAGTACCCACATGATCTCTGACATCCACTATAGGGATACCATGCTCAGCAGCCATAAATGCATATGCATCAATAAGATCCTCGGCCAAACTAGTCATGGTGATGCATGCCATCTCTCTTGTAAGTCCCTCAAGGCTAGAAAGTGAAGGGATCCTTGCTGCAGAGTACAAGTCATCTGAGCTCCTAAAGGAAGATGCTCCACATGATGATCTGGAGCACCTTCGCTGCATCAAATACTGGCCAACCTGATCTACAGATATGGATGTCACAGCCGATGCAATGTGCCCCACACTATCAATCACACCCCGTAGCTGGGTGCTACGAACAACATCGTCTACTACGGAACCCAATGATGGAGCAATAGCCTGTGACCTCTCACCTAGAATAACCCTGTGTGTTGGTCTCGGATGATCAGGTCGGTGAAAAGCATCTCTATCTGCAAGTCTCCCATGCCCCTGCCCCTGATGTGGTGCCAAATCTGTGTAATTAACCTGTTTCCCTAATCGCACCTCTGCATAGATCTATTGTGCAAAGTATAAGGGGATTTGGTCATTATTTGGGTAACGACCATGGGCAGCTAGAAACCTAGGGTATATTAGTGTAGATATAGCTAGATCCTGACACTTCATAACCTGATATCCCTTCACATATTGTTTCTCTACGTACGATGGCCAAACTTGGGTTTTAAGAATCTCTTTGGGCACTAGTTTGGCCACCTCCTTGAGAGAAAGACCAGAGCTAACCTCTCATCTCTTTCTCCAAGAATAGACTATACAACATCTGGGAAATATGCACTAGTCCTCTGTATGTCATTTCGGATAGCAATTAGGCTATCCAGGATGGACTGACAGGTGTTCCTATAAATAGTGGAGCTGGAGGGACTATCAATAGACTCTTGTAATTTTTGAATTTCCTTATTTGTGTGGTCAAATAGGTTCTCAGATTGTTCCCGATCCTGAGGCGGGATAGGTGCATCTACCATGTGTAATGTCTAGTAATCTAGATGTATAAATGAACTATCAAGATATGTGCACCTGAAAGAAATTATATTTACAGTGTCAAATAACTACATGTACACATGCACTAAATCATATTTTTTGAACTTCATTAAATAAAATTAAAGTACACTTCTACATAATTCAATAAAAATAAAGTGTAAATAACTAGACATTAAATTTGAACACAAATTATAACTGCTTAACCACATTATTCAATCAAAATAAAGTTTTTAAAACTACATTTAAACTCATTAGAGACTTATTATCTAACATGTAGGTCTATGTACCTATGTATAAACATGTACCTATTTATACCCATTTAACATGTACCTATTTATACCCATTTAACATGTACCTATGTATACATGTACATGTGTATGCATATATGTACATACTTGTACACATGCATTGAATGCATGCACCTATGTATACATGTAAATTTACATGTATATACATGCATATATACATGTACATAAATGTATATACATGTAAATACATGCATGTACACATGTACATACATATATGTACATGTGCATGTGCGTGTGTACACATGCATATATGCATGTGTAGACACTTGTGTACATGCACATGCACACATATGTACATGTGTACATACATATGTATGCATATATGTACACACATGTATATACATGTGTATACACACACGTGTGCATATATACATGGGCACGTGTGGTCATAATGTATACAGGTATATATACCTATATACATTATGACCACACGTGCCCATGTATATATGCACGTGTGTGTGTGTATACACATGTATATACATGTGTGTACACATATGCATACATATGTATGTACACGTGTACATACGTGTGCATGTGCATGTACACACATGCATATATGCATGTGTACACACATACATGCACATGTATATATGTATGTACATGTGTACATGCATGGGCACATGCATGTACACACATCCATACATAGGTACATGCATGTATATGTGTATATGCACATGTACATACATGCATATATGTACATGCATGTACATGTATATACATGCATATATGTACATGTGCATATACACATATACATGCATGTATATACATGTAAATACATGCATATACACATATACATGCATATATAAATGTACATACATGTATCTACATGCATATATATGCATGTATATACATGTAAATACATGCATGTATATGTATACATGTACATACATGTAAATACATGCATATACACATATACATGTGTATATATATATACGGGTGTATATACATATAAATACATGCATATATATATATACATGTACATACATTCATATACACATATACATGCATATTTACATGTAAATACATGTATATACAATATACATGTATTTACATGTAAATACATGTACATACATGCATATACACATGTATACATGCATGTATACATGCATGTATATACATGTAAATACATGTATATATGTATGTACATACATGTATATACATGCATATATATATGTATATGCATGTGAATACATGTACATACATGCATATACACATAGATGCATGTATATACATGTAAATACATGCATACGTACACATATACATGCATCTTTACATGTAAATACATGCATATACACATATAAATGCATATATACACATAAATACATATATATACACATATAAATGCATGTATATAAACATAAATACATGTATTTACACATAAATATATGCATATACACATAAATACATGCATATACACATATATTTACACATAAATACATGCATATACACATGTATATACACATATATACATGCATATACATGTATATACACATATACACATGTATATACACATATATACATGTATATATGTTAAAAAATACTAAATACATTAAAAAAATACATAAATATACAAATGTAATACGTATATATACATAAAAAATCAAAAAATACCCACCTGGAAAATGACGGTTGATGAATCGGATGCTCCACAGCCAAACCCCACAGCCGAAACGTCACTTTCCAAATGATGGAAAGTGGGGTTAAAAACCCCACCAAAACCTAATGCAACAAGGTTTCGAATGAAACCTAGGTTTCATTCGAAACCTTGTTGCATGGAATATTTTATTCCTATAAAATAGGTTTCGAATGAAACCTAGTTTCATTCGAAACTATGGTATTTTTGGGTTTCATTAGAAAGTATGAAGGCATTTTTTGCCTCCGCCGCGTTTCGGGAAGAATTTCTTCCTCTGAAAAAGTGTAACCCACTATTGTGGGTTGACCCAGAGGCATTGATGAACCTTGGCAATGCCCTGGTTTAATAATAATGCAGCATTAATGAACTTTGACAATGCCTTGGATTGATTCGAAAATGATGAGGCATCAATGAACTTTGACAATGCCTTGGTTTGATAATAATTGTAAGAATTTGTCTAAGGCAAAGAATGAAAATGCCATGATCTAGAAGCTCAATTGATAGCACAAGAGAGAAAAATTGTTGGCGTAATACATTGTATAACAATAGGTAGTTTATAACTGTCCAACTATATGAGAGTTGGTAACCATCCAACCAGCATTGTATAAGATCTCCTCTTGGTTATCAAATGAAGTATGTCTTATCCCCCAATTCTCTCATGTGGTATCATAGCCAACAAATGGATTGGAACCACTCTCTTCATACACCTTAAGGAAGGAACTGACAATGGAGTTGCTGTGTAGAATGAGATTGGATTAGCTGTTATTTAATTTATCCTATTTCTGTGTAGATTGGATTGGATTAGCCACCATTGATATGCTGGATCAGGTTTTGAAACACCTATGATTCTTCACCTATGAATGGTCCAGGCAAGAAAACATAGGAAAGTGTTCATACATTAAGTTTCAGTGAATGATCTGCACTGTGTAGGATTATTGGGCTCAACATAATGGTGTGATCTTGGGATTGATTTGTGGAATGTGTAGATTGTTCCTAAATAGATTTGTGGATTGTCCAAACAAAAACTCACGCCTATCAAAACAATCACTAGGTAACATTGCAGTCTAGGCAATTTGCATTCACAACGTGAACCTAGGCATTGGCATTGGTGAGTATGAAATTGAGCACTAGGAAATGGAGTGCAAAACCCTGCTGTTAGAAAAAAGTGTTGGTAGACTTGCAGGGAACCATTTCTTGACGTGAACCATTTCTTCAAACAGTGGGCACTCATAGAACAAAATGCTGGTAAAAGTGTTATCATTCTTTGTGCTCTCATTATTCTTTCCTCTTTTCCCATTCGGTGATTGTATAATCAGACATGTACATGCATTTCTCCTTGCATCTTTTAATATGTCAGATTTTTCATGATGTCATTGTAGAGAAATGATTTCAAACAGAAGTCTCCAACTTCTTTTAGGTGAAAAAACTTGCATTTAAAATTGTTGATTAGGATTGTATTGGTTTGAAATGCATATTGCATTAGATAAATACTCTAGTTTCAAATTTCATACATGGAGAATAAAAATCCAAATGCAATTGATGAATAAAAACCTATGGGGCATAGTAAGCGGAAAAGAAAAACCACCTACATATGCAAATAAATTGTTGGAGTGGAATGGTAGAGATGATAAATCCAAGGCTATTATTGGTCTTGCTCTTTTAGATTCTGAGCTTCATCACATAGATCTAGATAACACTTATGTCAAGATTTGGGATAATCTAAACAAGTTATTTGGAGCAAAAGTTGTCAATGAAAATTTTCTCTCAAAATTCAATTGTTTAGATTCAAAATGGAAAATGGGATCGTAATGTCCAATCATATAAGTAATTTAAGGTCTCTCATTAGACAACTTGTAGAAGTTAAGGCTCCTATTGATGACGATGATGCTAAGGCCATCTTGTTAAATGGCTTATCTTCCAAATATAGTAATGTTGTATTTACACTAAGTCAACTCACTTCACAAATTCTAGAGGATATGATTTCAACACTTCTACCAGAAGAAAACAGGACAAAGGAAGTGATAGAAGAAGCTCATCAAATAGATAAATCATTATACTCACAAAGTACTAAAAAATGGTCAAATAACAATAGAAGAGACAATAAATATTTTTACTGTAAGAAAAAGGGGCATACAACATGGATTTGTAAAACTAGAGCTAGTGATGTTCTTAAAGGAAAAATCAAAGAACAATCTGAAGAAGGAAATGTTGCATGCATTGAAAATGAGGACACATCAGATGATGGAGAGGTCATTAATGATTTCCAGTCTCCTATTAATCACAATCTTGTGCTTTGAACCTTCACATCTGGAGGTTGGCGGCATCGGAGGATAGAGGAATTTCCATCATCTTAAGCTAGCTTCTCACTTTGAGATGGTGTTCTGCATGAGAAGCATTTTTGGCTTTCTCTTTTTGTTTTTCTTTCTAATGCTGACAAATTTGAAGAATGCATGTCTTGTGAAGACTCATTTTGGAGATAGGTTTAAGCTTTGGTATTGTGCTCAATATGGATTGTTGTCAAGAAAGCTTCAGAGTATATGATTGAGAATTATACCCTTTCACAGTCATTAGACAATGATAGAGATCTATCACATCTCTTAGGGATCATTGTTAAATAATTCAAGACTATGATTTGAGAGTTTGGGACTAAGAGCTTAAGAACACAACTCGATGCTACACCTTTCCGAGGGTCACAAGATAGCTTGATGGAGCCTTGCCTGATTTAGAATTTGCAACGTCAAAAAGAAGATTTTCTCAATATATGTATTCATATTATGTAATTAGCATGTTTTCTTATATAAGCCTTAAGGGGGGGATCCCTAGGGAAAATTTAATTTGATGTTTTTTAGGATCAATATATTAAGGGGGGAAATGTTGGCGTAGTACATTGTATAACAATAAGTAGTTTGTAACTATCCAACTATATGATAGTTGGTAATCGTCCAACCAACATTGTATAAGATCTCCTCTTGGTTATCAAATGAAGTATGTCTTATCCCCCCATTCTCTAAAAATATGATATGATCAATGATCAAATAATAATGAATAATAGGTAGATAGATTGACCGATTACATACTTGATGTAGGAATGCCTAAATATATAGGTAATGTGATAAGACTACATGATCAGGAGATGATAAGCTATCAACCACACTAGGTTGAATCACATGTCTACCAAAGGTGGATCATCCTCCCTTGTACATCAAAGTATGTGAAACATGTGCAACAATGAGAGGATGATAATGTGATAAGAGAACTAAAGGTAGATGTCACACACTAAGAGGTATAAAATGAGAACTATCACCATGTAAACTGAAATTTCTCCTAACCATGTGCTAAAATGAAATGAAAACTCCTAGGTGTCTCAATGAAAACTAATATGCAAATGCATTATCCTAAGTAGACTTAAGTAAACTATAGTTAGTGAATATTTAATTACACCAACACCCCCCCCCCCCCCCCCCTTAAGTGCAACTTAGGGGAATGCACTTAAGCTCACAATGCTAGATGAAAATGATTGATGGGTCTGAGCTACTAGGCCATATTAGGTAACCATGTACAAAATGAAAGAGAAATGCAATGCAATATCTCATAAAGAAGAGAAAGAGGGAAAACCTCATGGGAAAAACCCTCCAAAAAGAGACATCAATACAATAATATAATATGAGAGAGAAGGCCTCATGTGAGGAAAATATCCTCCCCATAAGAGAGAAGAAGTGGAAGAGAGACCAAGTAGCCCACCCTAAATGTAGAATGAACACCAATGGTAGATGCTCCAGGCTCAACATAGAAATTGCTCCATGGGTGTAGAAAAACATTCCTCCCCTTAGGAAGTGTTGGCATGCTTTCAGCACCCCCAATTTTAAAATTTGAAATCAGGTCCCATAGTGAGATTTCCTAAGTTGTCCTGATATATTGTATTAGTTTTTGCTAACCATGTTTTATGAGGGTCATGTTTCATGAAGAATAAGCATCAAGATAAAGTGAGATATTGAACTTAGACCTTGAAATATAGTTCAAAGTTCAAGGTTCAAAGTCTGAAACTATGGTGCAGGATTTTAATCGTTTGAAACTCAAAGGTTCAAAGTTCAGATTACAACCTTCCATAGTTCACCAGTGAAAATTGGAAATCAAAGTTCAACTTCAAAAATGCAGATTCAACACCATAGCTTCAAAAGTGTAGATATTGATTCAAATTAGCATTCAAAATTTACTATTTCACAGGTGCAATCAGCAATACAAGAACCGTAAGTGCAGAAAATTCGAAGTGCAGAAAATTCTAAGTGTAGAAAAACACATTCATGGGTAAATGTAAAGAATTTCACAATGGTCTATTTAATAAGAAAATAATTGGAAATAATATAGAACAAATGGATGTGTGCTTAGGTAGATTGGTATTGTTACCAAAGATGTGAAAGTGACTGCAAACTCTATTTTTGCAAGGAAGATTTCATGATCTAGTCATACATACCTGCACTCTATGGCCAATCTCTTTCCACTCGTTTATTATCTTTCTAATCACTACAGTCAAAATTTAGAGAAATAGGATTGCAAAAACATATCCAAAACTAAGGTTGATCCAACGGTGGAGTAAAAAGATATGCTCCCCAAAAGAAGACCCAATTTTACTAACAAAAGTATTTTTCAGTCCGCCCAGCAAAAGGAATATTCTTATCATGATTTAACATATTATAATGTCACTTGTTCAAACATAATTTAATATGTGAAGATATACCCTTGTAAAGTTGAATATTAATATGTATATCTACTTTCAAGAACATAAGGGGAAGAGAAAATATATTTATAAGATTCATTTACGAAGGGAAAAACTGAAAAGTCACGGGGATTTTTTTTTATAAAAGGGAGATATTATCAACAAGGGGCTTTTTCTTTCCTAGAAGTTTGGTGGCTACATGGAGGAGGAATACTTTGGTACTAAATGTAACAGAGAAAGGAGGAGTTAATGCATTTTTCATTTTTTGAATAGTTTGATAGGATTGTAGGGACAGGACAATCTTGTGGTTCTTTTTGTTATGTATTTGGAATAAAAGAAAGATATATATATATATATATATATATATATATATATATATATATATATATATATATATATATATATATATATATATATATATATATATATATATATATATATATATATATATATATATATATATATATATATATATATATATATATATATATATATATATATATATATATATATATATATATCGGACCCTATGATCTGAATATGTATGTTTCCAATTGAAATTGATCATGTGGTCATTTCCCTTGTATTTTGAATGCAGTTCTACATTTTCTTTCACAGTTAACAAATCTGCTGGTTTGTGTATTCATGTTCTAATATATCAATGTATTTAAATCCTTTTATTTCTCTATGATTGAGGAAGATCGAATGAATGATCTGTTGGTCATTATTTTACCTTTTCTCTAAGTATTTCACATTACAATCACATTCATTCCATAGTGATGGACGAATGTTAGCATAACCTTTGTGTCTTCCGGTCAAAGACATAATTTGTTATTTAATTCACTGTAAATCTTTCTAAGAGGGAGTTGTACCTCACAATTCAGAGGAGGGTTATCAATCCAGTGATAACTCATCCAACTATTAGTAGCATTTGTACCTTCATTCGGGCATCTTGAGTCATTATTTGTATTTCTTTTCCGAAGACAAATCTGTTTACTAATAGATTTTTTGCGATTCCACTGGGAAATTCAAAATTGAAGACTAGTCTTTTATTTCTCTGAGTTTTAAAATTATATCTATGTGCAAGAGATTGGCGACTCCATCTATTAGTGACTCCACTAGTTCTTGATAGGAAAATCAAAATGTCAACAATGGGAAAGAGACCAAATCCAACCATCTTGGAGATTCTCATTATGGATGATAAGGTGTTGTAGGATTTCTAGGAGCACTACAAAGAAAACATTTCGAGGGTTGTAACAATGAACATAAGCATAGAGGATGACCATGTGTTTGCAATGTTGTGGAAGAGTCTTTGTGTTAGGTTCCGCAAGTTGAAAGAGTTGGAAGATAGAATAAATTTGCTGGAAGCCCATGAGAAGAGGATATCACAACTTAAACATGAATTAAGAGTTGGTGATGATAATGCTCTTGCTGCTCCAAATTCTTTTTGCTCTCAAAATTTTTCAATATTGAGTAAAAAAGAAGTTCAACCAAGAAAAAAAGTCAACAAGAATCCCGCTATTGAAGAAATACATGCTAAAAAAGATCCACTATTGCAATATCTTTGGAATGCCTAAAAAGGAAGCATTTGTGTAGCCAAGAAGAATATATTAAATCCTTCTGAACATAATAGATCTGCCCTTCTTGTAAAATATGTGCATGATAGATACCATCAACTCAAGAATATTAAGCAAGAAATTTTTGTATTAGAGAAAATACTAAAGGAAGAATCAAGAATAAAAGATACAATGTCTTTCAACTTCATGGTTCTTGGGGAGCAAGATGTTACACTAGCAGTGGAGGACTCATTAGTTCCTTGGGGATGTAATCAATAATCAAGAAAGGTATCACACCAAGTTGGAAATGAAGAATCCAGATCGGTTTCTCCATGCATGAAGAATGGGCAACAACAAAAAAATGATTGCACACGAAGAGTGTTTAGATGCTGCTGGCAAAGGTATGAAAAATTCACATTTCCAGCTTGCATGTTCATTGGATGAAGATTTTGATTGTGTTAACAAAGAAGAGGCTCTTCCCTTTAAATTTGATGCCATGATAGTGGAAAATAGTATCCAAAAACCATCATCTCTAGCTATATATCACAACAATGGTTTATCCTATGATTTGCAAGAACAAGCTTTAGATTTCAATGCTCCTTTTGTTTTTCAAGAGGAAAGAAAATTTGATATTTTAGCAATTGGTCAACAACTAAAACAAATTGATAGAAAATTTGTTTAGTGCAGTTTGAATCCATTAAACTCATCTATAGAATTCTATAAAGACTCAAAGGTCAAGGATAATCCTCTTTTTGAGTTTTCTGATTTGACTGATGAAAATAAATTGTAAAAAGATAAATCAATGTTGTTGGAAGATCACTTGTCTAATGAACCTCGCTCTATTAAAGATTTTTCTAAATCTGAAAATGTTACTGAAAAAGAAAGTGTTGAAATGAATATAGAGCAAAGGGATGATCATGATCCAAATATGTCACACCTGGAAGGATTGTTTAAAAACTTGCTTATCAATTCTCTTTATGAGGTGGAGATAATAGATTTATTTTTGTCATCCATTGGACAAGATGACTCTTGGGCAAGAGATTCAGGTATTAATTCATTTGATATATGAAGTTTTGATATAGAAATTTCAGATTTTGTTGCAGTAAAGAAGAGTGATTCTTTTCTAGCTAGTAGGAATGTTATGCCTGCTGAAATTTCATCCTACTCCAAGCTTTATGTGGATAATGGGAATATTGGTAGAAGTAATAATTTTAACATTGAAAATCTTAAAGACAGTGCAACCCTTCCTCTAGAAGTTGTTAGGCATTATTGTATTCATCTAGGAATAGAAAGTTTCATGAGTGACACGTGGTAGGAGACTCAAGAAGATTCAGAAATTTTTTATGGCAAGTGGTTATTTGGGTCTGAATATGCCTACATATTATTGTTACTTTCTCTAAATCAGAAATTTAGCCTAGAGGGAGTCGTTGGGTGGCAAGTATTGCAAGTCACATCACTTGGCTATAATCCATTATTTCAGAAAGGTACCTTTTTCTCCAAGCCAGTTAATGGATTTGCATTATAAACCTTGTACATATCCTCAAGAGGGTCTTGTGTCCATGTACATAGTTAGTTAGTTTTTGTTGTGTTGTTAGTCTAGGTGCTTCTATGTGTTTCATTTCCTCCCTCCATCCTCTGTGAGAAAAATCATGTTAGCAATTTTGACTTCATTGACCAATGGCTAGACATTGTTCTTAACCAGAGATGCTAGATTTTTTTTGTCTTTATCATCCACATCCCCAGTCGGAGCCAGTTGTTGGCATGCTTTCAGCACCTGCAATTTTGAAATTTGAAATCAAGTCCCATAGTGAGATTTCCTAAGTTGTCTTGATATATTGTATTAGTTTTTGCTAACCATGTTTATGAGGGTCATGTTTCATGAAGAAGAAGCATCAAGATAAAATTAGATAGTGAACTTGGACCTTGAAATATAGTTCAAAGTTCAAGGTTCAAAGTTTGAAAGCATGGTGCGGGATTTTAATGGTTTGAAACTCAGATGTTCAAAGTTCAAATTACAACCTTCCATAGTTCAAAAGTGAAAATTGGAACTCAAAGTTCAACTTAAAAAATGCAGATTCAACACCACAAGTTCAAAAGTGTAGATCGTGATTCAAAGTTGCATTCAAAGTTTACTATTTGACAGGTGAAATCAGCAATACAAGAAACGTAAGTGCAGAAAATTCTAAGTGTAGAAAAACACATTCATGGGTAAATGTAAAGAATTTCACAATGGTCTATTTACTATGAAAACAATTGGAAATAATGTAGCACAAATGGATGTGTGCTTAGGCAGATTGGTATTGTTACCAAAGATGTGAAAGTGACTGCAAACTCTATTTTTGCAAGGCACATTTCATGACAGTCGTATATACCTGCACTCTATGGCCAATCTCTTTCAACTCATTGAATATATTTCTACTCACTCTAGTAAACATTTAGAGAGATAGGATTGGAAAAACATATCCAAAACTAAGGTCGATCCAACGGTGGAGTAAAAAGATATGTCCCCTAAAAGAAGACCCAATTTTACTGACAAAATTATTTTTCAGTCTGCCCAGCAAAAGGAATATTCTTATCATGATTTAACATATTATAATGTCACTTTTTCAAACATAATTTAATATGTGAAGATATAACCTTGTAAAATTGAAAATTAATATGTATATCTACTTTCAAGAACATAAGGGGAAGAGAAAATATATTTCTAAGATTTAGTTACGAAGGGAAAAATTGAAAAGTCGCGTGGATTTTTTTTTTTAAAAGGGGAGAATTTTCAAGAAGGGGCTTTTTCTTTTTCAGAAGTCTGCTGGCTGTAGGAAGGAGGAATACTTTGGTACTAAATGTAATAGAGAAAGGAGGAGTTAATGCATTTTTCATTTTCTGAATAGTTTGATAGGATTGTAGGGACATGACAATCTTATGGTTGTTTCTGTTATGTATTTGGAATAAAAGAAAGATATATATATCAGACCCTATGATCTGAATATGTATGTTTCCAATTTAGATTGATCATGTGGTCATTTCCCTTATATTTTGAATTATGTTCTGCATTTTCTTTCACAGTTAACAAATCTGTTGGTTTGTGTATTCATGTTCTAATATATCATGGTATTTAAATCCTTTGATTTCTCTGCAATTGAGGAAGATCAAATGAATGATTTGTTGGTCATTATTTTACATTTTCTCTGAGTATTTCACATTACAATCACATTCATTCCATAGTGATAGATGAATGTTAGCATAGCCTTTGTGTCTTCCGGTCAAAGACAAAATCTATTATTTAATTCACTATAAATCTTTCTAAGAGGGAGTTGTACCTCACAATTCTTAGCAGGGTTATCAATCCAGTGATAACTCATCCAACTGTTAGTAGCATTTGTGCCTTCATTCGGGCATCTTGAGTCATTATTTGTATTTATTTTCGAAGGAATAATCTGTTTACTAACAGATTTTTGGTGACTCCGCTGGGAAATTTGAAATTGAAGACTACTATTTTATTTCTCTCGATTTTAAAATTATCTCTCTATGCAAGAGATTGGTGACTCTATCTATTGTTGACTCCACTAATTCTTGAGAGGAAAATCAAAATGCCAAGAATGCGAAAGAGACCAAATCCCACCATCTTGGAGATTCTTCATATGGATGATAAGGTGCTGAAAGATTTCAAGGAGCACTACAAAGAAAGCATTTCAAGGGCTGTAACAATGAAGGTAATCATAGAGGATGACCATGTGTCTGCAATGTTTTGGAAGAGTCTTTCTGTTAGGTTCTACAAGTTGAAAGAATAGGAAGAAAGAATACATTTGCTCGAAGCCCATGAGAAGATGATATCACAACTTAAACATGAATTAAGAGTTGGTGATGATAACGCTCTTGTTGCTCCAAATTCTTTTTGCTCTCAAAATTTTTCAATATTGAGTAAAATAGAAGTTCAGCCAAGAAAAAAAGTTAGAAAGAATCCCACTATTGAAGAAATACAAGCTAAGAAAGATCCACTATTGCAATATCTTTGGAATGCCTACAAAGGAAGCATTTGTGTAGCCGAGAAGAATAGATTAAATCCTTCTAAAGATCATAGATCTGCCCTACTTGTAAAATATGTGCATGAAAGATACCATCAACTCAAGAATCTTAAGCAAGAACTTTTTGTATCAGAGAAAATACTGAAGGAAGAATCAAGAATAAAACATACAATGTCTTTCAACTTCATGATTCTTGGGGAGCAAGATGTTACACTAGCAGTGGAGGAATCATTAGTTCCTTGGGGATGCAATCAAAAATCAAGAAAGGTATCACACCAAGTTGGAAATGAAGAATCCAAATCAGTTTCTCCATGCATGAAGAATGGGAAACAAAAAAAAATGATTGCACATGAAGAGTGTTTAGATGTTGCCAAGAAAGGTATGAAAAATTCACATTTCCAGCTTCCATGTTCATTGGATGAAGATTTTGATTGTGTTAACAAAGAAGAGGTTCTTCCCTTTAAATTTGATCCCATGATAGTGGAAAATAGTATCCAAAAACCATCATCTCTAGCTATATATCACAAAAATGGTTTATCCTATGATTTGCAAGAACAAGCTTTAGATTTTAATGCTCCTTTTGTTTTTCAAGAGGAAAGAAAATTTGATATTTCAGCTGTTGGTCAATAACTAAAACAAATTGATAGAAAAATTGTTTGGTGTAGATTGAATCCATTAAACTCATTTATAGAATTCTATAAAGACTCAAAGGTCAAGGATAATCCTCTTTTTGAGTTTTCTGATTTGACTGATGAAAATAAATTGTAAAAAGATATATCAATGTTGTTGGAAGATCACTTGTCTAATGAACCTCGCTCTATTAAAGATTTTTCTAAATCCGAAAATGTTACTGAAAAAGAAAGTGTTGAAATGAATATAGAGCAAAGGGATGATCATGATCCAAAATTGTCGCAGCTAGAAGGATTGTTTAAAAACTTGGATAGAAATTCTCTTTATGAGGTGGAGATAATAGACTTATTTTTGTCATCCATTGGACAAGCTGACTCCCAGTTAAGAGATTCAGGTATTAATTCATTTGATATATCAAGTTTTGATAAAGAACTTTCAGATTTTGTTGCAGTAAAGAAGAGTGATACTTTTCCAGCTAGTAGGAATGTTATGCCTGCTGAAATTTCGTCCTACTCCAAGCTTTGTGTGGATAATGGGAATATTGGTAGAAGTAATAATTTTAACAATGAAAATCTTAAAGACGGTGCAACCCTTGCTCTAGACGTTGTTGGACATTATTATATTCATCTAGGAATAGAAAGTTTCATGAGTGACACGTTGTAGGAGACTCAAGAAGATTCAAAAAAATTTTATGGCAAGTGGTTATTTGGGTTTGAATATGCCTACATATTATTGTTACTTTCTCTAAATCAGAAATTTAGCCTGGAGGGAGTCGCTGCATGGCAAGTATTGCAAGTCATGTCACTTGGCTATAATCCATTATTTCGGTAAGGTACCTTTTTCTCCAAGCCAGTTAATGGATTTTCATGATAAACCTTGTACATATCCTCAAGAGGGTGTTGTGACCATGTACATAGTTACTTAGTTTTTGTTGTGTTGTTAGTCTAGGTGCTTCTGTGTGTTTCTTTTCCTCCCTCCATCCTCTGTGAGAAAAATCATGTTAGCAGTTTTGACTCCATTGACCAATGGCTAGACGTTGTTCTTAACTAGAGATGCTAGATTCTTTTTGTCTTTATCATCCACATCGCCAGTCGGAGCCAGTTGTTGGCATGCTTTCAGCACCTGCAATTTTGAAATTTGAAATCAAGTCGCATAGTGAGATTTCCTAAGTTGTCCTGATATATTGTATTAGTTTTTGCTAACCATGTTTATGAGGGTCATGTTTCGTGAAGAAGAAGCATCAAGATAAAATTAGATATTGAACTTGGACCTTGAAATATAGTTCAAAGTTCAAGGTTCAAAGTCTAAATGCATGGTGCAGGATTTTAATGGTTTGAAACTCAAACGTTCAAAGTTGAAATTACAACCTTCCATAGTTCAACAATGCAAATTGGAACTCAAAGTTCAACTCAAAAAATGTAGATTCAACACCACGGGTTCAAAAGTGTAGATCGTGATTCAAAGTAGCATTCAAATTTTACTATTTGACAGGTGTAATCAGCAATACAAGAACCGTAATTGCAGAAAATTCTAAGTGTAGAAAAACACATTAATGGGTAAATGTAAAGAATTTCATAATGGTCTATTTACTAAGAAAGCAATTGGAAATAATGCAGCACAAATGGATGTGTGCTTAGGCAGATTGGTATTGTTACCAAAGATTTGAAAGTGACTACAAACTCTATTTTTCCAAGGCAGATTTCATGACAGTCATATATACCTGCACTCTACGGCCAATCTCTTTTGACTCATTGATTATCTTTCTAATCACTCTAGTTAGAATTTAGAGAAGTAGGATTGGAAAAACATATCCAAAACTAAGGTCAATCGAACGGTGGAGTAAAACGATATGCCCCCGGAAAGAAGACCCAATTTTACTGACAAAAGTACTTTTTAGTCTGCCTAGCAAAAGGAATATTCTTATCATGATTTAACATATTATAATGTCACTTGTTCAAAAATAATTTAATATGTGAAGATATACCCTTGTAAAGTTGAAAATTAATATGTATATCTACTTTCAAGAACATAAGGGGAAGAGGAAATATATTTCTAAGATTTAGTTACGAAGGGAAAAATTGAAAAGTCACAGTGGTTTTTTTTTTTAAAGTGTGGAATTTTCAAGAAGGGGCTTTTTCTTTCCTAGAAGTCTAGTGGTTACAAGGAGGAATACTTTGGTACTAAATGTAATAGAGAAAGGAGGAGTTAATGCATTTTTCATTTTCTAAATAGTTTCATAGAATTGTAGGGACAGGACAATCTTGTGGTTGTTTATGTTATGTATTTGGAATAAAAGAAAGATATATATATATCAGACCCTATGATCTGAATATGTATGTTTCCAATTGAAATTGATCATGTGGTCATTTCTCTTGTATTTTGAATGATGTTCTGCATTTTCTTTCGTAGTTAACAAATCTGTTGGTTTGTGTATTCATGTTCTAATATATCAAGGTATTTAAATCCTTTGATTTGTCTCCAATTGAGGAAGATCAAATGAATGATTTGTTGGTCACTATTTTACCTTTTCTCTGAGTATTTCACATTACAATCACATTCATTTCATAGTGATGGATGAATGTTAGCATAGCCTTTGTGTCTTCTGGTCAAAGATATAATATGTTATTTAATTCACTGTGAGTCTTTCTAAGAGGGAGTTGTACTTCACAATTCTTAGGAGGGTTATCAATCCAGTGATAACTCATCCAACTGTTAGTAGCATTTGTGCCTTCATTCGGGCATCTTGAGTCATTATTTGTATTTCTTTTTGAAGGACAAATCTGTTTACTAATAGATTTTTGGCAACTCTGCTGGGAAATTTGAAATTGAAGACTAGTGTTTTATTTTTCTTGATTTTAAAATGATCTCTGTGTGCAAGAGATTGGCGACTCTGTCTATTGGTGACTCTGCTGGTTCTTGACATGAAAATCAAAATGTCAAGAATGGGAAAGAGACCAAATCCCACCATCTTGGAGATTCTTCATATTGATGATAAGGTGCTACAAGATTTCTGGGAGCACTACAAAGAAAGCAATTCAAGGGCTGTAACAATGAAGATAATCATAGAGGATGACCATGTGTTTGTAATGTTTTGGAAGAGTCTTTTTGTTACATTCCACAAGTTGAAAGAGCTGGAAGAAAGAATACATTTGTTGGAAGCCCATGAGAAGAGGATATCACAACTTAAACATGAATTAAGAGTTGGTGATGATAATGCTCTTGCTGCTCCAATTTCTTTTTGCTCTCAAAATTTTTCAATCTTGAGTAAAAAAGTTCAGCCAAGAAAAAAAGTCAGAAAGAATCCCACTATTGAAGAAATAAATGTTGAAAAAGATCCACTGTTGCAATATCTTTGGAATGCCTACAGAGGAAGCATTTGTGTAGCTGAGAAGAATAGATTGAATCATTTTGAAGATCATAGATCTACCCTACTTGTAAAATATGTGCATGAAAGATATCATCAACTTAATCAAGAAATTTGTGTATTAGAGAAAATACTGAAGGAAGAATCCAGAATAAAAGATACAATGTGTTTCAACTTCATGGTTCTTGGGGAGCAAGATGTTACACCAGCAGTGGAGGAATCATTAGTTCCTTGGGGATGCAATCAACAGTCAAGAAAGGTATCACACCAAGTTGAAAATGAAGAATCCAAATCGGTTTCTCCATGCATGAAGAATGGGAAACAAAGAAAAATGATTGCACATGAAGAGTGTTTAGATGCTGCCAGTAAAGGTATGAAAAATTCATATTTCCAGCTTGCATTTTCATTGGATGAAGATTTTGATTGTGTTAACAAAGAAGATGCTCTTCCCTTTAAATGTGATCCCATGGTAGTGGAAAATAGTATCCAAAAACACTCATCTCTAGCTATATATCACAACAATGGTTTATCCTATGATTTGCAAGAACAAGCTTTAGATTTTAATGCTCCTTTTGTTTTTCAAGAGGAAAGAAAATTTGATATTTCAACAGTTGGTCAACAACTAAAACAAATTGATAGAAAAATTGTTTGGTGCAGATTGAATCCATTAAACTCATCTATAGAATTCTATAAAGACTCAAAGGTCATGGATAATCCTCTTTTTGAGTTTTCTGATTTGACTGATGAAAATAAATTGTAAAAAGATATATCAATGTTGTCAGAAGATCACTTGTCTAATGAACCTCACTCTATTAAAGATTTTTCTAAATCTGAAAATGTTACTGAAAAAGAAAGTGTTGAAATTAATATAGAGCAAAGGGATGATCATGATCCAAATATGTCACGGCTGGAAGGATTATTTAAAAACTTGGATAGCAATTCTCTTTATGAGGTGGAGATAATAGACTTATTTTTGTCATCCATTGAACAAGACGACTCCCAGGCAAGACATTTAGGTATTAATTCATCCGATATATCAAGTTTTGATAAAGAACTATTTGATTTTGTTGCAGTAAAGAAGAGTGATTCTTTTCCAGCTAGTATGAATGTTATGCCTGTTGAAATTTCATTGTACTCCAGTCTTTGTGTGGATAATGGGAATATCGGTAGAAGTAATAATTTTAACATTGAAAATCTTAATGATGGTGCAACCCTTCCTCTAGAAGTTGTTGTGCATTATTGTATTCATCTAGGAATAGAAAGTTTCATGAGTGAGACTTCACAGGAAACTGAAGAAGATTCAAAAAAAATTTATGCCAAGTGGTTATTTGGGTCTGAATATGCCTACATATTATTGTTACTTTTTCTAAATTAGAAATTTAGCCTAGAGGGAGTCGTCAGGTGGCAAGTATTGCAAGTCAAGTCACTAGGCTATAATCCATTATTTTGAAAAGGTACCTTTTTCTCCATGCCACTTAATGGATTTGCATGATAAACCTTGTACATATCCTCAATAGGGTCTTGTGACCATGTACATAGTTAGTTAGTTTTTGTTGTGTTTCTTTTCCTCCCTCCATCCTCTATGAGAAAAATCATGTTAGCAGTTTTGACTCCATTGCCCAATGGCTAGACGTTGTTCTTAACCAGAGATGCTAGATTCTTCATGTCTTTATCATCCACATCCTGATTCAAGGTCAGTTGTTGCCATACTTTCAGCACCCCCAATTCTAAAATTTGAAATCAAGTCCCATAGTGAGATTTCCTAAGTTGTCTTGATTTATTGTATTAGTTTTTGCTAACCATGTTTTATGAGGGTCATGTTTCATGAAGAAGAAGCATCAAGATAAAGTGAGATATTTAACTTGGACCTTGAAATATAGTTCAAAGTTCAAGGTTCAAAGTCTAAAAGTATGGTACAGGATTTTAATGGTTTGAAACTCAAAGGTTGAAAGTTCAAATTACAACCTTCCACAGTTCAAATTACAACCTACCACAGGTTCAAGAGTGTAGATCTTGATTCAAAGTAGCATTCAAAGTTTACTATTTCACAGGTGCAATCAGTAATACAAGAACCATAAGTGCCGAAAATTCTAAGTGCAGATAATTCAAAGTGTAGAAAAACACATTCATTGTTAAATGTAAAGAATTTCACAATGGTCTATTTACTAAGCAAACAATTGGAAATAATGCAGCACAAATGGATGTGTGCTTAGGCAGATTGGTATTGTTACCAAAGATGTGAAAGTGACTGCAAACTCTATTTTTGCAAGGCGGATTTCATGACAGTCATATATACTTGCACTCTATGGCCAATCTCTTTCAACTCATTGATTATCTTTCTATTCGCTCTAGTTAGAATTTAGAGAACTAGGATTGGAAAAACATATCCAAAACTAATGTCGATCCAATGATGGAGTAAAAATATATGCCCCACGAAAGAAGACTCTATTTTACTGACAAAAGTATTTTTCAGTCTGCCCAGCAAAAGGAATATTCTTATCATGATTTAACATATTATAATGTCACTTGTTCAAACATAATTTAATATGTGAAGATATACCCTTGTAAAGTTGAAAATTAATATGTATATCTACTTTCAAGAACATAAGGGGAAGAGTAAATATATTTCTAAGATTCAATTATGAAGGGAAAAACTAAAAAGTCACATTGATTTTTTTTTAAAAGGGGGATATTTTCAAGAAGAAGGGGATTTTTCTTTTCCAGAAGTCTGGTGGGTACAGGGAGTTGGAATACTTTGCTACTAAATGTAATAGAGAAAGGAGGAGTTAATGCATTTTTCATTTTCTGAATAGTTTGATAGGATTGTAGGGACAGGACAATCTTGTTGTTGTTTCTGTTATGTATTTGGAATAAAAGAAAGATATATATATCAAACCCTGTGATCTGAATATGTATGTTTCCAATTTAAATTGATCATGTGCTCATTTCCCTTATATTTTAAATGTAGTTCTGCATTTTCTTTCACATTTAACAAATCTATTGGTTTGTGTTTTCATGTTCTAATATATCAAGGTATTTAAATCCTTTGATTTCTCTGTGATTGAGGAAGATTGAATGAATGATCTATTGGTCATTATTTTACCCTTTCTCTGAGTATTTCACATTACAATCACATTCATTCCATAGTGATGGATGAATGTTAGCATAGCCTTTGTGTCTTCCGGTCAAAGATATAATCTATTATTTAATTCACTGTAAATATTTCTAAGAGGGAGCTATACCTCACAATTCAGAGGAGGGTTATCAATTCAATGATAACTCATCCAACTGTTAGTAGAATTTGTGCCTTCATTCAAGAATCTTGAGTCATTATTTGTATTTCTTTTTGAAGGACAAATCTGTTTACTAATAGGAAGAAAAAAAATAAAGGTGTGTATATAAATGCTCCTCCCTGACCTATAAGAAGAAACCTCAAAATGTATGGAATATCTAAAACTTTCTCAAGAGTCCCCATGTGAATGCTGAAAGGTGCCTCCAAATCATGTGTACTAAGCCACTCTCCTGAAAAAGACAAATCAGGATCAACTGAGGATGAATGTAGAACATGTGCCAAAGACCCAAGTGTCTCCTTTGAAGATAAAGTGACCTCCTCCAACTATTGTATCAAAGTATCCACAATCATGTCACCTTTAACAGAAGATCAAGTAGAGAATGAAGATGAGGTTCAACATGATCCCTCACAAAAATTGAAGAAGGGTCGCGTTCACCAAAGATAATATGAATATCATGATAATATCTACCAAATCTAAAATGTAGGACTCCACAAACAAACTTGCAATGTATCTCAAGTAGTCATCCCATGGAACTACATCTAGAAGATAATGAATATCTTGTTGTGTTGAATCACCAAAACTCATGGTTGTATGAATGAAATCATCATTAGGAGAAAGAGTAGAAGTAGTCTCAATAGAAGGAGATGAAATGTAAGGCTCAAGAACTTGATCATGAGTGAGAATACCCAGGTTCAAGTAGCTAAAACTCTCCTCAAAATCTGAATCATCACTATAAGTGTGATTATATTTTGAAGAATCATTGTCATCGAGAGGAACAAAATCTGCAAAGGAGTACAAATGAGAAGAGTGATCCACCATCCCAGTAGTAATAACTGCTCCACTCTCCAAGTCTTTGATGAAAAATGAATCAGGTGTAAATTACACAATCTTCTTTGTAGTGTCATTTGTGATTTGATAGATAGAAAGAAGGTTAAAGGTCAAATGTGAAACATGCAACATGTCATTGAAGTGCCCCTCCCCAACATCAATACTTCCTTCCGCAATCACATTCATGTAAGTGTGCTTGCCCATCAAAATAGGTGGACCTTTCCAAGGTTCAAATAATGGAAACACGGATTGTGAAGAAGCCATACGATGAGAAGACCCTGAATCTAGAAGCCATCTACCTAATTCAAGACTTGAAGAACCATATAAAGCTTGTCCTTTTTGTGTGACAAATGCATGACCCTTTCCTTTATCTTTTTATGAATTTTGTGATGAATAAGTTTTAGAGGTAGTCATCTTAGAAGGAAAATTGATCTTGTTCTTTACAAGAAGATTCTTCAATTCATCAATGTCCTTCTTATAACAAAAATGTTCTTCATGTCCATCTTTTTTGCAATATGCACAAAATTGCTTCTCCTTCTTTGAAAATTCACTCTTTTGAGGTGATGTAGAAGTGCCATGTTGTGTGGAAGTTGATTTTGCACTTTCTTGTTGAGACTTAGACTTCTAATTCTTCTTCTTCTTTTGACTTTGATTGCCTTGATTGTCATGATTATCCACAAATGCCTTGGAAGTTGAAGACTTGACAATCCCTCAAATGAGGGTGTAGTAAAGGCATTTCCTATGGTCATCTTATCAGTATTGTAGCTTGACATAAAGGTTGCATATTCTAAAGGAAGATTTCCCATTATATGATGAATAAATTGTTGGAAACTACAATTGAAACAATTTTTGTGTTGTCGTTCATGTCAAACCTTAACTGGTAAGACTGTTGCTACTTAGGAAAGTACTATATCTATTTGAGTGTTGCTAAGGGGATAGGCAAGGATGGTAACAATAGCACCTAAGGAAAGGTTGAGTTATCTTGATACTACAAAGTGTACTTGATTATGTTGTACAATGATGAGACAATGTATTGTTTATCTTAGTAAGATTCAAGACTAAATTGGTAGGCTTGACTTAGCAAAAATGGAGAAATCATGTTGAAGCCGAGTGATGTTAGTGTCGACCGAGTCAGTATATCACGAGAAAAATTATAGTGTCGACCAAACATCAGTTAATTGCTAAGAAAGATAGTATAAGATGAGGAAACATCTTTAGACATGACCGAGCTTTCTACATGAAGACTGAGCAGTTGATCACAGTATTGACCGAGCATCAACATTTTTATATTTGAAGAGAATTCAGATTTGGAGCTGACATTGTTGAATTCTTGGATTATGTAAAATGTGTTGACTTTATTTATTGATTGTTTGAAAGCATTAAATGCACTAAAAAATGTTTTATTGTAAATCTTTAAGATATTTGAGATGTTTCTAGAAAAGGAGCCAAAGAACATAAAGTGGGTAGATTCAATGAATCTGACCTAACCCTAAGATCTACGAAGGAGATTGAGTAGCAAAAGATGAGCTAACCTAATTGAGGAAGTATTAAGGGAACCTAAGCATTAGGTATGTGTGTGCATGGGTGAAAAGAAGATGCTGGAAGATTAGTAGATGTTACTGATTGTATAAGCGAAAAGGCTGAAGGAGAAGTGTGGTGATTGCTTGAAGAAAACTTCTGAGAAGATCAGAGATGGAAATGGAAAACTTTCAAAGTCAGTAAACCAACATTTGTGTATGGAATTTGGATCTGATATTTGCAAAGTGAGTTGTATGTTTTATAGATCATTAATGCTACTACTTTCTAACAATTGTAATAGTCAAAATCCTTTTAACAGAGGTTGACCTAATAGTCATATGTTTAAATCCTTTGAACAAGGTTGCATTCTAATGGAATGTATGTAAGTCCTATAACAAGGCTCACTTTTAATAGGGTGATTGAAATCTTTTAACCGGGTCACACCTAACAGTGTGTATTGTAACCTTTGATAGGGTTGGATTTTAATTGAGCTCACTTCAGAAGAGTGAAAATAATATTAGCATGTTACAAAGTGGTTTTTCTGAGATTGAGTTTCCACTATAAATCCTAGTGTCAATGTTTGTGTGAATGTTTTGGTTTGAACATTTATGTGTTTTACAGGTTAGATACGGCTGGGTAGTGGACTACAATGTTATATGTTTCTATTATTGAATCAGTGATGACCGAGTTGGTTTTGGTTGTTAGATCTGATTTAGAGAAAAGTTTTTGAAGTTTGTTTTATACATCAGGACCTGAGAACAACTGATTCACCCCCCCTCTCTATTGTTCTAAATAATATTAACAATTGGTATCAGAGTTGTGTTGCTTATTATTGGTGTTTACAAAAATCAAGTTTAAAGGGACTTGAAGCAAATGATCAGGATGTATAAGAAGGAGGTATCGAAGCTGAATAAGGAAAAATTCCCTGCATGGAAAAGCTTGATGAAGATGCATCTGGCTGGTATTGGTGATTCTGCAAAGTACTACATTGAGAATGACTATGTCTCACCTGTCGCACCTTTGACTATCGAGGAAATGAGAGCCAAGCAAGAACATAATCAAGTAATGCTAGAAATTGCATCTACCCTAAGCTATCTAAAATTTTAGGACATTAAGGATTGGAAAAGTGCTAAGGAGATGTGGGACACTCTTGCAAAGATCTATGGTGGTGACCTAAATGTTCTGAAAGTTAAGGCTGATAGTCTCAGAGGTAAGTTTGATGAAATGAGAATGCAAGAAGGTGAGAACATTGCACAATATTGTGGTAGAATAAAAGAAGTTGTGAATGCTATTAGAGGAGAAAATGGGACTATTGATAATGAAACTATAATTGGAAAATTACTAAGCACTCTGCGAGCTATATATGGTATTCAGATCTCAGCTATTTAGGAATCTAGATGTAACTCTAAAAATGTGCTTATTTTGGAAAGTTTTGTTGGCAAGTTGACTGCTTTTGAACTCTCTAACTATGATAACTTCACTATTGGTAGTATTGGAAATGTTGAATATGCTTTTAAGTCACAATTAGTTCTAGACAAGCCAAAGAAAGAAAAAGAAAGATGCATCAGTGAAAGTGAAAGTGAAAGTGATAGTGACACTTCTAATGAAGAACTTGAAGATCTAGAAGCTCTTATGGCTAGAAGACTGAGAAGGGGAAAAGGAAAATATAAAGGTAAACTCCCTACTATATGTTTTGCATGTAATAAAGTTGGTCATATAGCTGCTAGATGTCTTGATAGGATAGATAAGGATGAAGAAAGAAAAAGCAAACACAAAGAGAGAAGCTACCGAAGGCACAAAGACTACAAAGGAAAAGCTAAGAAATCTTATTACTTTGCTGAAGAAGAAACTGACATTGATAGTGATGATGTTGAAATTGAGGTAGTCTATGTTGCAATGAAAGATGAATCTGATGAGGATGAGAAAATTGCATTGATCTCCTACGTGAACAAGAATGAAAAATGGATTATTGATAGTGGCTGTTCACATCACATGACTAGTGACAAGAGTAAGTAAAAGACCTTACATCATTATAGAGGTAAAAGAGTAAAATTTTGTAATGATGCACCATGTCCTATTAGAGGAAAAGGTTTGATTAAACTCACTGATAAGATCTCTTGTGAAAATGCATATTAGGTTGAAGGTCTAAATTATAATCTGCTAAGTGTTGCTCAGCTCAATAGCACTGGTTACCGAGTGGAATTTCATCACAAGAAAGCTAAAATATTTGATGCTACTGGTGAATTGATCGGAAGTGGAGGACAGACTAGAGGTAATTTTTTCTATCTTGACCTATCTAAAGAAGCATGTATGGTTGCACCGCTTGATGACATTTGGATATGGCATAAGAGGCTATGTCATGTTAACTTTGATAATCTAGTAGAAATAAGTAAGAAGAAGAAAGTAAGAGGTCTACCAAGATTGAAGAAACCTGAGAATGTAATGTGCAAGGAATGCCAGTTAGGAAAAATGACAAAGTCAAGTTTTAAGAGAAAATCCTTTACTTTTGAAAACATTTTAGATTTGGTTCATACTGACCTTTGTGGACCTATGGATGTAAAAAGTTACTGTGGTGCTAGATATTTTATCTTGTTTGTTGATGATCATACCAGGATGATGCATGTAATGTTTCTAAAAGAAAAATCTAACGCTTTTCAATTCTTTAAGTAGTATTTGGCTAAGGTTGAGAAGGAGATAGGTAGGAACCTGAAATTTCTTAGATCAGACTGAGGTGGAGAGTTTACATCAAATGAATTCAATATGTTTTGAAATGATAGAGGGATCAAAAATGGATGTCTGGACCTAGAACACCTCCACATAATGGTATAGTAGAGAGAAGAAATAGATCTATCTTGGATTGTGCAAGGACATTGTTGATTGAAAAGAATGTGGTACAAAAATACTAAAAAGAAGCTATAAGTACAATTGTCTACACTCTTAACTAGGTACAGATCAAGAAAGGTAAAAATCTGACACCCTATGAATTATGGCATGGGCATGCACCGATTGTTAAATACTTTAAAATCTTTGGAAGCAAGTGTTACATATTAAAAGACAATAGGAATGGAAATTTTGATGCTAAAAGTGATGAAGGCATATTCCTAGGGTATTCCATAAAAAGTAAAGCTTATAAGTGTTTGAACTCTAACACTAACAAAATTGTGGAAAGTGTGAATGTCAAAATTGATGAGTATGTAGAAAGAAATGAAGTTGACAACAAAAGAGAACCAGAAGATTATAGATCTTTTGTGTATATTGAAGAAGAAGAAGAGGCAAGTAACAAACTTGCACCTAATGCTGAGTCTCGGGTAAGAAATGTCGAGGGATAGGAAGATGTTGACAAGATAATGCTACCGAGTATCAGGAAGAGGTTGCCAAGCATTCAGAAGCTGATTCTGACAACCTTGTTGAGGAACTTGATGAAATAGAGGAGAGAAGAGCTAAACCTATTTTGGAAAAATATGTAAGAAGACATCACAAGCCTGAACAGATAATTGGAGACAAGCATAGTGGAATTCTGACCAGAAGTAAGACAAAGAATCCAACATGTTTACTGTGTGAATTTGAACCTAAGTCAACTAGAGAGTCATTAGAAAATGAAGACTAGGTACAAGAAATGAATGAGGAGATTGACCAAATAGAGAATAATGATACTTGGACTTTGGTGCCGAGACCTAAAAACAAAAATATTATAGCAACAAAGTGGGTGTTCTGGAATAAGTTGAATGAAATAGGTGAAATAACTAGGAACAAAGCTAGGCTAGTATGCAAAGGCTATGCACAAGAAGAAGGAATAGATTATGGGGAGACATTTGCCCCTATAGCTAGATTGGAAGGAGTAAGAACTCTACTTGCATATGCTACTTATAAAGATTTCAAGGTTTATCAAATGGATGTCAAGTCTACATTCTTAAATGGTATACTAGAAGAAGAAGTTTACATAGAACAGCCAAAAGGTTTTATTGATCCAAACATAAGACACATGGTATGCAAACTGAACAAACAACTATATGGATTAAAAAAAGCTCCCAGAGCATTGTATGAGAGATTGCATAACAACTTGATACAGATTGGATTTTCAAGAACAAATGACACTAGCAATCTGTACATGAAAGATGAAGAAGGTAAAGGTATTGTATTGGAAAAAAAATTTGTGGATGATATTATTTTTGGTGGACAAGATGCTTTGTGTAAAATATTTTCCAATGAAATGAAAACTGAATTTGAAATGGGCATGTTTGGTGAGATCAAATTCTTTGTTGGTTTACAAGTATATCAGATGAAGAAAGGAATTTTCATTACACAGTCTAAGTATGTTAATGAAATACTAAAATTTTTTGGGATGGAAGACTCTAGACCAGTGAGTACTCCTATGGCTACTAGACAAAAATTATCTAAGAATGATGATGTTGCAGAAGTGAACTAGACTTTGTACAGATCCATGATTGGAAAATTGCAATATGTTGTACATAGTAGACCAGATATTACACTAGCTGTTGGGATTGTGGCAAGATTCTCTGCCAATCCTATGGAAAAATACATGATGGCTATGAAAAGAATTATGAGATACTTGAAAGGGATTGCTAACTATGGGCTATATTACAAGAAGGATGAAATATTTGAACTAAGAGTATATACAGATGTTGATTGGGCAGGAAATGTAGATGACAAAAAGAGTACTAGTGGTGGAGCTTTCTTTTTTGGACAGAGATTAGTCTCTTGGATGAGCAAGAAACAAAATTGCATTTCCTAATCTACTACTGAAGCCGAGTATGTTGCTGCTGCAGTAAACTGTTCAACTTTGGTATGGATAAAACAATTATTGGTAGGCATGAAAGAAGAAATCATTGAACCTATTGTTATTTTATGTGAAAACACAAGTGCTATCAACATTTCTAAGAATTCAATGATGCATACTAAGACCAAGCACATAGCAATCAAGTATGACTACTTGAGAGAATTGGTACAAGATAAAGAAGTCTGAATGGAATATGTGAATACAAAGGAACAATTAGCAAACATATTCAGTAAAGCTTTACCTAAAGAAGCACATGAGTATTTGAGAAGCAATTAGGGGTTCTTCCCCTAACTGAGGCTGCCTAGTTAAGCTAGGAGCACTGCATCAAATATGCTACAGCAAAATATTTGACAAATTGATGCAGAAGATTGTCACACTTTAGGACTAGCCTAGAGTTGTGAAAAAGAGCAAAGACAAGGAATCAGTCATAAGCAAGATGACAGAGGGAGAAACATTGAGCTTCACATATAATATCTACATCTAATGGATGTATGTTTTAGTTTCTGCTTTGGCATTTTTGTCAAAGAGGGAGATGAACTGAGATGATATAATAACACATGACACTGAAAAGAAAAGTAAGGAGATGATGAACTGAAATGAAGGATCAGGATAGAGGGAGATCTGGATATTTCTAACCGTCACAAAAGTGAGGCTTATAGATTCTGAATCAAAATGAAGCTAAGGATATAACATTTTTTTTCTGATGGATTGATAAGTTTTTGGATTGGTTGGTAATCCATGTGTTATTTAGATGATATCATATGGTGTTGCCATCAATGCCAAAGAGGGAGATTGTTGGAAACTACAATTGAAAAAATTGTTGTGTTGTCATTGATGTCAAACCTTGACTGGTAAGACTATTGTTACTTAGGAAAGTACTATATCTATTTGAGTGTTGCTAAATGGATAGGCAAGAATGGTAACAATAGCACCTAAGGAAAGGTTGAGTTATCTTGATACTACAAAGTGTACTTGATTATGTTGTAAAATGATGAGACAATGTATTGTTTATCTTAGTAAGATTGAAGGCTAAACTAGTAGGCTTGACCGAGCAAAAATGAAGAAATCATGTTCAATCCGAGTGATGTTAGTGTCGACCGAGTCAGTATATGCCAAGCAAAATTCTAGTGTCGACCGAACATCAGTTAATTGCCGAGAAAGATAGTATAAGCCGAGGAAACATCTTTAGACATGACTGATCTTTCTACATGAAGACCAAGTAGTTGATCACAATATTGACTGAGCATCAACATTTTTATATTTGAAGAGAATTTAGATTTGGAGCCGACATTGTTGAATTCTTGGATTATGTAAAATGTGTTGACTTTATTTATTGATTGTTTGAAAGCATTAAATGCACTAAAAAACATTTTATTGTAAATCTTTAAGAAATTTGAGATGTTTCTAGAAAAGGAGGCAAAGAACATAAAGCGGACCGTAGATTCAATGAAATTGACTCAACCCTAAGATCTACGAAGGATATTGAGCGGCAAAAGATGAGTTAACCTAATTGATGAAGTATTAAGGGAACCTAAGCATTAGGTATGTGTGTGCATGGGTGAAAGAAGATGCTGGAACATCAGTAGATGTTATTGACTGTATAAGTGAAAAGGCTGAAGGAGAAGTGTGGTGATTGCTTGAAGAAAAGTTCCAAGTAGATTAGAGATGGAAATGGAAAAGTTTCAAAGTCAGTAAACTAGCATTTGTGTACGGAATTTGGATCTGATATTTACAAAGTGAGTTTTATGTTTTACAGATCATTAATGCTGCTACTTTCTAACCATTGTAATAGTTAAAATCCTTTTAACAGAGGTTGACCTAATAGCCATATGTTTAAATCCTTTGAACAAGATTTCCTTCTATTGGAATGTATGTAAGTCCTATAACAAGGCTCACTTTTAACAGGGTGATTGAAATCCTTTAACCGGTCACACCTAATAGTGTATATTGTAACCTTTGACAGGGTTGGCTTTTAACTGAGCTCACTTCATAAGTGTGAAAATAATAGTAGCATGTTACAAAGTGGTTTTTCCCAGATTGGGTTTCCACTATAAATCCTAGTGTCAATTCTTGCGTGAATGTTTTTGTGTGAACATTTATATGTTTTACAAGTTAGATACAGCTAGGTAGTGGACTGCAATGTTATATGTTTCTATTATTGAATCAGTGATGACCAAGTTGGTTTTGGTTGTTAGATCTGATTTAGAGAAAAGTTTTTGAAGTTTGTTTTATAGATCAAGACCTAAGAACAACTAATTCACCTCCCCTCTCTATTGTTCTAAATCATATTAACATCAATTGTAAATCCTTGATGGTGATTCCACAATCCTTAAGTTGTGCTCTCAACTCATTGGCTTTCTTGATGAAATCTTGAATTGTGTCAAAGTTCTTAGGATCCAATTTGAGATGTTTTTCTTGAATTGTGAATCCCTTATCCTCATCTACTTTACCATACAAATCTTCAAGTTTATCCGAAGCATCCTTGGCATTTCCCAAGGAGGAAATGTGAAACAAGAAGTCTTGAGTAACACATGTTCTTATAATTCTAAAAGCTTGATTATTTTTAACTCTCCTATCAGTTAATTCTTTATCATCCACATTAGGTGATTTAATTTTACCGTCCACATAATGATTTAGTCATTTTACATGTTAGCTCTCTCAGTACATTTTCTTTCCATGTAGTATAGTTATGTGGAGTTCAAGGTGGAAATCCATAAGCACCCATGATGAAAAATTGAAAGAGAACTAGAGAGAAAGATACACAACCACACAAGGCACCCCACAAAATTACTTAATCAAAGAACACCCCAAAATAGATGATTTTGGGACTTTATATATAGTGCATGTACAATTTCCACTTGTCAAAATGGACTAAAGTGGACTTCTAATTTTGATGATTACAACAAAAAATATGAAGCTATAGTAGACTCAAGAAGATAAGGCACAAGATCACTCAAATATCTAATCAATTACAAGTGCCAAAATTGGCCAAAAATAAACTGTATTATGAAAGCACTATGTCCACTCAAAATTTTTCCAAATTGATACCTGATTTGGAAAGTAGACAAAAAATCATGCACTTTCAAAAAAAATGCACCTAAAAATATGTCTATATGAGCCCGAATGAAGCCTCTAATGTTGCAAAAATGGGGATCAGATAGGTGCAATCACCAAAACCCATAATTTCTAAAAAATACATGGACCAAAACCATAAAATAGTTGCACCACTGGAAAGTTCAAGAAATTCTACCCAAAATAAAAAATAATTGCACTCAATTTGGAGTCTGGATGACCAAGTTATGGCCTCACAAAGTTGGACTACCAAATCAAAACTACAAATGGTGAGAGTTGCAAACTTTTCAAATCTAATGACATCAGCAATTTACCATCATAAATTTGGCAGTCATACATTTGTCACTGTAGTGCAAAATCCCTTATAATTGATGGTCAAATGGTCATCAATTTTAACCACATGAAATGATATGTGACCATGAGCTTAAATTTGATGTCTTGGAGACTGTCAAATCAAAACAAAATATGCCCCCTGTAATGGCTGGATGGCTGTCAAATTTAACATACTAAAATCCTTGCAAAATGCAAAAAAATTTTTATAAATTATATCAAATCGCATGAAAAAGCACCATGTGTATTTATGATTAGCTATCTAGTTGCCACATAGTGATGTGTTTCCACATAGGATTCCAATCTGGAAGTGTCGCATGGTGGACTGAGTAGCTCAGATCAGGTTGCTCAACTGAGCTAGTATTTGGCTCGGCTCGATCGAGTTGATATTGGGCTCAGCTTGATCATGCTGGTATTGGACTTGACTCAAGTGAGCTGGTATTAGACTCATCTCGATGAAGTTGATATTAAGCTCAGCTCAACTAAGATGATATTGGGCCATGTTTGACCAAGCTAGTATTGGAATTAGCTCAAATGAGCTGATATTGGGCTCAACTCGACCAAGCTGGTATTGGACTCAACTTGACTGAGCTAATATTAAGCTTAGCTCAGTGAGCTGATAGTGGGCTCGGATCACTGAGCTAGTTGCAAGCTTAGGTTGGTGAGTTAGCTTAGGTTGGCGAGCTAGCTCTGGCTCAGGTCGATGAGCTGGCTTGGCTCAGGTCGATTGGCTTGACTAGGTTCTCAAGATTGACTTGGATTGACTGAGCTACCTTAGGTCAACTAGCTCAGCTTAGGTCTTAGGCTCAACTCAGATTGGCTGGATCATATTTGGAGCTCGACTTGGTGATCTGGGCAAGCTACAAAAAAAAATTGTCTCAATTTTGACCTTTTCCTAATATAGGAAAATTTATAGACAAAATTTATGGAAACGGCCACCCAGATGCAATGGCAAGGTCAAATATTTCTCTAGACACTCCCACAAGCTATTGATATCCTGGATCTTAATCATGGCCCTCCAAAAGCTGAAGAAACAATGGTTCTCAAAAGGATACATAATGAAATCTTATGTGGCTCTTATACCATATAATAATTTTTCTAAGGCAAATAATGAAAATGCCAAGATTCTAGAAGGTCAATTGATAGTACAAGAGAGAAAAATATGATATGATCAATGATCAAATAATAATGAATAATAGATAGATTGATTGATTGATTACATACAATGTAGGAATGCCTAAATATATAGGCAATGTGATAAGACTACATGATAAGGAGATGATAAGCTATCAACCACACTAGGTGGATCATTCTCCATTGTACATAAAAGTATGTGCAACATGTGCAGAAATGAGAGGATGATAATATGATAAGAGCACTAAAGGTGGATCTCACACACAAAGAGGTATGAGATGACAACTATCACCATGTAAAGTGGAATTTCTCCTAACCATGTACTAAAATGAAATCCAAACACCTAGGTGTCTCAATGAAAACTAATATGAAAATTCATTATCCTAAGTAAAGTGTAATTAGTGAATATTTAATTACAATAAAAATAATGATATGGAATCGATGAAATTTGACAATGCCCTGTACCAGTTTG
The DNA here is from genome assembly GCA_027943335.1 of Chamaecyparis obtusa. Taxonomy (NCBI): domain Eukaryota; kingdom Viridiplantae; phylum Streptophyta; class Pinopsida; order Cupressales; family Cupressaceae; genus Chamaecyparis; species Chamaecyparis obtusa. Next base: position 2,380,706 of record BSBK01002885.1, on the reverse strand, counting down.
GAAAAGATAGAGATGAAAGAGATTTGATTGATTTGATAATATTTGAAATAAGGTTGATAAGGTTAAAATGATGATGAGGTATCGAAGAAATTTGACAATGTGTTGGATTGATAATGATGAGGCATCAAAAATTTTTGACAATGCCTTAGATTGATTTGAAAATGATTAGGCATCAATGAACTTTGACAATGCCTTAAATTTATTCAAAAATGTTGAGGCATCAATGAACTTTGACAATGCCTTAAATTGAAAATGATTTGATAGATTAAAATTATCTTGGACTTATTTTAAAAGGATAGGACTGATTCAGATCAATTCAAGAATGTTTTACATCATTTACAATCAGTTAGAATTGGTTTAAAAATTTTTAGGAATGTTTAAAACCATTTTAGGAACATTTTGATGATAATTCAAACTTGATCGATCCGGCCAAAGAGATTGAGATTGTCATTCAAGATGAGAGAAATGTTAGTAATTGATCAAATGAGAAATGACATAAGATAGGAGACATGTTAAACTTGAGGCACATAGGTGTGAACCATTTTTAGGTGTCTACGCATTTATTTCATTTCAAGGTTAATTCTAAACGAGGGTTTGATAGAGATAAACCCCTTTATAAAACCTTCTTCCCCATTATTTTGTGTGTATTTATAGATGACATAGTTATTGTTAGGAATAATTTAAAAAGTGTGAGACCTATTAGAGTGACTGTGAAAGTTTTAGGAAAAATCACAAGGAACACATCAAAAATCTACAAACTATTCTTGGGAATAGAATGACCAGTTCATTTTGTACCTTGCAAAATCACGTCAAGTTTAGACTGCAGGTTAGCACATTCTTTTGGATCATGTTTCAAGTTATTACATGTGTCTATCTATTTTCTCTCAATCTATATTCCCATACCTTGTCAAATTAGCTTATTTAGCCTTCATTTTTACATCATCATTCTAATATCCTGATAAATGAAGGATGATTGGCCCACTTAGAAATCAAGTCCTACTTGATCCTATTGAGACATTTTCCTTCCAAGTGTGCATTGGGAAAAGGGGAATAATCCATATTGCATACCTTTTTCTTACTGTACATAACCAATTAGGTAAAATACCTTATTTAGATCAAAAAACTTCTTAAATGCAACTTAAAAAGAATGTACAAACTAAGAAATCATGTAAAATTACAAGCATGGGTCCTTCTTACTAGATCATGTTCGATAGTCACATATATAAATGTAATCAATAACATATATAGAAAAGCAAAAAAGAAGTAGTGGGAAAAAAACTCTTTGCTAAAAGAGATTATGTAAAATATATCCCTCAAACAATAATAAGGAAATTCCACTTGAGAAAAAAATACCCAAATGAGAGAAAATAAACATATTATCTTTCTACCTATTAAACTATACTTTTCTACAATGACATTTAATCTCCAACACTAAATGTTAAATATGATCTTGTCCTAACAAACAACATTCCTCCCTTTAAAATAAAACAAAAATAAGAATATATGGAGTTTTGTTTTCTACTTTTAAAGGGAGCATGAGGGATCAAAGATCAGGGTATGTAATGTCTAAAACCTTTTCTCAGGATTCTCCATGTTGATATTAAAATTTTCCATAGTCAATTCAAGTGTTATGATCTACATTGATAAATAAGAGAACAAAAAATCTAGCGGAGATGAATGTATACCAAAATCTAAGGAAAAAGATGCATCATTCAAATACCTGTCAACAAGCTCCACACAAATGTATAACTACAAAATTAAAATTTTAATAAAGACAGAGTACATGAGGGTTTGAATGTGCCCTCACAATGTCTAAAGAAGATGGTGCAACTCCATAGGAAGTGTACAATAGAAAATGTGATGCAAGACCATGGTTGATCCTATTTACTTTTGTACAATCGAAAGGAAAATGACCAATAAGCTCAAGTAGGACTTAAGCAATAAGCAATTTGAATGATACTTCACAATAATGAATTGAAATAAGTTGGATTTGAGGAAAAATAAGAGTATATAAATTTTTTTTGACAAGATTCAAGACATACAAATAGATGAAAAATAAACAAAAGCCTGCAGTGACTTGAAATAGAAACCAAGAAGTTGTACTAAAATATGGTTGAAATTTAAAGAATATTTTGAGGATACAAAATGCCTTGGTAATTCTTAGGGCATTTGGTTCCTGGAGATTTTTCTCAAAACATTGATGGTTGACACCACAAAGTCAAAGTTTCTATAAAAGCATTGATAGTTATGCCACCTCTCCCTACACATAGAAAAAGCAAAAAAAATGTTGTGGAAAGGGGTTTTCTCTGGTCAAACCCCTATTTAGGAATCAAACTTGAAAATGAAATAAATTTTCATAAAGGAAAGATTTTTGATATAAAATAGAAGTTGGATCTGAATTGTAAGTTAATTTATACCCTGATGATGCAACACTTCTTTCAATATAATCACAAGCATTAATGCAAAAAAAATTCCCTCCACAAAAAAACATCAAACAAAATCATGCAAGTCAATATCTTGCACCATGAATGTTCTAGTTTGCTAAAATTCTTGATGAAGGGGAATAATGATGCTTTGAGGGCTTGAGAACTTGGATTCTTGAATTCTTTTAGAATGCTTGGTTGTAGAAGATCTTTGTAAATCTTGATAATGAATCTTCTTGGTTACCAAAAAAAGGAGAGATAGACCACCTATATACTTCTCCACACATTTTGGGATTAAAAACTGATCCAAGTCGACCATGGGAGCTAATTTCCCTCCAAAACACTAGAACTAAGCCCCAATTCAAATTTTAGCAAATTCCTCAAGGAACAACAATCCCTAGGTGTTGTCTACCTAGGAGAATGAGGAAAAATTTAAATGGGAGGTTAGAGAGATAGGGTAGAAGCTAGAATAATAGGTACAACTGATTTCAAGGTTAGAAAGAAGCACAAATGCCACAAATAGTAACATAGTGTCACGCCCATAATTTTACGCACAAAACACACCAACTTTTTTTTTTTAATAAAAAAATAATAAGTATAAGTCCATGGTTAACATATGTCTAAAGTATGAACGAACGATAATGAGAGGGTGTTGACAACCTTAGGTTGAAGGGTTAAAAAGGGGTAGAATCTTAGGCTAACTTTAGCACTAACTAAGTTCATATCAAGAGTTTTGGCAAGGTGAACTAAACTATAATTAAAATTTGGGTTATTAAAATATTCGACATCCATCGAACTAAATGTGTTAACATAAGTAATACCCATGAATAATTCTACACATTAGGATGAATTCTGATAGAAAATTTTAATTTAATAAAACTTGCAAAACTAATTTCTTCTACGGAACAAACTTTACAAATCTCCATATAAAGAATATATTTTCCTAGATAATATAGTCTATTATTTAATTATATGTTATTAATTAATATATATATTTATTATTATTATTCTTTTTTAATTAATAATTAAAATATGTTATAATAATTAATTAAGTAAATAATTAATTATTTCAATTTGTTAAAAATGAATTTATTAGCAATTGATTTTTAAAATTAATGAATATGTATTAGTTAATTAATTTTCTTATTAATCAACATTTTATATTGATTAATATTAGTATTTTTTTTAACGACAACATAAAACATTATTAAAATTAATTAATATGTATTAGTTAATTAATTTGCTTATTAATCAACATTCTATATTGATTAATATTATTATTAATTTCCCACCAAAACTCTAGAACTAAGCCCCAATTCAAATTTTAGCAAATTCCTCAAGGAACAACAATCCCTAGGTGTTTTCTACCTAGGAGAATGAGAAAAAATTTAAATGGGAGGTTAGAAAGATAGGGTAGAAGCTAGAATAATAGGTACAACTGATTTCAAGGTTAGAAAGAAGCACAAATGCCACAAACGGTAACATAGTACCCATGTAGGATAAATAATAATTGGATTGGAAAAATAATGAAGGTGTACACCTAAAAATAAGTGCTCACATCAATATTTAGTGAATTTGAATTAACAATGGACCTATAGTATTAATTTAAAGGCTCATTGAGCATTAGGAGAGTGTGAAATCAATGTGGGAACCCAACCATACTAAAATGGGGCTGAATTGACAATCTAATTATGGATAATTATATTTTACAATGATATATTTAGTGCCCAATTTAGTGGGAGATGACTCCATCTCATGCTTATGGAAAAGTAGATGAAAGACATCAAGATGTGATAATGTACAAACTACAAAGGGATAAGATATCACTAATTTTACAGACATAATCACCCAAACCAAGGATCATAACACATACAACCATGTGCAATGACATAAAAAACAAAATATAAAAGTACAAAGCTTACTAAGTTTCCAAGTCAACTAGTTGAAGAGACCTCAATAAATAAAATGTCTCAAACATTAGTACCATACTCAGAATGATATTGCAAAAGTAAAATTAGTCACATGCAAAGAATGAGAGCAAAAATAAATTATAATATAAGAATACCTAATAAAATGCAATAGTAAAGTGTATTATGTTAAGGAATAAAAGAGAGGAGAATTTGAATACCATGGATTCAACTTGCTAGCCATTTGTGATGTGTTAGGTGATCCATCTAAGAGAGAAGGAAAAGAGAAGATGGGGAAATGGCTTAGAAAATTATATTATGATAGTTATATTAAAATGTATTATTGATGATATTATTTTTGTTTTCATTGATGTCAACATATCATATGAATTGAGGTGGATTTGATGCTTTGGTGATCTAGTATAGTGTGCTCTAGATGATGCATTTTGAACATATATCTTTAGCAGTGTTTTTGTTGGTCACATTCATCTTGCAACATAATGTAGTTCATTCATTTTTTTCTGGCCTTATTTGGAAAGTGGTCATTGTACTTCAGTTCAAATATTTGCATTGTAATGTATAGATCCTATCTATTGGTTACAAAGATCTTAGTGACTGTGTACTATGTTATTGTAAGTGAGGCTTGTTGATTTGAGAAAGGAAATCATGTGTGGCCTGCATTTGATTCCTTACTACACTGAGAATTATTTGGGGTGTAATTTTTAAAATTAAATTACACCAACCGAGAATTGTTGGCATGGAATGGTATAAGAAAGTGATGATTCTATTTTTTTCATGGTGTTCTTATATGTGAGTAATATGTGGAGTGGATTTGAATCTAATAATAAAAGTTCTATGTATTTATGTTTTTTGTGAATTGGAGCAACCGATAGCAGACTACTATATCCTTTATGTGTTGCTAATTATTGGTGGCAATGACTTCAGTGGTGGATTCTTTTTTATTTCTAATATTCTAGTAATGATCCTCTATGTATCAGTGGTGAGCCTTATTACTACTAGGTAGTTATCCCAACTAGTAGTGAGCCTTAACTACAATGAGAAAAATGACAATGAGCCTTTGTTAAAATCAACTGAATTGGTGTTATATTCATGAGAATTAGTTTCTCCATGGTATTTCTCATCTTGGGGTTCAATGTAAATTCTAGTGTTCATGGTGTTTGATGTTGTTTTATTTCATGTTCATATCTATTATAAGTTTTTGACATCTATAATTATTCATAAATTAATTAAGGTTAAGGAAATTGTTATATAACAATTGATTCACCCCCACCCCTCTCAATTATTCAACACGTTCAAAAATTTGTATAAGTGTTTTGTTTCCTTGGAGAGATCTTAACCACTTGAGGTTGATCTGACCGAACATAAATTAACTAACTCTACTTTGATGGATCTTATTACCATTGTTGAAAAGTGCAGATGAGAGGATACATGATTTATATTAGTTATAGTAAAAAAAATTTAGAGAGAAAATATGTTGCACCTCAAAATGACTTGATTAATCAAGATTAAATTTCATCCTATGAGGAGAATGCAAAGTCAAGGTATGAAATTATTAGTTCTTTATCAAAAATTGAGTTGACTAAGGTTATTTAATTGAATACTTCTTATAATAATTTCAAAAAGTTGAAAGAGATCTATAAAGGAAATGATAGAGTTATATTATCTAAGAAGATAGTAACTAAGTGTCAATATGAGAACTTGAGAATGGAAGATGGTAAAGATATTAAAAAAAAATTTCAATGGGTTGACAGTGCTATGAATGAAGTCATAAATCATGAAGGTACTATTATTGATAAAAATGTTAGGGAGAAGACCTTAATGACCTTATCAGAGAGATGCAGTGACAAGATATCAACTATTGAAGAATTTTATAATCTAAAGAAGTTTACCAGAGAATATTTGTTTAGCACTTTGACTCTTTTTGAGTTGATAAAAATTAGAAAAGAAAAGAAAAGATTTGAGACAACCTCTAAATCTGCAAAGGTAGAATAATATCATGAAGATGATAGCTAAGATGAGTGGAAAGAAAACTTTTCAAGGAAATTGAAGAAAGGTATTGGAAACTAAAAAGGTATGTTACACCTTAAATGCTTTATATTTGAAAGATTGGTCATTTAACAACTAGGTGTCTAGAAAAGGAAAACTGACATAAGTATAATAAGTTCAATAGGAAGGCCTATTATGTAAATGAAGATGATAATATATTAGATAATAAATTAGATCGAGAAGGATATTTGTTTTTGGTAGAACTAGAAAAACACCTAGATTTTATATTTCTAACATTCTCTTATAATTGGATGATAATACTTAGACTACATTATTTGTTAGAAGAAATAACAATGAATGGTTGATTGATAGTGGATATTGAAATCATATGATTCGTGATAAAATAATTTTTTTGAAACTTGAGAAATGTGATGGAGATCTTGTTAGGTTTGGCTATGATAAAGAAGCACATATTGTTGGAATTGGTTCCAAATTAATTTTGATGGAAAGCATAACACTAACAAGGTTTACTACATGTGAAGGGTTTATGTCATAATCTTTTGAGTGTTTGGTAGATGTTTCAAAAGGGATATGATCTTTTATTTAAGAGTAAAGGATGTGAGATCTAGAAGAAGTGTGGAATAGTTATTGCAGCTGGAAGAAGAACAAGAAGGAACATATATCAACTTAAAGGACCTATAGGTAGTTTCTTTTTATCTTGGACTGATAATACTTGGCTTGTGCACTAGAAGATGTGTCACATTAATTTTGACAATTGTTTAATGATAAGTTCAACAAGTGCAGTAAGAGATTTACAAATACTATGTAACCCAAATAGTGTTATCTATAAAGGATGTCGGGAAGGAAAGAAGACAAGAGATTCATTCAAGGGAAAATATTATTCATCTATCTATGTGTTGGATCTTGTGCACACTGACCTATGTGGTCCTACCAGAAAAATAAGCTTACAAGGTGGGAGATATTTCACTCTTTTTATTGATGATTAATCCATATTATCTTGGGTTCGATTTGTAAGAGAGAAATTACAACAACTTGAGAAATTAAAGATATTTGAAGAAAGTGTTGAGAATGAGGTTCATAAGAAGAATCCATGTTTGAGATCTAGTATAGGAGAGTTTAATTTTGATGGATTTAATAATTTATATGAGAAACATGTCAATAAAAGATAGTTATCAACCCCTAGAGCACCATAATAGAATAGTGTAATGGCAAGGATGAATCAGATGGTTCAAGAAGAAGCAAGGACAATGTTCAAGGATGTAGGTTTACCATAATTTTACTAGAGAGAGGAAATCTTTACAACTATGTATACACTTAATTAAGTTATTTACTAGAAGAAATATGGAAAGACTTCATATGAGTCATGGTATGGAAGGGTTCCTATAGTGAAATAATTCAATATTTTTTGAAGAAAGTGATATATTTAGATAGATGAAGATAATTTTGGAAAGTTTGAAAGAAAAGATGATGAAGGCATATTTTTGGAATTTACAAAGTACAAAAATGCCAATTCAAAATAAAAATGCCACTATATTGTACAAAAGCACCACTTTGTAGAACAAAGTGAAAAAACACTTAAAACTTACTCAAAAATGTCACTTTAGCCTTCATAAATGCAAGACTAGGTAATACAAACATAGATATTTTATTTATGAAGCATCCATGGATATAAATACAAATACAACTTCCTAGAGGCAAAAACAAGTTATTACTAGGGGCTAGGGCTCCACTGGGCATGCCAAAATGAAGATAACTACAAATTTCATGCAAAAATATGAATCCTAACAAATCCAAAGCATAACCAAAGTATTTCTAGACATGCAATAATCTTCCAGGAGAAGACTAGTTCATTAAAACATAATAAACATGCCAAATCAAACCAAACCAAAATTTTAAATAAAATTCTTGATTATCTTGTCCTCTTATCAACCAAAATATTTGTATGGATGGAATGTCCATGCTCTATGCTTTGTAGCATAAAGCACAAGAGGCTATAGTGAATGGAGATGGTAATTTCATATTGAAATGGATGTAATTGGTATAATTCAAGTGTAGCAATCATGGTGATAATGAACTCTCAAAGATAGTTACAGCACAGGGGTAACTCAATATTTACAACTTCTCTAAGGTTGAAAACATTTCTCTATTTACTAAGATGAGAAAACCCTTTTATATAAATATCATGAAAACCAATTCTTGAGATTAAGAGGCAATAGTAGATTGCATAGGATGCAAGGTAAGGTAGGGTTTTCAAAAGACCGTATAGGATTAAGAGGCAATAGTAGATTGCATAGGATGCAAGGTAAGGTAGGGTTTTCAAAAGACTGTATAGGATTAAGAGGCGATAATAAAATGAGTGGTTGAGATTAAATGGTGGAAGAAGAATTTTAACTCTTCAAGGTGCATTGAACTTAAACACAAGCTAAGTGGGAAAAGGTCAAATGAAGATATGACTGACATGTGGCACATGGAGAAAATTCAAGGGTTAATACATGTGAATTCATTTGATTGATTAAAATAGAAAGAAAATTATTTATGAATTTATTAAATAATCAAAGATATTTATTTAATTTTTTGAAGTGTTGGTGTAATTAGATATTCCTAGTTACACTTTACTTAAGCTTACTTATGATAATGCATCAAGCACAATAATTTTTCATTGAGACACCTAGGATTTTTCACCTAATTTAAGCTCATGGTGTAGGATAAATTCCCCTTTAGGTGTGAGATCTACCTTTAGTGTACATATCACATTATCATCCTCTTCATATGGTACACACTTAATTTCATAATGGAGGATGATCCACCTTTGGTGGACATGTGATTCCACCTTGTATAGTTGATAGCTTATCTTTTCCTTATCATTATCTCTTATCACCTTTCCTATATAAGGAGGCCTATTATGTACATTTCAGTAATTAATGTAATGTAATGTCTATTATCAATAATATCATTATTGCATATTAATGCAATTATCTTTCCAATTTTATGTGGAACTTATATTTGTTTTTCATTTGATCTTAGGGATATTTTAGAGTCACCTAAAAATCTAACATGGTATTAGAGCTCTCTAGGAGTGAAGACCTCTTCTCAAAAATATAAATCTTGGTCTTTCATTTGATCCTAGGGGTGTTGTAGAGTCACCTAAAAATATAACATGTTATTGGAGCTCTCTAGGTGTGAAGACCTCTTCTCAAAAATATCAATCTTGGCTTGATTCAAGTGGGTGCAGAATAAGGTTATTTCAACATCATTGTTGCATAGTCTATTTGGAGAAAATTTAGGTTTTTGTAATTTGGGGCTTTCTATTACAGGTCAAAATTGGAGCTTGCTAGTGCAAATCAAATGTTGGAATCATATTAAGAGAGTCCAAAACCCCCTAAATCAAATTTTGTTTCAACCAAATCAAACATCTAAGGGCAAATCTAGAGCCATTTGAATTTTTGAAGTGTGGTAGTGATGATTCTAAAAAGCAATTACATAAGTGATTTACAAATAGCAATATCTCAGTGATGCAAGAGCATCTTGGGTGTAAGGGCAATCTTGCATTACCCAAAAATATTTCTGGCTTATTTTCAATAAGGGCTATCTTGTGCAGATCTACTATTATTGAAAAAAAATTCTATTTTTAGTATTTTTTTCCATTTTAGATCAGAATGGTCCACTTTCTTCCCGAGAGGGTCACTTTGGTTATATCAGCCTGCCAGTAAAGTCTCATTGCAAGATCAAGTCTAGTTTTGAAGATATTGAAAGTTTTTTGGTATTGATAGCAGGGTACAAAAACTTTGAACTCAATTTTGAAGGCTTTAGAAGCTCTTAATAGGGTCAAAACTTTGGTAGAATTGAGCTTGCACTAATCAAACATTGTAGATCACTTAGAACCATTTTTGAAATGGGGTTATAATAGCCAATCAGGTCAACGAGCGATGACTTATGGTCTCTGAAAGTTACGCCACCTAAAATGAAAGAAAATGAATTTCCTTCAAAATTTATTTTTGAGTTCCGAGAGTTTTTTGGGATGACTCTAATGTAATAAAATTAAAAATAGAATAAGTCTAGGGTTGGTCAGCCTGAATGGCTAAATTTCTATCACTTTCCCAGGCAGTGGAAAATTGTCTATATAAGGAAGGCCTGTAGTGTTTTCTAGGGTTGTTCTGGGTAGTTATTTGAGGCTTTGTCTTACAAAATATTGTAAGAAAAATGCCCATATGGCTTCTCATATTGTAAATCTAAAAATTTTAATTCTACCCTTGTGAAGATAATAAGAAGCACATTTTTTGTTCTTGCAAATTGTTGTTATTTCTGTATTTTTTTATGTGTTTTTGGTAGTAAGGGGCGAACCCTTCATCAAGTCAAATCAAAGTAGGAGTTCTTGAGAATGTACATAGATCATTGACTATGAGGAATATTTCACCAGGACCATGGTTTAGGGTTTTAGCGATAAGGAAAAAAATGCCTCCACAAAGTGAACGTAGCAGAAGAGTCAGAGGTGTGGCACCTAAGGTTAGAGCCCTCTAGAGACAAGTGTGTGCATTGCAAGAAGAGATTCATAGAGGAATCAATCTTGCAGTAAGAGATGAAAGTGAGGATGAAGCTGAAGAAGAAGGAAACTTTGATTAGGAAGGAGAAGGAAAATTTTTGAACCAATAGGCAGAAAGGCTTTTTCGGGCCATTTCCAAGATTGGGAAAAGACCTAAGATTGAGGTCCCCACATTTTCAAGAAATGTTAACCAAGAGGAAGTGATTGAATGGATCAATGAATTAGAATAATATTATGAGTATAAAGATATCGAGGATTCTGATAGGGTCAAATTTGTGAATACCAGACTAAAGTGTCATACAAAAATCTAGAGGCGGGAGATTCAATTAGAAAAAAATAGAAGAGGAAAGAAAAAAATCACAAGATGGGATTTGATGGTAGATAAGTTAAAGTGAAAATTCATTCCTATTGATTATGAGCTTGATCTACTGAAGAAAATGCATGGGTTGAAGAAAGTAGGGAGATATGTTCAGGGGTATACAGAGTTTCATCGAGTCTTCATCATAATAGGCCATGTAGAAGCTGATAAGGAGAAAGTTTCATGTTACCTGAATGGGTTGAGGTCAAGCATTCAAGAGGAGTTAAATTTGGTTCAAATGAATATTATTGAAGAGGAATATCAATTTTCCTTAGGAGTAGAGGAAAATTTGAACAACAAGTTTGAGAGAAGGCACAGTGGAAGAGGTTGTAGTAGAAGATCTAGCAGACGGACTTATGGAGGCCAAAATGAAAATAAAAAAAAGAAGGATGAGGCTAGTAGGAGTCAAAATCAAAGAGGAAATAATTTCATTTTCTTTCATGATCAAAATAATAGAGGTTAGAGGGGAAGAGGAAGAGGAAGAGGACAAGGACCAGGAAGAGGAGGCTTCCATGTCCAACATGTTTTCACTGTGGAGAGGAAGGTCATAATGAATATGAATGTCCACAATACCAAGGAAGGATAAACAAGAGAATTGAAGGCTAGGATAGAGTTATACATGTGGATGAAGATGCTAAATCATCATGTTCTGAAGATGTTGAAAGATAAGAAGCCATAAGTAATAGAAGAGTCCTACTGAGTGGTGAGAATGAACCTTAATAAAGGATAAGCTTGTTTCAAACTAGGTTCAAGTGTGAGGATGAGTGTTGTGATGTCATTATCGATAGTGGAAGCACTGATAATTTGGTTTTAGAAGATATGGTCACAAAGTTGAAGCTCAAGAGGTAGAAACACCCACACCCATATCAAATCACCTCAGTGTAGGGTGACCACAAGGTCATGAAAAATGAATAGTGCCTAGTGCAGTTCAAGATTGGGGGATACCATGATGAGGTACTATGTGATATCATACCTATGGATGCATGTCATATGTTATTGGGCAGGCTGTGGTATTTTGATAGGTGTGTTGTAATCGATGGTCATGTGATTCATACCTATTCCCTAACAAAGGATGGCGACATAAGCTAAATCAATTGAAGGACATAGAAGAAAAGGTATGCAGTAATGCAAGAATAAGTTTTGTTGATGGAATAAAATTCCTAGAGGGTATGAGGCATGATCATATGTGTTTTTTTTTAATTCCAAAAGCTGGTAAAGAGGAAGTAGAAGATGTATCTACAGAGGTTGCATATTTATTGAATGAGTTTTAGGATATTATATATGATAATCTACTTGATTGATTACCACCTATAAGGAAGACCAGTCATCAGATGGACTTGATTCTAGAAGCCAATTTTCCAAATAAAGCAACACACAAAATGACACCGACATAAAGTGAAGATTTGAACAAACAAGTACATGAGTTGTTGCAGAAATGTTTAATTCAAGAGAGTCTGAGTCTATGTGTTGTACTAGTAGTATTAGCACCAAAGAAGAATGGAGAATGGAGGAATGTGTACAGATTCTAGGGCTATCAACAAGATCATAAGCAAGTACATGTTTTTATTATCCTGGATAGATGATATTATGGACTGTTTGAGTGGAGCTATGTATTTCACAAAGATGGATCTAAAAAGTGGACATCATCAGATTCAGATCAAAGAAGGAGATGAATGCAAGAATGCCTTCAAGAAAAAGGAAGGGTTGTATGAGTGGTTAGTCATGCCTTTTGGGCTAACCAATGCACCAAGCACTTTCATGCGGCTCATGAATGAGGTTCTAAAATAATTTTTGGGTAAGTTTGTCATTATTTACCTAGATGGTATTTTGATCTTTAGTAACACCTTGGAGGAGCATATAAGGCATATTTGTAGGGTGTTTGAGATGTGAAGGGAAGAGAAATTGCTGATTAATTTGAAGAATTATAGTTTTGTGAAGAAGGAGTTAGTGTATCTGGGATTTGTAGTTTCAATAGAAGGAGAAAGTGAATGCTATCCTTGAATGGCCTACTCCAAGGAGTGCTACTAAGGAAAGATATTTTCATAGTTTGGCTAGCTTTTACATAAAGTTTATTAGGATTTTTAGCAATTTTTTTGGGCCCTTGACTGAAATAGTGAGAGGAGATAGGAAATAATTTAATTGGACTACAAGGGAAAATAAGAGTTTTAAACTATTGAAACAAAAAGTTACAGAGAAACCTTTTTTAGAACTTTTAGATTTTAATAAGGTGTTTCAAGTAGATTGCGATGCTAGTGGTACTAAAATAGGAGTTGTTTTGAGCCAAGAATGTAGACATGTTTCTTATTTCAATGAGAAGTTAAATGATGCCAAGAAAAAATATTTTCTTTATGATTAAGAATTTTATGCTATAGTTCAGACATTGAAAAAGTGGAGACACTATCTGATTCCTAAGGAGTTTGTTTTGTATACTGATCATCAATATTTTCATTATTTGAAAAGTCAAAGAAAGTTTAACCAGAAGCATTTGAAACAGGTTGAGTTTTTGTAGAATTATACATTTGTTTTGAAACATGAGAGTGGAAAGTCTAACAGGGTTACATATTCTCTTAGTAGGAGATAAATTTTTTGATAGAGATGTGGATTGAGGTGGTTGGGTTGAAGGAACTCAAGCGTTTGTATCCAAAGGATCCTAATTTTGGTGAAGCTTGGAAAGCTTGTATAGAAGCTGTTACTCTAGACAAGATGAATTGGTTGGACTTGATCATCCAAGATGGTATGTTATTCAGAGGGAGTCAGTTTTGCATTCCATGAAGTTCTATGAGGGAGAATCTAATCAAGGTGAAGCATAATGGGGAATTGGCTGGATATTTTGGTTGAGATAAAACCCTTTCTCTGATTAGTAAGAATTATTACTAGCCATAATTGCAACAAGATATGAATAAGTTTGTACAGAATTGTAGATTATGTCAAATGGAAAAGGAGAAAAGTAGAATACAAGGTTGTATCAGCCATTACCTATACTAGAGAAGCTATGAGAGGATATCATCATGGAATTTTTGTGGTGGTTGACATGTTTTTAAAGATAGCACATTTCATCCACTACAAGAAGACTAATGATGTTGTTCATGTGGCAGAATATTTTTTCAAAGAAGTGGTGAGACTCCATGGTTTACCAAAGAGTATAATTTCATATCGAGACACTAAGTTTGTTAGATATTTGTGGTGAACATTGTGGAAGAAGCTAAAGACTTTTGGGATAGGAAAGATAAAGTACTAAGAGGGAAGGGGTGAATCAGTACCCTCAAAACCTTTTACTGAATAAACAATCTCCAATAGTAGTGTCTATCTAACTAACTAATTCCATTGTATGCAACATACATTCAAATAGCTTTGCAAATGTAATGTGTATGAAAACAAACAATAAACCATACATGAAATGTAATCACATAACACTAGTATTTTGGTTACACAGAAACCCTTGTTAGAAGGTAAAAATTGTGGTGGGAATGACACCCAAAAATTCTTCACTACTATAGTAAATAAAGTATGTCGGTTAAGGCTACAAGTGTGATCACTTCTGGTGATCTTAGCTGATTAGGAGCAACTTTAGATTGATTAGATCTACCTTGTAAGAGGATTTTAGAAACATCAAATAAGTGTGCACTCGGTTAGGAGATTTAAAATAGACTATTAGGTCTACTCTATTAAGAGATTTTCAATCCTGCTACAATGATTAAAAGATAATAGAAAATATCTATAAATGAAAACAATGACTTGTTTGAATTAGATCAATGAAATACCAATTCAATTTCACCTTGATGTGTAGTATATTGTCCTCTATTCTGCTTGGTAGCCTTGTATGTTTCTGAATAAACTGAATACTAACTTTGATAACTACTCTATCATGTAAACCTTGTCTAAATTATGATGTCTTGAAGGTGACTACTTCTTCATGAACTTCTTCTTGATGTTTTTTGTCAAAATGACATCAATTACAATTATATAGAGAATTGTTTTGACCTAATTAGGTTTACAACATCTTAGAAAACCTAAGATCTACGGTGTACAAAAATAACCTAGATCTAAATATTACATAGGAATCATCACAACATTTAATGATTGCATCAATAATAAATGTGTCTTGATCTTGGTAATACGTTTATAGATCCATGTAAATTGTTTGCAAAGATAAATGTGTCATTACTGATTACTATGTTATTTCTTGAAAAACTCGGTAAACACTACATTATTTATTCGGTGAATAACCTGATGCTCAATTTGTAGAATGCTTGGTGTTCACTAACTTGGTTCTCAGTATACTCTGATGCTCAGTAAACATACTCGGTTAGACTTTTATACATTTAGCTTTCGGTTCTGCCTTGTGACTGCCCGGTATGAATGCTTTGATAGTTCAACTGACTAGTATGTATTGCTTCTTATTTCATCTTTTATCGAATGATCAGCATAGATTACTAACTAAGTTTAGTTGATACTAATGACAACACTTAATGCTCAAATAGAGATAAAATTCTCCCCCTTTGGCATTAGTATCAAAACCATAATTTATATGTTTCAAATCTAAAAAAAAAATTTAACTCCATATATACATATACATATACTAACTTTTCTACAAAAACACTCCCTTGGTGCATGCTCTCAGTAGTAGTGAAGTACAATGACATATATACATCTTTTCCCCCTTTTTGAAAATAATACCAAAAACAAAAATGTACTTACAACTTGTAAAAAATGTTCGGGTGGGTTTTCTTCAACAAATCCAAGAGGTTTTCCCATTCCTCTTTCAAGTTGGTGAGAGCAATGTGCTCAAGACTAACTTGTGCATGCATATCAAATATGTTCTCTAAAATTAATATCTTCATTTTACTTTCAAACACTTTTTCCTTCTTAATATGTTGTTCCATTATTTTGAGGTGAGGAAGTAGCTCGCCTTGTAGCTCAGTGACTTGGTCACTTATGTTTTCTTCCCGCTTCCATAGATTTTCTCACAACTACCTTAATTCTTGTACTTTTAGGATATGCTTATGAAAAGCATTTGGCTCAATTTGAGAAGCATTTGCACTGGCTAAGATATCTACATCTATCTTTTTGATCTTTTCATTAATCTCGGTAGTGAATGTTTCTATAGTGCATAGTTTAAACAAAATTTGTATAATTTTTTGAGTTATAAAATTTAGCTCAATTATAACCTCAAAAAGATTTACCTTATTAATTGTCACTTCTTGGCTAATATTTTCTACAAGTTTCTCTTCAATTTTAGCTTATGCCCTTCCTTCTATCCTTTTCTTAGTATCTATGTCTGGGGCATTGATAGCACTTGTAAGAGTGGCAAGTTGGTCCAAAATAGGTGTGTCTTCATTAAATTGGACATCAAGTACAACCTTCTACAAAATGTCTCTTACATCTTCTAGAATCTTCTTTCTCTTACTCTCCTTCCTCAACTTTTCTTGTGTACCTTTTTGTGTACACAATTCTCCATATTTCCTCAATTCTTCTAGATCTAAGTTTCTTGGGTCACATTCTAGAATAATGATTACTTCATCCAAGGTGACTGGTCCTTTACCATGTTTTCTCTTCTTCTTCTTAGACTCTTATGGAGAAATCTTAACAAATGGAACTAGAGCTTTTACCTCTACATTTTTCTTTTCTTACTCATTCAACATTGTTTCTTCCTTTTTCTTCTCCTCAGTGACCTGAGTCTCAGTCGATACAGTTATAGCCTCTGATGTAGTTTCATTGGGGGTGGTCTTGGTAGGGTTAGAGTCTTCCTATGCCTTTGTGATGTAGGTCAAGGATGGTGGATCCAATGAAGGATAGTCCAACCTTGTAGCTTTAGAACAACATAGCACAACAAAACAACAAGATATGTTTCAAAACATATTTTCCATTAACATGCCTGGGTGTAAGGCCTTTTAGGTTAGGGCCAATTACAATCAAGAAGTAATTCAACAAGATCCAATACAACTCCAGCTAGTTTAGTTCTGAGACAAATCAAAAATTGATGGAAACCCTAAGGAAAATCTAAACTTGAGCTCATAAGCCTCCAACAAATCTCCTTGTCTCCAAGAATGCAATCCACTAGCTCTGCTATTACAACTATCAGATGACAATCTGATTTACAAGATCTTACAAGATCTTTTCCACAACTTCACTTATATGGTTCTCCCAAATCTACTGTTAGAACTTCCAGTCTGAATCTTCTTAAAATAACTACCCAAACATCCTATAAATACTAATCATTAGCCACAAGTTAGTTGGATGAAACAATTAACTCCTACAAAAAAATATTAAATGCAATACAAGTCAGCTCTCAAATAGCCTTACAATTATTAAATTCAAAATGTTGGCCTCTAGATCCACATAGGAGAATCCAACAAAAGCTACCAATAATAAATTCACCAAGTCGGCCAACCAAATCATCAAGAACTCTAGTCGGTAAACAAGAACTATCGAGTGCCAGAGAAACAACTGAGCACCAGTGAAATAATCGACCAAGCCAAGCAACACCAAGCAACACAGGCATTACTGAGCACCAATTCCACTGAGCACAAGAAGTCTCACCAAGTTCCTTTAGTGACTGAGCTTCCTTCAATAACCGAGACCATCACTTAAGGCTGCAAATGAGTAACACTAGCCAAGTAATACACCACCATGAAGATTCATCAAGGACCCAAGAAAGCCCCTGCATCACTTTGTGTTAGCCTCTTTTTCTTTAGGCTCATTTGACTATGTAATATTTTGTGTGCTTTCTTCTTGTTCCCCAATTGTATCCTTTTGTTTCTCAGGGATTGAGCCTTTGGGTTCCTTTTTTTTTAGTATATCAACTTCTTGAACTAGTATAGGAAGGTCACCCAGTATTATACTTACTATTGGCTCGGTAGGGACTTGTTCTTCTTATTGAGCTCTAGAAAATGTGACATCCTCATCATCCTTGATGTCATTAGGGTCTCCATTAGTAATATCCTCAATGATTACATCATTTGATCCATCATTAATTCCCTATATAATGGCATGCTCGGGTGCATCCTATTGTACATATCTATACTTGGTGGCATCAATAGTAGTATCAGACACCTTAGTGTCTGATAGCTCAATGGGGTCCTTTTCCTTTTCCATATCTACATCATCTGCATGGATGCCTTTCCCTTTTCTTCAAGATTTATTCTCAGGTATAATGGCCAGAAGCAGCTTCTCTACTTCATCTTGTGCTTGAAGAATAGAAGTCCATAGAAACTAACTATTCTCATCAAATTCTACCATATTTTCATCAAGTATCTATACAGCTCATCCCTTTACTAGAAATCCTTTAGAATATTTCTTCATCAATTCATCAATCCCGGGGCCTGTCAATGTTGGCATCACCAATACTAGGGACTATTCGCTCATTGTCTTCTCAGTATTTAAGGAATAGGTGCATTTGGCTGATATCCCATCATATAGACTTTTTGGTACATATTTAGAAAACTCAGTTGGCACCTATTTGAACTTGACCATCATTTGAATTACCACTTCTTCAATTTTATTTTGGTCCTTGTTTGATAAGTGTTCAAACTGACTTATTTTCAGGTCACTAAGATCTCCAGTGTTTATCATCAATGTCATATTTGCTTCTTATTAACTTCATTCTTTTCTTTTGGGCCTCAGAGGTAGCTTTAGTACCTCTCTTCTTTTGATATGTCTCCATCGATGTAGGCCTAGATATTTTTACTATTCCTTTCTTTGGTGGAGGTGAAGCTACAGTGGTTGATCTTGTTTGTGCCCTAGTTTGTGTTACTACTTGCTTCTTCTTAGGTATAGGCTTAACCAGTGTAGGATCTATTGGAAATTTGACTATACTACTATATATGACTAGATATAGTGTTGTCATTATGGCAACAAAGTCATATAGTGTTTTGGAGTCAGTGCACATCATTAGAAGATCAAAAATTTGCTAAGTACATAAGACTGGACAATTAGTAGAGCACCAGTAGTTTAGAGCATTAGTGCATGTGTGTATGACCAAGTTATGGTATGTGCCCTAGAAGATAAGATGGTAAGAGTGTATTCATGCTTAGTATGACAAAGATATAGATAGTTGAAGTTACGCAGATAGTGAATGCTAGAATAGAATAGAGTATGCAGCTGACTGTTGGTAATTTGATTAGTGATAATAATATTATTTTGTAAAAGCTATGCACCTATTGTATTTAGGTTATAGACATGTAATTATTTTTTCATCTAAACACCCTTGAGCCAATTCAATTGGAAGCATTGTATGTAATCGGTTACAGGCTGACCTAGTTAATTGTTTTGATAAGCGCATATAAATATGACATGTGCCCTTTAAATTAGTATGGAAGTTTTTATAGAGTTGAGATAAGTAGAGAAGAAGTGTGCAAAGATTTTTCAAGACATATTAGAGCTTTTCAAGAGGTTAAAGCATCAGTACACCAAAGGAACTGATCTGACAACCAGTGTCACAACACTAGTTCATCCAGCAGATATAGTGTGTATCTGAGATCATAAGGTTGTAGCCTTCACCACTTGAGCAGTGATCTCTAGGATAGTGTGTCCCCACCCTTAATAGGGTTAATTGTAAAAGACTCCTAATAGGGTCCAACCCTTGACTAGGTCACTGTACTAAATGCATTTTAAAGACAACTCCTAACAGGGCTAAGGATCTTCTAACAAGGATCATAAAACACTAGTGCAGATTATTAGTGGGTGTCAATTTCCATTGGGGTTTTTACCTATTTGGGTTTCCCCATAACCATATTGGTGTTATGTGTTGTGTTCATCTATCTTTTTTATGTTAATGTTCATTTCAGTACTTAAGCTTTCAATTTAAGTTTAAAGAGTAAAGTAAAAAGATTTAATATAGTGAACACTGATTCACCCCCCCCCCTCTCAGTGTTCCCATTCCTAACAATTGGTATTAGAGCTCTAGTCCTTAGCAAAGAATTTTAACCACTTGAGGAGATAATGGAAAAGACAAAAATGAAACATCTGAAAAGAAATCTTGAAGACCTGGATAGACCTGAAAAAGAAATTGAAGAGATAAAAGAAAAAGTCAATGATGCTCAAGCAGTCATCAAAAGACTAAGGAAAGATTTAAAATAATGTTCTACCGGTGATTTAGGGGTCATGATAAAAAAGGTAAATGAAGAGAACACATCTCTGAAAGATTAGATTGAAGAAATTGATGACAAGCTAACTAACAATTAGGAAGTCTATGATGAATAGATCAAAGAGAACCTTCAACTAAATGAAGAATTGAGGAAAGCAAACATGGAAATATTGCAGCTAAGAAACAACAAAGAAAGCTTGGAATCTGAATTGAAAGAGGCTAATAATCACATTGATAAATTACACACAAGCAAGGATCTGATTGAATCTCTATTGTATGCTCAGAAGCTTAAAGGAGATACCAGTGACATTGGATTAAATGAAGCACAAAATCAGATTGATGACATGCGAGAAAGGATGAAAGCACCAGAAGACACCACAAATACTAAGGAGACTAGAAGTCAGACTCAAGATAATGTTGAACCATCCAAGGATGAGTGCAAGATAGTAGACCAAACTTGTTATGCATGCAACAAGCATGGAAATATAGTAAGGAACTATAAAGAGGTAAGACCTTTCAATGATTACTGTTATTCATGCAATAAATTTGGTCATAGAGCTATGAATTGTAAGACAAGTCAGAAGAATAAGAATCCGCATAATCAGAGAAATTAGAATCAGCCAAATGTAAGAAGTTCTTAGAATGTTACATGTCAGATATGTAACTATAATGGTCACTCAGCTAGACAATGTAAAATGGTAACCCATGTCAATGCGTCGAGGAATATAAGGCCTCCAGTTATTTTTCACTCTTGTAACAAGGCTGGACACATCTCAAAGTTTTTTAGATCAAGAACAAAAGGTCAGGAAAGCCCTAAAAAGCCAAAAAATTTAATATTAGATACTGAAGGAGAAGTCAAGTTTGTAAAAGCTTTAGACAATGTGAGCATGATTTGGTCAGAGCTGAAGAAGGATAAGGTTGATGAGCTTGTATTGGATGCATCCACAGTGGACGTACCCTCTACATCTGGATGAATGGCCCTCAGGGTCATAGGGGGAGCTAATTTAGCTATAGACCCCTATGCATATGGTATACTCACCCTCAAAGTATGGGCCTTTGGATTTAAACTTTTGGAGACTAGCAGAACCTATGTGCAAAAGTGCACTAGCTGATTGATAGCAAAATAAAAGTTGGAGATTCTCAATGAAAGTCTGGTTTACACGGCAAGCATTAATGGTGGAATTTTTTACTTTAAAGTACATAGAATCTTGTAGATCACTAATTGCATTCAATTTTAGAGTGATTGAAGAGCACAAAATCCCTACTAGTTGATTGTGAAGGATTACAGATTGATTCACTAGCAAAGTAGTGTGTTTGATCAGTTGTGGAAGCCCTAATCTGTCATGTTGATTCAGAAGTTCTTGGAAACCATTAGGAAAATGATATACAAGTAAGTGATGGCTAATCCTATTTTATTTGATCTTGTAGAGAAGAAAAGATATGTATTTAAGAGGCACCCAATCAAATCTACATTGGATGACCTAGAAGGGCATTCTCCCGCACTCCTATGGGTGTTATGCATGTCAAAGACATCTGTGCATACATATATTGTAACAAGGAGCTAGTAGGTCTTGACAGAATTAGAGTGCACATTGAGAACATGATGAAACCAAACAAAACCTTCCTTGATGAGTTTGTGCAGTTAGAGAATCATCCTATTTTTGAGTTTTCTATGGCACGTGAGTTTTACAAATCCAAATGGATCAAGATCTTGTTAATCATAATCCATGATGACCTATTTTAGATAGGTGAAGTTCTAGTAAGAATTACAGGAGATCTCAATCATGAGATGACAGACCTTTCTAGGACAAGCATCATTCTTTGAGTGGGTAAGGATATAAGGAAACAAGTAGAACAAGCATGCAAGTCAAGAAGCGATAGGCGTGGAATGACTATTGAGCCTATAGTAGAAAAAGACATCAAACTAATGTCTATGATATTAGGGTATAAGTTTTAGCACACCAACAGGGTGAATACTATGTGTGTGACCACTATTCTTGTAGTAATAAGGATTGTTAGAGAAAATGGAGAGTTCAATTTGTGCGAGATCTTGTGCATACAACTGATTGACAACATTAAGGCCATCAAACATGATAAGACCAAAATATTCAGGTTTGGGTCTTTAATCATTTACATGTACTTCCATATACTTGGAAAGGTTTTAGATTTATACCTAGACAAATATATACCTACAATGCCTCAAATATCCCTTAAGGCATCTATTGATAGTTCATTGGAGGATTACATGGAGCTAGAATTGAAAACATTCAGAATCAAGATGCAGATGAGATATAGGATACTTGAGAAAATAGTTGAAAAATACAAGGACAACATTTTCTTTATGGTGGAGACTGATACAACATGTATGGAAGCAGTTGAACCAAGGACAAAGTGGATTCATCCACTTGGATATGAGGTTGAGGAGCCAATCCTAGAAGCATATGCTCGAGTACTATTATCAATGCCAAAGGACCCTAATGAGCCCAGGTGGGGGACTTATGAAGAGAAAACAAGAGAAGTTGATGCAGTTTTAAATAGCACAACAACTAAAAGAAAAGTAACCAAGGTTACTTATGAGATATTGAAAATTCATGGAGTAACTCAATCAGACCTGGACAAAGAAAGACAACAAAATATTACTTTGGGAATTGAGAGTGCATTTACAGTAGAGGCAGAGTCTAATGATCCAAAATTAAAGAAGGTAAAAGTGGAAAAGTCTGATGATCCAAAGGGTAAAATAGATGTTGCCCCTCCTATGCCCACATAAACAATTGACCTTACTGCTCCTCCTAAGTATAAGGCAATGCCTAAGAGGAAGAAAGAAATCAGCACTAGTCATCCATCCTCATGAGAAACAAGAAGTAAGAAGAACACTCAAGCACCTCCAGAAGTAAGTTTCAAACCTAGTCTTAGTGTGTTGAGTACAAGGATTGTTGATGAAGGCAGGATAGATCAAGTAGGAAAGTTCTATGAGAAGTATAGTGAAATTGATAAATTAGAATTTCATGGGATGATTATCAAACACATGTTGAAGTTTAAAAGGACAGTCCTAGAACTAAAGACAATGATTCCAAACAATGTGTGGAATATCTTAGAATTCCTAAAATGACAGGCCATTGAAGAGGATCAAAGGATAAGAGAAAAAACTCTAGATGAAAGTCTCCCAGTATGTTCTCTAGAGGAGAAAAAATTGTTGTTAGATCTAGTGAAACCACACATCAGAACCAAGACATGAACATTACATATCATGGATAAGAACTATGAGTTCATTGCAAAATAAATAGAGAAATCCTTTGAGAAGGTCTTCTTGAGCATACATATGTATGCACCCACTACACCCACAACTCAAGTTCCCACAAAGGAAGTCAAGATGATAGAGCCCACTAATGTACTAGTGATGGGTCCTTAGGACTTAGCGCCTATAGTTGAAACACCTACAGAGGCAAAAATGTATGCGCCCATGACAGAGACACACAAAGATGACACAATTTCTATTGATAATGTAAAAATTACTATGGCAGCCACAGATATTGATTTGGACAAGTTTGAAGAAGCCTTCATAAGCACACAATAGGTTGAAACTCTATGTGGTAACACTCCTCCCAATCAACAATAAGAAGTATTGATTGAGGACATAATAGATGAAAAAGAAGAAAAAGAGATAGAAAAAGAAGCAAAGAAAGAGGAAGAAAAGATAGAAGAAAAGAAAGGAGAAGAAGAGGTAAAGGGAAGTGAACCAATAGATAAGCCATCTATTGAAATGACAATCAGAGTAAAGAAAGAACTAATGGATAGCACTCCTATCACTACATTACCTTCTGTATCATTGTTGTCTAGCTTGACACCAGACACCACCAGTTTGGATTCTTAGGGAGAAGAAGACCTGATCAAGATCATCGTCTTAGCCATGGAGAAAGAAAAGGAAAAATAGGTAATGAGGAACCCATTATTTGTTGAATTAGTCAGCATACTGAACAATTTATTACCTTCAAACAAGAAAGTGTCTAAGGTTCATTTAGTGGATGATGTGAGCATAATTCTTTCAAATTTTAAGACAAACTTTTATAGCTTGGAAGAATCTACATCCCTAGTTATAGAAAATAAGTATATGAAGAAGAGGCTTAGTGAATTGGTCAGTAAATTTACACTTGACCTAAGTTCACTCAAGGTTGGTCAAGCATCCTTAAAAGAGTTTGTAGCAAAGGGTAGGAAGATTATTGCTGACAACATGAACCAAGACAAGTTAACAGCATATCTATACCAGAAGATCCAAGAGGTAGAGGCTATGATAGAGAATGTGAGGAAATCTATATAAGATCCCTCCACTAATGTAAATATGTCTAATAATGTATATCAAGGGTAGATTGACAAGATTGAAAGAGCATAAAAGGATATGTCTAAGATAAGGGCAAGGAAAACACAGCTAAGGAATGCTCTTGTGCCCTCTTTAGATGTACTAAATCAAAACACCAAGGAGATTGATGCCACCATGGAGACATATTATCAAGGTCCTAGCTAAAATTTGGAGAATATGGAGAAGTTGACTTATGCATTATACGCCCATCTCCAAACAGTCAATGCACTAATTGCATTCTGGAAGCAAGAGATCCACAATTTGTAGATAACATATTCGGATGTACTTTCCTTGTAAGTACTTGTAGAGATTTAGTTTTTTAGCACCTTTGTCATTAATGTCAAAGGGGGAGTATGTATAGAATATGGAGTTATAGATATGAAAAGAAGATGTATAGTAATAATACTAAGGGAGACATAAGTTAGAGTTTTTGTATAAGAGGACAGATAGTAACTTTGCCATATTCCTTTTTTGCCATCAATGACAAAGGGGGAGATTGTTGGCAAGTTTACTATACTATTGTATATGACTAGATATAGTATTTTCATTATGGCAACAAAGTCATATAGTGTTTTGGAGTCAGCGCACATCATCAAAAGATCAGAAATTGGCTAAGTATAGAAGAATGGAGAGTTAGTAGAGCACCAGTAGTTTAGAGCATCAATGCATGTGCGTATGACTGAGTTATGTTATCTATCCTACAAGATAAGATGGTAAGAGTATATTCATGCTTAGTCTAAGAGTGCATGATCAGAAGATTCAATATGACAAAGATACAGATAGTTGAAGTTACACAGACAGTGAATACCAGAACAAAATAATGTATGCAACCGACTATTGGTAATTTGATTAGCGATAATAATATTGTTTTTTAAAGGTTATGCACCTATTGTATTTAGGTTATATACATGTAATTATTTTTATATGTAAACATGCTTGACACAATTCAATTGGAAGTGTTGTATGCAATCGGTTATAGGCCAACCTAATTAATTGTTTTGATAAGCACATATAAATATGAGATGTGCCCTTTGTAATTAGTATGGAAGTTGTTATAGAGTTGAGATAAGTAGAGCAGAAGTGTGTGAAGAGTTTTCAAGATGTGTTAGAGCTTTTCAAGAGGTCAAAGCATCAGTGCATCAAAGGAACTGATCTGACAAGCAGTGTCACAGCACCAGTTCATCCAGCAGATAGAGTGTGTATCTAAGATCAAAAGGTTGTAGCCTTCACCACTTGGGCAGTGAGCTCTAAGATAGTGTGTCCCCACCCCTAATAGGGTTAATTGTAAAAGACTCCTAATAGGCTCCGACCCTTAACCAGGTCATTGTACTAAATGCATTGTAAAAAAACTCCTAACAAGGTTAAGGATCTTCTAACAAGGATCATAAAACACTAGTGCGGATTATTAGTGGGAATCAATTCCCACTGGGGTTTGTACCTATTTGTGTTTCCCCATAACCATATTGGTGTTATGTGTTGTTTTCATCTATCTTGTTTATGTTAATGTTCATTTTAGTACTTAAGCATTCAAGTTAAGATTAAAGAGTAAAGTAAAAAGATTTAATATAGTGAACACTAATTCACGCCTGCCCCCCCTCTCAGTGTTCCCATTCCTAATAGGATCTACATCCTTGTCTGAATCATTTTCCTCATCATCATGTTCCTTTTCAATGAGAAGTAACTGACCATTAGTTTTTGCTTCAATTGGAATGTCCTTAGATGCTTCAGCATCATCTCCAAATTTCATTACCAAATTTTTCATCATTTTCCTTGATTTCTTGGTTATTTTCCCAATGACTAGGTCTATTTTTATCCTGGTTTTAGCTTCTTCATATGTGCCAAACCTAGAAAATTTTATATCCTTAGGCTCAGCTAATAAAGCATTGATTGACCTTGAGGCTTGGTCAATATCTATTTCATAACCCATAGGGGCTAGCCATTTTTTCCTAGGCTCTACTGCCTTTATCAATGTATAATCTATATCCACTAGGAAATAGATGTCATGTTCATATTCCACTACTAGTTGCCTCGATATCCTATTCCTAACATTCATCTTATACTTGAATTGTTAAAAATATATGTCTACTATGCTAACAAAGTTATCTCCCATACTCTTTATCAGATCAGTCATTTGAAGTGTCACAGGTTTTTCGGTAGTCCATCCCACATTACCGACTAAAAGGAAAAAAATTGCACATAAAAGAATATGAAAAGTAATAGAGATCCAAACTTACATGTTGGATTTTTCTGACCAAATATTCTTTGTATTATCCTCTATTTGTCTCAATAGCAGCTTGGCAAGATCCAACTAAAATCCATTTTTCACCATTTTAAATGCAATGTCAATTGCACTACATGGTACACTATTTGGTCTTCTTGAGTGAAGATTTTTGTAGCCAATTACATAGGCACTGAACCTAGTTTTAGGATCTGTGATTGTGTTCACTTTCAATCCTCTATCATCCCATTCTTCTCTAGCTCAGCTCTCGGTGCACTCCTCGATGCTTTGAATTTGTCTATGGTGGGGTATCTAGTTACTACATGTATAAATGTCTTTTGTTATCTTTATGGGCTCATCCAACCATAGATTCCCATCATGAAATTGACTCAAAACAATTCTAATCCATTCATTTCTAAAAACCTTCAAAAAATGTAGGGCATTAATCAAACCCTTCACTTGTAAATGCTCGTGATCACTCTTCAATTTTCCATTAACACTTAGCTCTTGATATCTAGAAATGAGCTCAAAATCACCAATCTCTCTGATTTTATAGTGAATATAGGAGCCTATGTCTTCAACCAGAAAAACTCTAGGTGGTATGCTCAAAAAAGCTCTGATTTTAGCAATTTGCGAAGCAACTTTGGGATGAAGTTAGTACTTCATTTCATTGCAAGTGGTAGAAATAATTAATCTCACTTCCTCCTCATCTACATTCTTAGATTTTTTAACCTTTGATGTGGATGCCATTGTTCTCCATTTAGGGTTTCAAAAAATAGAAAATAAATAGCTCGGTAACGATGGCACTTACTTATAACAATGATGAAATTGATCAGAATCCTTTAAATCTTTGCTCAAATGCTCTGAAAATTATTTTCTTGAATTCTCTCTATAGAATCTTAGCTCTCTGTGATCACAGTGAGAAAAATAAGCTAAGTCCACCATCTATTTATAGGATTTTCAAATTCCCACTCAAACCTTTTTGCATTAAATGCTCAACCTAACATAGCTCGATGACAACTGTCATGCTCGATGTACACCACAAAATAACATAAGCTTGGTTAACACATGAAATTTTCACTTGGTTAATATTGGCACTCAATTAACCTTGCTAATAGTTACCGACTAGTGACTTTCCACTCAGTCTAGCATATACCAACTATAAACACTTAAAGCTCAAAAAATTGTAAAACCATAGTGCATCTTGATTCATGCAAATTTGGTATGAGAACACTTGATATAAGGAACAGTAAGATAAATATGATAAATTGGGACTATTAGTTCCATACATACTTTTTTAGCTTAGGTGGAGGTGGTGATGTCACATAATCTAATGGACGAGGTTTCACCGACTGCATTCCTTGACTCAGCATTATCTCCTAATGCTTTTCTCCACATAGTGTTTCTTATTCTCATGATATCTTCAATTCTATTTCCATTCTCATTAACTTTTGTCTCTGGTGCTCAATCTCTACAATCCTTAGCTAAGTGACCGACTTTGTGATGGTGTAAACATGCCATACATGTACTTGTCCATTGACGAGATCTGCCTCTCTAATTCTTCTTCATGCAGTTAGCTGAAACATGTCTATATCTTCCACATGTTATACAACTAAGCCATGGGTTATAATCCCAAGTATAAGCATTACCTTGTATCTTTGGTTGATAGGTCTTGTTTTGTCCTTTCGGTGTCTAGACTTGCTTCATCTTTGTTCTACGCTCTTGTGAATTATGCCCATGCATGTTGCAAGTGCAACAATGTTTCTCCATGTAAGGTTTGTTAAGAGTCATATTAAACTTACATTGTCACTCATGTGCTTGATGTCCATACTTGTTACAACTATAACAATGACCATTGAACTTGGGAGTAGTTTTAGGATTACCTTTTTCTTTACTCCTACAAACATTTGATGTGTTGCCCAATTTACCACAGTGATAGAAAGATAGTCTCTTAGGTCATTGAATTTTGTAGGTGTTCACATGTTCAACTTTTTAAGATGATTTTACTTGCTTAGTATAGCCTAATCCAGTAGTGCTTCCAAGTCCTCTTTGATTGATTAGAAAATCATCAATTTTATTGGAACTATATTCATCTTTTTTTCATCATTTCATTGTGTTATTGCTACATATTCACTTCATATTTCAGTCTCTCATTCTCTTCTCTGATTTCACCAATATCTTCAAATTTCCTTGTCATCTCACTATTCACTCATTTGATTTCCTAATTAACAACAACCATCTAATTAGATATCTCAAAATGATGCTCGATAATTCTCAGTATCTCAGATTCCTTCTCTTGTATTTTCTTAGTTATTTGCATTTTGTCTTCAACAACCAAATTTCTCTCTTGTTTAGCATGTCTAGCATTATTCATCACATCAATCATTCTTAACATTTGTGCTTCTTGACCGATCTACAGGGCTTTAACTTGTTCAGTAAGGTGAAAATTTTTCTCAGATAAATCAAAAATTGCTCCTTTAGATATGTCAAAAATATTGCCTGAACTGGATCCAGAAATCTCAAATATGTCATCAATGTCTTCTTCATGATAATCAGTCTCACACTGTCGAATAGCCATATCTTTTCTCTGAACCAATAACTTCTTCAATTCATCCTTCGCTTTCTTGTATTATTGAATGAAGATTTGCATCTGAATCTTTTGATTCTCAATTGTCTTGTCCAACTTATATCTTTCCATCTTGAGATCTTTCTATTGGTGTTTGAAAATGCTTACGCCACTTAGGGCTGCCAATATGCCCTAAGACTAATGTTAGGAGTGGTTAATTCCAAGTATGAGAGCTCTGCAAGACAACCAGACCAACTATAGGGTCTTAATATGCCCTCTTCTGCTTCTTGCTCTGAAAAACCAAGGTGGGTGCACCTAATCCATTCAAAACTCCACTCACTACACACCTTATACTTCTGGATTCATAAAGCAGATCATAGTAAAGGATTACTAAATACTAACCAAGTATTCATTGAATCAACTCTACTATGCAGGGTAAAATGGTCTTGTGAAGGGTATTACTACTATCAACCAAATAATGAAAAAGACTTGAAATGGTGTTGATATTCAAAGATGCAGGAAATAGCCAAAACCCATCAAACACTAAACTTAACTGAATGTACTAATCCTTGATCAATGCCATTATCCATTGGGAAAATCATCAAATGCAAGTATAGAAACATGAACCAACTACTGTTAAAGACTCAAAGCCATAAATACAACTGTTCCAGCCCATCCACTACTTATAAGATCCTTTTGTAGATGAATCTAATGAATCTATGCCCTATCCAAAGTATTTTTCACTTGATCCTAGATCAAGAACTAAAGACTAGAACATATACAAAGGTAACCCAATGCAATGGATGAGAAAATCCAAAACTCATAAGACTGACACCAAGGAGAAACTTGAAAGCATGAGAATAATTGTATTAAGTTTGATGAAACATGTACATGTCTATACCAGAAAATGAAACTACCACTTCAATAACCTGAAAAAGATGCAAAGAACTTCTATTCAGCCTCCTACAATGTGACAAAGCTCACTATTTCACTAGAACTAATTGAAATTAGAACCCTTGGAACTGATCAAAATTTGAACCCTTTCTAAATGATCAAGAAAATACTTTTATAGGAACAAGGATGCAACAAGCTACAAATCATTTAGAACAAAAATTAAGTCTGCAACCACCCAGTACAACAAGAAATGAAAGATTATAGAGAAGCCTAGAAACTTAGGAAAATTAGATCAAATCTGATGTACAATGCATTGGTTTCATAACCACAGGCTAACTACGATGCAAATAGAAGTGATTTCTTGTTCCAGGAAGCAAGATCAATGTTTTAACTCATCACGATAACCCAGGAAGCAAGATCAGATCAGGACAGCCACATAGATCTTCAACATCATCATCGCAACTACTACTATCCCACAAAAATCAATTCTGAGCTATCACACTTGTCGCAAACAGCTCACTATGAAAATACCAGCAAGAAACCCTACAATCATATTTGAATTTGGGCACCAATGGCTAGCCGGTCAATAGCCAATTAGAATCCATCACGTCATCACCAGTGGCACCATGGACCCACCTTAACTCTGCAATAGCGACATCATAACAGTTGTCGCATGATCGCATAGCTAGGAGAAGGGCTATGCGAACATGCGACAAGCTGCAAACCTTTACCCTGCCGCATAACCGCCGCTGCTGAGAGTTAATGCAAAATGTCAGTCACATGATCACATAGCCTTGAAAAATGCTATGCGAACATGTGACTAACCACCAGCATTCACCTTGCCACACATTGAATTTGTTAGGACAATGAAAACACTGGCCCCACTGAGAACTTCCATGTCACTGCCACATCGACCAAACAGAAAATGCCACATCACCACCTGCCACCAGGCCCCAACACAACATGGAACCCTTGTCATATGATCACACATCAAAAATCTTTGACATGCAATCATGTGATATCCAACCACAGGTCACCACATAACCACCAATGGGACCATTGCCTTCCCACCAATGGGCCCCACGCGCAAGGAAGGAATGGGTTGCATGGTCACATGTCAAAAATTTCTGACATATGATCATGTGACAACCAATCAATTTAAATCCCTTGAAGACTTGGGCCCACCATCTGATCGCACCTATGCACTTAGGATTGACGAACAAGGAGTGTCGGCAAAAGGGAAGAAGTGCAAGGTCGAAAACACATAGGGTTTTCGGTGAAAGATCAAAAACACACAAGGTTTTTGGTGAAAGATCGAAAACACACAAGGTTTTCATGTAGACCAAAAGGTCGTAGGGAGACCAAAAACATCAAGGGTTTTCAAAAACATTGTGGGTTTTCGACACTTATGCAAATTTTGAAATTATTTCCTACAAACCTTAAAACTTGAATATCTCCCAAGATTTTGTGACTTAGCAGGTGCAATCTGAACTGGAGCAAGGTGATACATTAAAGAGCACGGGGCTAAGAGCACAAACCATGAAACATTATGGATTTTCATCGCAAGTCAAAACTATGTAGCAGGGTGGCATAACTTCAAAATTTGCAGGGAAGAGGCCATTTTCACAGGATTTTGCATTGACAAGAAAATGGACTAACACTTTCCTCTTCAGTGATTAAAACTTTAAATAAGAGATCTAGCTCTGATACCAATTTTTGGGATAGGAAAGATAAAGTACTGAGAGGGGAGGGATGAATCAATACCCTCAAAAACTTTTACTAAATAAATAATCTACAATAGTAGTGTCTATCTAACTAATTGATTCCATTCTATGCAACATACATTCAAATAGCTTTGTAAATGTAATGTGGATGAAAACAAATAATAAACCATAGATGAAATGTAATCACATAACACTAGTATTTTGGTTATGCAAAAACCCTTGTTAGAAGTGTACACACTAAATAGCCCACTTCTCTAAGTCATTACTTCCAAGAGAATCCATGAATGGGAAACCTTGAGAAAGTGACCTAGAGCTCCCTAGGCATGGAGTCACAAGGATGTTGATTTTGCTCTTAGCTAGAGCTATTGAAGCGTGCAACCTTGCTAGTAAACCATACAATGGGAGATTCAAAGAGACAAGGGAAAGAATGTCAATATCCTCAAGAATCAACAATGAAGATGCAATGCAAGCTATGAAAGGAAAGGATTACAAGCCTTGCTAATTAATCTATGTGAGCTAAGCTAGAACTTGAAAGGAAATCTAAGCTAAGAAAGAATAAACATGAAGCTATGATGCAAGAATGAAAGCTAAATGCATGAAGATCTCCAAAAGCTCCAAAGTCTCCAAGAAATCCTGCAGCATAAGATTAGTATTCAAAGTTGGGATCTTAGAATGAGAAAAGATCTCTCCTTTTAAAGGAATTGAAAAGGAATGGACCATGGAGATTAAGAGGAAAAAGATTTAATCAAGAGTGGAGCTTGAAAGAGGAGCAATCCATGTACACAAATATCCTCCAATGAGAAAATAAGAGTTGACCATTGTGTCCATATGAGACAAAAATGTATTTTCTTCTTTTTATAAAATAAGAATAATGCTTTATTTGTGCAACTTAGGATAAGAGAAAAATGGGGGCTTTTTATTTAATAGAAGGGGAGGAAATTCCTTTTAAATAAATAAAGACTTAGGATAAAATGGTTAGCCCATAGAAATAATCGAATAAATGATAAAATAGGATTTGATCAAGGAAATTGATATAATTTGAAAAATGTTGATTTTGAAATTATTGATTCAGGTATTTCATAAATTATTGAATGGGGGCCCAAAGTCTAGGCAACCATTTTAGGGTGCATACATTTTCCCCTCTTTGACTACTGTGAGATCGATTTGGGATCACATGTGGTCAAAGAATGGAATTGAAATGTGAGATTGATTTGGGATTACAAAACAACCCAGACATGTGTTCGATGAATGGGAACACATCAGGACAAACATAAGCATAAGCTGACAAAGATAAGTTGAAAGACAAGACCAACATACTTGTAAATAGAAAATTGTCAAGTATCAAATAAGAGATAAGAATCTCAACCAAGGTTTAATTGAAAAGCTAAATCAAAGATTAAAGTTGATAGGTACTGGCCCCTTGGAATGGAAATCAAAATTAGGTAGAGGAGAAATAGCAAATTGATAAATCTAATCAAATCACTAGAAACCATAATCAAAGGTGAAGGATGATAGGATAACCATCAAGCAGTGAAGATATGCCCTAGTTTCCCTAGGTTTGACTAAGAAAGATATAGGATAAAGATGAAGTCAAACCTCAGAGAGATGAATCAAATTGAAATGAATGAAAGACTAGGGGGTTGAAAGAGATGGGGATGAAGAAATGAAGATGCCCCAGTGAAGATTGTGTTGGGAGTTCCCTTTGATCTTCAACTTGCAAATTTATACTTTGATGGATAACTTTAATATAACTTTGACTCTATCACCACTCCAAAGTCTACAAGGATCAAAAGAGATCCTCCTACACTTTGAGCCATAATGCTCAAGTGGGTGTACCCTTGATTCACTTCTTCAAAGAAAACACAAAATATTATATCAATATGGTCTTTACTAACTAATTTAAGGATTTGATCATTTAATTTGTTTGTGTGTGTGGTTGATGACAATGAAATGCCTCCAGAGGATGGACCAGTGCCTTAACCCAGGGCAAAGAGTCACTAAATAACATATATCACCCTAAAACCTTAACTCAAATACACATGAACTTAGAGTAAGTGCTTTGCCTATTACTCCCCTCACTCCCAAACATGATCATCAAATTCCAATCTAACAATGAACTCACTGAAATCACCCTAAAGGCTTTAATCCTAACTTTGTTAGGAACTCCAAGCTGGTCTCACAATACTCTTTGTTTACCATATGCTAATCCACTTTGTGACCTTAACATATATGAATCCACAATCAGAAAAGAAGACAATCAGAGATTTGAAATAGGAATTCAAGTGTATTCCCATTAATTTTTAGAAATGAATACATTACCAAGCAACAAAATACCAAAGGAAAAGACCCAAAATCCAGGCTCTTTTTTGAATATAAAACCATGAACAACTAGGGACCAAAAGAAAAGTTTTGGAACCTACACTAAGTCAAAAATTCTACACTATATACCTCCTAGTCACCTTGGAATCCTCAAAGAGGATGCATCAAGCTTCGGGTGACTAGGGTTGGGGTTTCAACCACTAAACCCACTAGAAATGGTCACAAAATAAATGCAAGGGAAGAAAACTAGTTGGCCATGCTTGAGGAATATTTGCACTCATGATAGATCTCAGGGAAAGTGCTGCAAATCATGAAAATTCAAAATTTTCAACCCTTCTTGGCCACCTACAACATGCCTCGAGCATAAAACTACATGGTACAAACCCCTGCAGACAATTAAAGAACACCCTAGACCACATTGCAATAGCAAATGCCACCAAACAAATCAAATCTGGTCATGAAAGCATTCAATTTTGATCCTTTCTGTCCCTGAGAAACCCTCAAAAATTTAAATTTGAAAATAAATGACTACTTCCATGGCGCTAGCAGTAAATCGGCAGTCAAAATTTGAATCTCAATCAACTTTAAGTCATGGCCATTAGATCTCTCCTTTTTGCGGTCTTTTAAGTCCTAACTCAACTACCACCCTGGGTTTACCTTTTAGCCAATGCATGACAAGGCATCTCCTTATTCACAGAAAGAAAACCATAACCCATTTTTAACTCCGTGACCTGGCAACTAAAAGAAAACATTTAACCTTGGTCCCACATCTGGAGAACTAGCGACATAAGGTTTCCACCAGTTTGTGAAACACTTGTTACCTCCACTAAGTTAGTTAGCGATTATGTGAATGCTTGTTCATTTAATTGCCAGTCAGATTGGAGCACCGCTATCCTTTTCTATGAATGAGTGAAACCTTAGCAATTTGTCAAAGCCACTAAATAATTTTTTCAAAATCACCAAGTCCCTACCCTGGGCCACCTAGAAGATCAACGACCATCTTAAAATCTCATGCTATCAGAAGATCTCATCAGACTATACGCCTGTCATTGATCTAGAATCTCCTCCCTACCCTAACAACCATCTGACAGGAAATGAAATCAATGATCAGTGCAAGATCTTAAACCTCTGACACATCTCATAAGAACCTATGCCAACCATTGATTTACTGACAACATCAGGGCCCTCTCATGCATCTGGAAGCTAGGTCCCACTGACAAGCACCAAGACATTAAATCATGGACCAGTGAAAAACTACCAACTATGCCTACGTGTAACTTTGGACCTACCTTTATCTCTGACATGAACACCTAGAGGATCGGATGAATGGTGTAAGATCTGAAGGTCTTAAAAGATTCTATGCACATTCACACCAATTATCAAATCTAGAATCTTAACCAATACCACAGAGCGTGACCCCACTGTGCTATATAGGATACTCCAATGAATCAGGGACCACCACATCACCGAATCTGATAGACGAACATACAATTTCTTCATTCATTCTGACAACCCTACCATTTCACTATTTCCTTTGGCCAATAAGGAAATTCCATGTGTGCTTACCTAGTAGTGGACCCATCTATAGAGAAAGGCAACGTCATACAATAAAATCCACAGTGGGTGTAGCTTCGCATACCTCTGACAAAACCCTTGCACTTTAACAAAAACCATTAGATGTAGATGTTGTCAGAGTTGCACCCAAGAAAATATTAATCCAGAACATAGGAAAAATTAAACGCTAAGACTTAGGCTTATAAAGAAAAAAATTAGGTGCAGAGGACTTCAGAAAATTAAAAGGCCATCGGGGTATAAAAACTTAGGAAAAATTAAAGCGGGGGCCGACCAAAAATATAAAGCACATGCACTATAGGACCTTTAAGTGACCCAAAAAAGGTAACATCAAATTAGAATAGGGCCAGGGTTTTACAAAGGGTAACGGCTAGTTTTTTGAATATTTTGCTTAGGGTTTTAGCCAGAGACATGAAAAATGATACAGAGGCCAGGGGAAAGACAATGAAGCCATAATTTTTCTTGCACATGCTAACAGTGGCTCTGTCTGGGGATGTATGCCTCCTGTAGACATAGCAAGGATCTAGAATCATTGGTTTAAGTAGAACATCCCACTGGAAAAGACTGACAACGGAGAGCAACAGGACCCAAAAACCCTACAGACGAGGACAAAATGGGGCAGGGGCAAACAACTTATTTATAGAATTTATAAAATGTACAGACCTAACTACTATTCATGGAAAAAGAATACCTTCAATTGAAGTATTTCTTCAAGAATTGTCCATGAACTAGCAATTCCTGAACCTCACCATTTAATTCTTTCACAATGTATGAATCTTGGCCCCATTTTTCATGAATTAGATATGGCCCTAACCAGAGTGGATCAAACTTACCATGTTTTCCTTTATCCTCTAGTCTGGCATTCCAAATTAACACCAAATCACCAGGCTCAAAATTTCTATCAACAGTCTTCTTATCATACAAATTCTTAACCTGCAACTATAATTTGGCATTTCTTGCAACTGACTCTCTTCTGGTTTCATCCAGTTTGATGAGGTCCTCAATTCTCAACTGCATTTCATCATCTAAATCATCATCATATAATTGAACAAACTTGTACATTTCCAATAGATTATTTTGAGGCATTCTTGCATGTATTCCATATACTAGGTCAAATGGTGCACAACCAATTTCCCTCTTCATAGTTACCCTATCAGCTCATAGAGCTAATGATAGCTTTGAATTCCATGCTTTTTTATTCTTTTCAAGAATCCTCTTTAGGATTTTAATCAAACTCTTATTAGTAGATTATGCCTGACCATTTCCTTGTGGATGATAAGGTGAGGAATTGGAAACCTGAATTCCTAAACCTTTTTAGAATTCCTTGTATTTAGCAAACCTGAAGCACGTGGCATTATCACTTACTATTCTCTTAGGGAAACCAAACCTTGTAACAATATTATTCAATAGAAAATCAATTACCACCTTACTAGTTGCATTTCTTATAGGTATAGCCTCTATCCACTTTGTAAAGTAATCAGCGGCAACTAAGATCCATGAGTGTCCTCCACTTGACTTGTTTGGTATCTCCCCTATGAAATTAATTCCCTATTGTTGGAAAGGAGCCTGAACTTCTACTAGTTTTAATGGCACATTACCTAAAAATTTAAGCTTACCAGAGAACCTTTGACAAGCATCACACCTCCTTACTAGCTGTTCTACATCCTTGAAGATTGTGGGCCACCAAAATCTTGCTCTCAAGATTTTGAGTAGTTGTTTTACCCATGTAATGCCCACCACAAACTCCCTCATGCATTTCCCTCAACAATACTTTACCCTGATTTTCATCTACACATTTTAGAAGTATGCAATCTAAATTCTTTCTATACAATTTACATTTCACAGTTACATACTTGATGTCCTGTAACTTCAATGTCCTCTTCCAATTATCATTCATTCCTGCTAGACAACTCATATTTCTCAAGTAATAGATAATATTTTGATACCAGATACAATCATCCATGTCACATGTATAATCAATTTCAGAATGATTTACTTTATTTGCATCAAGATTGGATTGGGCCATCAATTTTGCCAATCCCTATCCTCTAACCAATTTAGTAATTTGGATGTCAACATTGAATTTTTGGATCTTATTGATCCATCTACATCTTCTCCCAGACACCTCTTACTATGAGAAAATATCCTTCATAGTTGCACTTGGCACAAAAGAAATCACAACTACCCCCATCAAGTAACACCTAAAAGCCTTGATTACCTTCACAAGTGCATATGCTTGTTTTTCATTTATGTCATATTTCAATTCAGTAGCCTACAAAGATTTACTAAAAAATGCAATAGGCTTCTCAAAACCATCCTTATTCTTTTGTAACAAAACTATAGCAATAGTGTGAAAAGATGCAAAGGAAACGATGTGCATTGGGACATTATAATCAGGTGCCTTAAGCACTGGTACATCTTTGATAGCCTGCTTGATATTTTTGAAAGCCTCATCAGGCTCACCCTCCCAATTGATTACAAATCCCTTCTTCAACATCTTAGAAATAGGTCTAGTAACCTCTGCAAAATTTGTCACAAACCTCCTTAAGAAATTGACATGACCAAAGAAGGATTGAATCCCTTTAACATTCTTTGGTCTCTAAATTTTATGAATAGTTGCTACCCTCTCAGGGTCAATTCTCACTCCCTGCTTGCCAACTATGTGGCCAAGAAACTTACCTTCTATGACACCAAAAGCACATTTCCTTAGATTTAATGAAATGCCAAATTCCAAGGCCCTCACAAATATTTTCTCTAAATGAGTACAATGGTCCTCTTCCTTCTTGGAATAGGTAGTTAAATCATCTTGATATACAATAAGAAAATCATTGATAAAATCTACAAAAGCAACATCCATTGCCCTCTGAAAAGTAGCACCAGCATTTGTGAGACCAAAAGGCATTCTCACATAAACATATGTCCCCCAAGGTGTAGTAAAAGATGTCTTGAATTGCTTTGATTCTTTTATTGATTGTAACCAGAGAAACCATCCATCATAGACATCAATTCTGACCAGTCACTCTCTGCAACATAGCTTCCATATTGGGCAAACAATAGTTATCCTTTAATGAGCTGATGTTCAAATTCCTTAAGTCCACACAAATCTTGATGTCACCATTCTTCTTTCTCATAGGAACAAGGTTTGACACCCAAGAAGAATGCCTTATAGGCTTGATAATTCTAGCATCTCTCAGCTTCATTAACTCTTCTTGCATCTTGGGTGCCAAAGTAGGATTAATAGGCCTTTGTTTTTGTAGGAAAGTTTTAGCATCTTCTCTCAATGGAATAATATGCTAAAACAAATCTTCTCTATAAACCTTTAGGTCATCATATGACCATGCAAAAACATGCTTGAATTTTCTCAATAATTCAATCAAAGATTTCTTTACCTTTTGAGATATATCTCTACCAATGTATACTTTCTTAGGTGCCTCATGTGTTCCAAGATTTATCTCCTCTAGATCAGCATGACCCTCTCTTTTGATATTCTTTTGAACTCTATCTTGGTTATCAAAGAGAGTCTCCAAAACAACAAGCCCCTTGGGCACCTTGTTAGTTCTAAGTTGAATGACCTCATTCCCAAAGACAACCTCCCTTCCTTCCACTGACTCAACTAAGGCTAAACAATCAAATTCCTAACCATGATACTAATCCTCACAACTCATAAACTTCAAGATATCATTATCATCATCAAAAACTTGCCAATTTTAAATATTCTCTGGTATACTAGGCCTAACCTGAATTTCAACTTTAGAGATACCCAAAAAAGTAATATCAGTGGGATTGATTGCTATATTGGCTAACAAGTCAGCCATCTTATTGTTACTCCTATCCTTCCACTCAATATTGAAGGCATCAAAATGTTCAATCAAATCCCAAACTATGTTCCTATATTGTTTCAACCTCTTGTTCTTGGAAGCATATACTAACCTGACTTGGGACACCACCAACTCAGAATCACCAACAACACTTATGCATTTAATACCATGCTTTTGTTCCAACCTCAGTCCTAACAACAACACCTCATATTCTGCTATATTGTTGGTACAAAAGAAATTCAATGTGAAATAAAATTTTTAGGTACTTCCATTAGGAGAAATAAGTAGAATACCGGCTCCTGCTCCATCTTTTCAATTTGCACCATCAAAGTACATTACCCACAAATCACCCTTCATAGAACACTTAGCTCAACAAAGATAGGTGAAAAAATAGGTTCATTTTCAAATACAGGGATCTCTTCCCTAAAAGCATTAATATCAGTATCCACAAAACATGTAATCTCATTATCAATACTTCTCTCTATCATGTGGCATACTCTTGGCTCTCACTCAATCTTGACAAACTGATCATCAATCTTGAAAGTGGCATAGGATAGATCACACTGTAAACTTCCACCCATGGTAGCACTCCACCTTCTAGATAGCAGCATCCCATAATGAGGAGGGATGTCCACCACCAAAACACTCATTGTTAACTCTTTCTCTAGATATGCTGCCAAGCTATATGGCATTGCATTGATAGTCCCAATAACTGGTACCTCCCTCTGATCCATTGCACAACATCTACCTTGAACTGTATCAACTTTAAGGACCAAGTTCTCCATGATTTTAAAAGGCATAACAGTATTAGAGGCACCACTATCAATCATACAATTTCTTAGCTTCATTCCATTCACAAGAACACTTAAAAAGAATGGATCAATGTTTTTAAGGCTGGCATTGACATAACTGTCCAAATATATAGGAGGAATTTGAGACATAATTCCTTGAGCAGAAACACCTTTCAAAGCTTTATCCTGAGATCCATTGCATGCAACATCATTGTTATGAAAATTATCTACCCATGCAATAGCTCTGTCTTCGTGTTTAGGGATCCTCAACAATTCTAACAATGGAACCTTAACTGTAATTTGGAACAATACAGCTAACATATCAACAGGAGCAAAAGAAGGAATTTCAATCTGCACTACCTTAATATCCTTTTTCTTATCTGATATATTAGGTGTATTGTCCACACTCATTTTTTCAATCTTAGCCATTGTGTTAACTAGCTTCTCAATCTCATTAGAAAATCTTTCAACTCCAACTCCCTTAGGCTCACAATTCTTACCTTTTACATTATTGAATTTCACCATGTGATCACCTTTTGATTTGTTCTCATTAGGCTCTCTGGAGTTGGTACTTTTTATAAACATTCCTATAGCTTTCTCATTTGTATTCCTTGCCACCATGCCTCTAGTTTGCACCTGGGCAATCATTTCTACAGTAATCCTCTCCATCTCTTCTCTAGAAGGTCTTCTTAAATTTACTAGCTCGGAAGAAGAGTTCATGTTACATGTCTTCTTATCAATATATTCGCTATCAGAAAAAACCTCTTGATGAAAAAGGGCCTGATTATGTCTCTTCACATTTATATCTACCTCTTCATCAAAATCAGAATCATCCTCATATCCTCGATATGAGGTAGCCATGTTGCATCCAACATCAATTTGATTTTATTCTTGATCTATCTCCTCACTGCCACAATCTTGATTTGCAGCCATAGAATGTGCAACCACACAATGCTCTATAGAATGAGGGGACTAGCATGAAACACACCAAGGTATGTCCTCCATGAAATTTATTGAAGCTTTTATTAGAGGGTCATGGACACCTCTATCATTGTTATTTCTTGCAACAGGGACAATAGGCTTGTCATCCTTCCATTGGGTGTTGTAAGGGTAGTTCTACAATCTATTCTGCTTATTGAAATTGTTGTTGAACTGAGGCCTTTCATTGGTAGGAGCACTAATGTTCCTATTTATAGGTTCCTTCAAATCTTTTAATGCATTGAGCACCTTATCCAATTTATCTTCTTCTTGCCTCCTAGTTCCAACATTCCTATCATTTTCTTTTTTGTATTTCTTGTCCCCAAACAACTTAGGGTCATCTCTCTTCCCACCCAACTTCCCTGATATTTTCATATTATTCTCAATATTGACAGCAATCCTAAAAGCATCTCTAAGAGTTCTCGGTTCTTTTTCCCTCAACAAGTATCCCATCTTTCCATCAAATGCATTGAAGTATGTAGTTAGACAAACATTGTCATCTAATCGCATAACTTGGAACAACTTATGCATACCCTTCTGAAATCTCATGTTGAATTCAGCTATAGACTCATTCTAGTTTTTCCTTATGGTATTGAATTCATTCAACATGAAACTAGCATTAGGCCTATCACCATACTACTCTTTAAAACATCTCTCAAAGGAATGCTAAGTATCAATACATTTATCAGGAAGTCTCTTAAACCAATCTCTAGCATCTTCCATTAGAGATTGAATAAATAATTTCATGACTACATCCTCATGCTCTACCTCATAATCATTAAGCAAATCAACAAATAACCTAAGATGCTCCTCACAACTAATAGCATTATTACCAGCAAACTTAGGTACCTTATCTCTTATATCATTTGGAAAAGCATTCGGGTAGCCAGGAATTCCATCAAAACTAATTTTCCTATAGCCTTCTAGTTGCATAGGTCTTCTTTGAAAACTTGAACTAGTGTTAACCCTAGGATTAACATTTGCATTTACATTTCCATCTACTTGTGCATTTTACTATTGTCTAGGATCAACACCTATCCTAGAAGATGAAGAAGGAATTGAACTAGTAGCATTACTAAGTGGAATAATAGTAGTCATAGATGGCATACCTAGTTCGGTAGCAGATGGGCCAAGAGCATTAGCTGATGAAGCCTTCAAGAACTAGATCTTTCTTCTCTTTTTTGCAATAGAGGCTTTAATTTCAGCCTTCTCTAATTCTCTTGCAAGCTCCTCATCTTCTTTTCTTCTTCTTTCTATCTCTATCTCCTTATTTGAATTGGGTGGTAGGACCCCTGGTATTGTCAATGATCTACTTGTTTGATGTCCCACCATTTTCTACTTTCCTTTCTCACCAGTGGCAACAGTAGCCCTAGTGATCTCATGTCCATATTTATCTTTAGGGAGGGAAGCATAA
This sequence comes from Chamaecyparis obtusa, assembly GCA_027943335.1. Lineage (NCBI taxonomy): Eukaryota > Viridiplantae > Streptophyta > Pinopsida > Cupressales > Cupressaceae > Chamaecyparis > Chamaecyparis obtusa. Next base: position 2,337,717 of record BSBK01002885.1, on the reverse strand, counting down.
CTTTGAATGTGTCTAACCATAGGGCCCTCCTAATCAAATTCATGATCTTGTAGTAAGTGCTCTTTCTCACTCCTCAAAGCCTCAAGATCACAAAAAACATCATGTTGCAAAGTATTAGGAGAAAAAGCAAGCATTTTGTTTCTCTCATTCATTTCATTAATCTTTCTAAGAAGAGACTATCTTTCTATTAGAGCATTCACCTTGTTAGCCTCTCTCTCCTCTTGTAACCTCTTATGTATGGCATCCTGATCTGCCAACTGCAACCTTAGTGCATTTAAATCATTCGGGTCTACCATAATGTCATCAGAACCTAATGAAACATCCATATCAATAAGATTTTGATATGGGAAGTGGACTTTCCTTGGTCTCATGGGTTCTCTTATGAAATTATCTTCATCAAGATCTAAATCAATCTCCAAACCCATCTCTCTAGCTTGTTCATCCTGACCTGCAAGCAATGGACCCTTGTCTTGAAATATAGCCTTTGGGGTATCATAAAATCTATCCTTAGAGCGACCACCATCTGATCTAGAAACTCTATGTTGTGAACCTTCCTCACTTGAGGAAACATGTGGTGCTCTACCTCTAGTATTTCTTTGTTCTATTATGGGAGCACTAGTAGACTCACCATTCCTTCTGATCCAACTCTACTTCTCCTATCTAGGCAATTGTTCCAGAATGACCTCTGGATTCTTTCTGACAAAGGACCTAGTATTCCTTCTCTAGTCCATGATTTACAATATGACACTAGTTCTTAACCTCTTGAGTTGCCACCCACCTAGATGGGAAATCTTTAACTGAATACAATAGGAAAACAAGAGTGCACTTGACAACCTTTATCTTCTAAACTCTCCCCAGCAGAGTCACCAATTTGTTGGGGACTCAGATGGGTAAATCAATCTAGTTAACAAAAGATTTTGAATATTACAATATAGGCCCAACTAGAGATCCTAACACATATACTCCTTCATTGTTGTTCTCCCCAGTAGAGTCACCATTTTGTTGGTAGTTCCCTTTGATCTTCAACTTGTAGATTTATACTTTGATGGATAACTTTAATATAACTTTGACTCTATCACCACTCCAAAGTCTACAAGGAAGAGGGCCAATTAACAAGAATCAAAAGAGATCCTCCTACATTTTGGGCCATAATGCTCAGGTGGGTGTACCCTTGTCTCACTTCTTCAAAGGAATCACAAAATATTATATCAATATGCTCTTTACTAACCGATTTAATGATTTGATCATTTAATTTATTTGTGTGTGTGGTTGATGACAATGAAATGCCTCTAGAGGATGGACCAATGCCTTAACCCAGGGCAAAGAGTCACTAAATAGCATAAATCACCCTAAAACCTTAACTCAAATACACATGAGCTCAGAGTAAGTGCTTTTCCTATTACTCCCCTCACTCCCAAACATGATCATCAAATTCTAATCTAATAATGAACTCACTAAAATCACCCTAAAGGATTTAATCCTAACTTTGTTAGGAACTCCAAGATAATCTCACAATACTCTTTGTTTACCATATGCTAATCCACTTTGTGACCTTAACATATATGAATCCACAATCAGAAAAGAAGATAATCAAAAATTTGAAATAGGAATTCAAGTGTATTCCCATTAATTTTTAGAAATCAATACATTACCAAGCAACAAAATACCAAAGGAAAAGACCCAAAATCTAGGCTCTTTTTTGAATATAAAACCATCAACAACCAGGGACCAAAAAAAAAGTTTTGGAACCCACACTAAGTCAAAAATTCTACACTATATACCTCCTAGTCACCTTGGAATCCTCAAAGAGGATGCATCAAGCTTCGGGTGACTAGGGTTAGGGTTTCAACCACTAAACCCACTAGAAATGGTCAAAAAATAAATGAAGGGGAAGAAAACCAGTCAGCCATGCCTGAGGAAGATTTGCACTTATGATAGATCTCAGGGAAAGTATTGCAAATCATTAAAATTAAAAATTTTCAACCCTTCTTGGCCACCTCCAACACACCTCGAGCACAAAATTACATCGTACAAACCCCTAAAGATGATCAAAGAACACCTTGGACCACATTGCAATAGCAAACACCACCAAACAAATCAAATCTAGCTATGAAAGTATTCAATTTCAGTCCTTTCTGTCATTGAGAAACCCTCAAAAATTCAAATTTGAAAATAAACGGCTACTTCCATGGTGCTAACGGTAAATCGGTGGTCAAAATTTGAATCTCGATCAACTTTAAGTCATGGCCATTAGATCTCTCCTTTTCACAGTCTTTTAAGTCCTAACTCAACTACCACCCTGGGTTTACCTTTTAGCGAATGCGCGACAAGGCATCTCCTTATTCGCAAAAAGAAAACCCTAACCCATTTTTAACTCCATGACCTAGCGACTAAAAGAAAACATTTAACCTTGATCCTGCATCTGGTGAATTGGTGACAAAAGGTTTTCGCCAGTTCATGAAACACTTGTTACCTCCACCAAGTTAGTTACCGATTATGCGAATGCTTGTTCGCTAAATTGCTAGTCAAATTGGAGCACTGCTATCCTTTTCTATGAATGAGCAAAACTTTTGCAATTTGTTAGAGCCGCTAAACCATTTTTTCAAAATTTCCAAGTCCCAGCCCTAGCCCACCTAGAAGATTGACAACCATCTTAAAATCTCATGCAGTGAGAAGATCCCATCAGACTATACACCTATTGTTGATCTAGAATGTCCTCCCTGGCCTGACAACCCTCTGATAGGAAATGAAATCAATGGTCGGCGCAAGATCTTAAACCTCTAACACATCTCATAAGAACTTATGCCAACTATTGATTTACTGAAAACATCAAGGCCCTCTAACGCATCCAAAAACTAGGTCCCACTGACAAGCACCAAGACATTAAATCATGGACCAATGAAAAACTGCCAATTGTGCCTACATGTAACTTTGGACCTACCTTTATCTTTGACATGAACACTTAGAGGATCGGATGAATGGCATAAGATCTGAAGGTCTTAAAAGATTCTATGCACATTCATGCCAATCGTTGATCTAGAATCTTAGCTAATACCACAGAGCGTGACCACCCCACCGTGCTATATAGGATACTCCAATGGATCAGAGACCACCACATCACCGAATCTGGTAGACAGACATACAATTTCTTCATTCATTTAGACAACCCTACCACTTCACTATTTCCTTTGGCCAATAAGGAAACTCCATGTGTGCTTACCTAGTAGTGGACCCATCTGTAGATAAAGTAAACATCATACAATAAAATCCATGATGGGCATAGCTTCGCATACCTCTAACAAAACCCTTGCACTTTAATGACAATTGTCAGATGTAGATGTTGTTAGAGCTGGGCCCAAGAAAATATTAAGCCAGAACATAGGAAAAATTAAATGCTGAGACTTAGGCTTATAAGGAAAAAAATTAGGTGCAAAGGACTTCAAAAAATTAAAAGGCCGCCGAGGTATAAAAACTTAGGAAAAATTAAAGCGGGGGCCTACCAAAAATATAAAGCACATGCACTATAGGACCTTTAAGTGACCCAGAAAAGGTAACATCAAATTAGAATAGGGCTAGGGTTTTACAAAGGGTAACGGCTAGTTTTTGGAATATTTTGCTTAGGGTTTTAGCCAAAGACATGAAAAATGATACAGAGGCCAGGGGAAAGACAATTAAGCCATAAAAATTTTTGCACATGCTAATAGATTGAAGGATTAGGCCTCAAATGGTTAGCCAACTACACAGAAGAAGTGGAAAGTTTGAAATATGATTTTGACTATCAAGATGAACTCAGATTTCAATTTCGATCCCAAAAAGAATAGGAAATGATGTGATATGAAAGACAAGAAGTGAAAGACATGATCGGGAAGAAGGAAAAAGGTGAGCATAGTTGACCAACAAGTCCACAAAAGATGAAAGGACAACCCTCTCCATATGCAAGATGAAAAACTAAACTAACATGAACCTAAAAAATGCAAGCTACTATGAAAAGTGGTTTACTTGCAAGGTCACAAAGCTATTAGACTCTAATAATCATCATCGAGTTTTATTGGTAGTGTCACAAGATCATACAATACACACTAGTATAACTATGTGAATCTGAATATGATTTTTATTAGATAGATATGTGGGAATCCCACCTAGGCATCAAAGACATATAGGTCAGGATGACTAGTGCAGTGAGATTGCCTATGTTTAATATGCCGAGATTATACTCGCATCGAGACACAAGGAAAGTCAAGATGACTATATGTATGCATTTGTGAAAAATAGTCAAGGATAATACTTGGTAGATCCTAGAGTCAAGTGGGACAAGCATAAATGATCATGACCATAAGATCAATGAGATATACCCACAAGTAGAAAAAGAAATAAAACATGTCCTTGTGCCCCTATTCTTCTAGCTCAGCATCATCAAAAACTATTAGGGAGAGAACACTCATCAAAGAAATCATCATAGATAGCACAAAATGAAATAAATTCAAACAAATTTTAGTGAGTCGAGTGTTTAAGTGCATGTGTGTAGGTCATAGAGTCAAACTTTGAGTATCGCATCTGCCAATGGAAAATATCATATCATGCTAGACTACGGGTAAGATATCTGATAAGTGTTGAGAGACACTTGATGTTGGGGTAGTGTTGAAAAACATAGTTGGGGAGGTGTTGAGAAAAACCATTGGAACCAAGTTACCCAAGAAACCTGGATGCACAAAGAGACCCAAGAAAAGCTAGAACAATGTATACCCCCTAGAGTAAGACAAGAGTAAATTCCAAGCTAGGAGAGGCAAATTAAAAAGTGGAGAAAATGAGTGCCACACAAGACTGATAGACATAGGTGCAAAGCTCTCAAGTAGTGCCCATTTCCAAGTTTTCACCAAGGCACTTTTTCTATTTTTTTAAAAAAAATTTCAAAGCACCTATTACTAGGTTTTCACTAGGATGCTCATTTTTTCAAGATATTTTCTGATTTTTAAATTTTTTAACAATATATCATTTTTTTGCATTTTTTAAGATCAATAAGTATGTACAAAGGATGCCCCCAGACAGAATGCACATCAAACTCCCAAGCAAGATCACATTGTGTGGTCCCAATGTCTAGCAAGGTGGAGAACAAGAGGGATTAGCAAGCTGGTGGAGGAGATGGAAGACAAGAGAATGAAGGAGAATGAAGGGAACAAATCCTCAAGGGAAAAATCCTCAAGAGTACCCAAGCTAGGCAAAAATTTTCATATAAAGTACATTTGGACAAGAAATGAAAGGCCAGCATAGGATAAGTGACAAAAGCAAAATGCAAAAGAAGGAAAAGATGTAGTCCAAAGGAGTAGACATGTCAAGAGGCTTCATAGCATCGTGTTTTACTCTTTTTTATTAGATCAAGAACAAAGGGGAAAAGGATAGCGAAAGGCTAGAATGAATGGAGGAAAATAATTATGAAGGCTAAACATGAAAGGAATGAAAGAAAGATCAACGTAAGATAGCTCGCAAGATAGCCAAATGTTCATGTATAGCTTAACATTATCAAGATATAAAAGAGAAGACAAAATGGATGAAATATGTAGAAGAATTACGCATGATGCTTGAGTGCTAAGTTTTCATCATGGTACTTATCCAAGGTGCCACAAGGGAGTGGTTTTCACCATAGGATGAATTTATTTATCTTTACTTTTTCTACCAAGGTGCCTGTTTCCAGGTTTCCACCAAGGCACATTTTCAATTTTTTTTCATTTTTCTTTTTTGTTGGAAGAAGGAAAGCTTTTTAGATAATGCTCCTTGAAAGGATAAACCATGATATGCTCAAAGATGCTGATAGGGAAAGGAAGATGGAAGAGAAAAATGGAAGATAATGTTTTATGTAAAGCGAGCAAGGCTGGAAGATAGGAGGAATAAGCAAATAAGGAAAAAGGATAGAAGGTAGAAGGATAATTAATGGAAGGATTGTGAAAGGGTAGATGGAAAGGAAGGCAAGATCAACATCAACACACACCTTGAAGGGTGGAGAGAGGATGGAGGAAATGTGAATGAAGGAATACGTGAAGGAATATGGTGAATTTTTAGCAGAGGTTGTGGTTCAGGCACATGGAATGGAAGAATGCTTTTTTAAGAAGATGAAGTGGAAGCCTTTTGAAGCTTGAATGTCAACTTCACTTTTTTCTCAACACCAGAATTTTTCAAGAAAGACTTTGAAATCCATATAGTCATAGGCTTTTCATTTCCTTTTGATGATCTAGAGAAAATATCTTCAATGATGGATTTTGAAACCCATACTTGTCTTGTAGTTTTCTTCTTAGATATCTCTTTTGACTTTATGCCTCCATGTCTTTTAGAGGAGACATGGTGATCTTTTTTTGATGGATTATTGTATTGCTTCTTTTTCTTGTTTTGAACATTCAAGTTACTTCCAACAGACTTGGGACTTGTGAAAGAAGAAGGAGGACATGACTAGTTTAGATGGGTGGGTCGATGAAAAGGATTCAAGGGTATGCATCTATGTTGATCTTGAGGAAAGATAGGAGATGGAGGTACGTAAGGACCCAAGATGGATGATGAATTAGGAGAGTTAGGAGGGGAAAGTGAAGGGACATAAGGGCCCAAGATGGAAGGAAGACATGAAGCCCTTAGTATTGGTGGAGGAGGTCCAAGGATGGACATGGAAGATACAAAAGGATAATCAATAAGTTCATCAACATCTATATGACAACCAAGAACATCAGCATCTTTAGAGTGATCATTAGGATTTGAAATAAGATCATGAACTTCTTGAATAGGAGCAACTTCTTTGATAGGATTGTTCGGAGCTTGAAAAGACTTAGGAAGAGTAGAAAGTGGAAGTGAACATGGAGTGATAGAACAAGAAGATGAAAGACTTTGATCTTGACAAGGATCTTTGGATAGCATAAGCGTATAATCTTTCTCTTGATTTTCAATATGCTTAACATTGGAAGTATCATCTTTGGAAAGTGAAAGTGTAGTAAAGTTATTTTGATTGTCAATAAGCTCAATGGTGTAAGTAGTAGCTTGATCTTGCTTAGGAGAAGACTTAAGACATGGTGGAATGAATGAGTGTAGAGCATCACAAGAACCTTGAAGTGGATAAGAGATATCATGAAAAGGATTCGATGACATGGAGGGTTCTTGATCTTGATATTTCTTTATTTTCTTTTCTTTATCATTTTTAGAGTCCTCTTGACATGGAGCCACTTCTAAGGACAAGGAATCATGTTGGAATTGTATGCAAGACTTTGGAAGAGATGGTGAAGGACTAACTAAAGTAGGCATTATAGCATATAAAGGCTTAGGCTCTTTAGGTTTAGCATTATTGAAAGTATTGGCAGCCAAGTGAAGATTAGCTTGAGTTTCTTTAGGAGGTAGCCCTTGAGGATAACTATAGGGAACTGCATGAAAAGTATTAGGATCTTTGTTGAATGAGGGATTTGTGGAGGATTTGGGAGACTTGGAAGCCTTAGGAAATGTATGGCTATTGGAGGAAGTAGGGGATGGAAGGGAACCATCACAAGACAAGGGTACATCACTAACACAATCTTGCTTAAGAGTGTAATCTTTATTTATAGTAGGAGAGCCCTTAGAGGAAGGATTCTTATAGTATTTATGCTTCATATCTGCATGGTACATTTTATATTCCTAAATAGAAGTGGATGTATCATCTAGGTATTGTTGACAAAAATCATCAAAGTCTTGTTCAAAATTAGAGTCATATTGATCACCATCACGATCTATCAAATGTGATGTCCCATTTCCAGTAAGCATGAGCACATGATGAGGAGGACTCTTAGGAATAGAGGTGTCATAGGTATTACTACATTGTCCATCATCATAGTCATCAAATGTGGGTGCGTGACTTTCTATGGAAGAGGTATCATAAGGATTGTCACGTTGCTCATTATGGTATGTCTTGATAAGAGAAGTAAGACTCTTGGGAGAAGTAGAAGAGGAACTAGATCATGAAGAAGAGGAAAATGAAGACCTAGTGGAGGAAGAAGACTTGGATAATGAGGAATGTGCATAATGTCTAGAAGAGTCATGATAAGACTTGGAAGATGAGGAAAAATTAGAAGATTTAGATGATGAAGAATGTTTGGAAGAAGGAGGTCATGACATGATCATGTCTATGATCCTAGCAAAGGCATTTGATTCAAGCAATTTTTCTTTTATTTTTGCCTTAAATTTATCACCCATGAGATATATAGAAGGATTATGAGAGGAATAAAATTCTTCAAATCGAGCAATGAGTTCAAGATCATCCATTTTCAAGAGAGGTTCCATAACAAGATAGTTGAAATTCATGATTTTGGAAGAGAAGGGATCAAGCATGGAAGAAATAAATAGAAGAGATGAATAGAAGAAGGTAGACTAGATAATAAGAGGAAAAGAATCAAGAAGACATGAAGAGTTTAGGAAGAAGAGGAAGAAGCATGAAGGAAGAAGAGAAATGATGAAAATGGGAGACTAGGAAGACATCAGAGATGTGGAAGAAAGAAGACCAAGAGTCATTTTGTGCAAATTGATACCATTTGAGTTCATTTGGATATTGAGCAACATGTCATAGTACCTAAGATCTGACCTAGACCAACCAAGGAAAACTGAAAGTGACACAAATCAGTAAGAGAGAAAGAAAAAATGAGACAACAAAATAAATCTATGCGATAGTTCTTAGAATAGTAGGACAATACAATTTAGCAAGATGATAGTTCGCATAAGGCAATATGATAGAATCTAGGCAGGCAATGCGATAGAGTTTATAGTATGCATGTGATAAAGAATTAGGAATGATGTATCACATGACAATTCTCAGGAGGGTGTGTGATGATGTTTTAGTATCATACAAATCTTGACCAATGAAGGTGAAAAAATTAGTTTTGAAAGTAATTTGGTTAATGTTGTAAGTTGCAAGTACAATTTCTTAGTTTCAAGCACAGTGATATCAGGAAATAGACAAGTTTGCAAATAGTAGGTGATCAAACATGTCATAAAACACTTGCGCAAGAGCAAAAGTAACCTTACCAAGACAAGCAATTGTGATATCAAAATGAAAAATTCTATCAGCACTACCGTGATGTTTGATGTTTGAGAACATTTGTACGGGGAGATCACAATGAAAACACTTCAAAAACTTACTTGCCTAGAAGGACAAAGGCTCAATACTTAACAACTTGGCCCACACTTGATGTCCCATCACCTCACACAAAGTGGTTACCCACAATAGATGTTGGCTTTTTCATGGAAGTGCCAATGACACAACCAAAGGAACATAGATGGTGAGTAGTCTTGGGGTGATCTGGGTTAGTCCACTAGGATCAATCCTTGCACCAAGATGTTAAGTAGAAAAATAGGGTAGCTTCTATCTATGGTTCTTAGTAAGGGTTTCCATTTGTAATACTCCTCTTGCTCCCCAAAGGGACTCCTTACCTTGTGGTAAGTAACAAACCTCATGGCCACAAGAGTACCTTAAGCATTATTGCTCAACATTTTCCTCATGGTCACAATCCCACAAGTACTCACATCAAGCGAAGATAAGTACTACGTCTACCAAGGTTTGTGTCCTTGATAGCCTTAAGTTTATAGTGGGTCAGAATAGCCGGTGAAAAGCTTGTCCCCACTTGGGTTGTTCCTCTTGATTGCTCAAGAGCAGGCCCGCTAAAGGATTCTAAAACTAAACAAAGAGTGTATCAACCTTTGAGTTTCAAGATTTTTGTTTCACCTCAAGGGTGAAGAGCATACTCTCCTAGCTCAAAAATTTCTCCCAAACACACCAAGAAAAGGTTGAATTACCCTCTTGCTTTCAAAATCCAAAAATGGGTCAAGATTTTTGTTTCACCACAAGGGTGAAGAGCATACTCTCCTACCACCAAAAGATTCCTACAAAAAGATATTAAGTGCCTATGAAAAGAAACAACTAGTATATGCCACACTTAAAATGAATGCAATTAGACAAGCACTTGATTGGTTTGTATGCTTTGGGCAAGAAAGGATTAGTAGCCCTTGTGCATTTGGAGCTTTGACATGTGTTCTTTTAAGAAAATATTTCAAGCAATGAGAGAACCTACAAGCACAACTTGTTATCCCTACAAAGGTTAGCACATCAAAATCAAATAAAATCTCCAAATAAACCTCTGTTCTACCACAGAAAATCAAAAATCCAAAGCAAATAAATCAAATCTTGCAAAGAAATGTCAAAAACCATCACTACTAGGCCTGTGCGATAGTTCAGTTGCCAAAAAAATCACACAATACTTCTCAATCTACTGGTGTGATACTTCCTCTCTGTGCGATAGTTCGTGATACCTACATGTGACAGAGAATAATAGAGGAGTGTGAGAGAATATGCAAGGGTGTGTGATACTTTAACTGGTAAAGTATTGCACTGGTATACAAGAAACTATCGTATGACACTCGAAGAATATCGCACAATAATTTTTTCAATAAAATAGAGAGCCGAAACAGCAAGCTAAAATGATGATGAAAAATTGATAGAAGTGCATAAAAAGAAGGACAAAACAAGAGTGTTCTGCCCCAGGGTGGGTGCCAAAAATGTACACACTAAATAGTGCACTTCTCTAAGTCATTACTTTCAAGAGAATCCATGAATGGGAAACCTTGAGAAAGAGACCTAGAGCTCCCTAGGCATGGAGTCACAAGGATGTTGATGGTGCTCTCAACTAGAGCTATTGAAGCATGCAACCTTGCTAGTAAACCAGACAATGGGAGATTCAAAGAGACAAGGGAAAGAATCTTAATATCCTCAAGAATCAACAATGAAGATGCAATGCAAGCTATGCTAAGAATCAAGATGTAAGCTAAGCTATGAAAGGAAAGGATTACAAGCCTTGCTAATTAATCTATGTGAGCTAAGCTAGAACTTGAAAGAAAATCTAAGCTAAGAAAGCATAAACATGAAGCTATGATGCAAGAATGAAAGCTAAATGCATGAAAATCTCCAAAAGCTCCAAAGTCTCTAAGAAATCCTGTAGCATAAGATTAGTATTCAAAGTTAGGATCTTAGAATGAGAAAAGAGCTCTCCTTTTAAAGGAATTGAAAAGGAATGGACCATGGAGATTAAGAGGCAAAAGATTTAATCAAGGGTGGAGCTTGAAAGAGGAGCAATCCATGTGCACAAATATCCTCCAATGAGAAAATAAGAGTTGACCTTTGTGTCCATATGAGACAAAAATGTCTTTTCTTCTTTTTATAAAATAAGAATAATGCTTTATTTGTGCAACTTAGGATAAGAGGAAAATGGGGGCTTTTTATTTAATAAAAGGGGAGAAAATTACTTTTAACTAAATAAAGACTTAGGATAAAATGGTTATCCCATAGAAAATAATTGAATAAATGATAAAATAGGATTTGATCAAGGAAATTGATATAGTTTGAAAAATGTTGATTTTGAAAATATTGATTCAGGGATTTGATAAATTGCTGAATGGAGGCCCAAAGTCTAGGTGACCATTTTAGGGTGCATACAAGAAGGTAAAAATTGCAGTGGGGATAACACCAACAAATTCTTCACTACTGCAATAAATAAAGTATGTTGATTAATGCTACAAGTGTGATCACTTCTGGTGATCTTACCCAGTTAGGAGTAACTTTAGATCAATTAGATCTACCTTGTAAAAGGATTTTAGCAACACCAAATAAGTGTGCACCCTGTTAAGATATTTACAACAAAATGTTAAGTCTACTTTGTTAAGAGATTTTCAATCTTGCTATAATTATTAGAAGATAATAGAAAATATCTATAAATGACAACTATGACTTGTCTAAATCAGATCAATGAAATACCAATTCAATTTCACCTTGATGTGTAGTATATTATCCTCTGTTCTGCTCCATAGCCTTGAATGTTTCTAAATAAACTAAATACTAACACTGATAACTTCTCTATCATGTAAAGGGTATGTGCAAGATCATGAGGGGCCAAACTGTGCCCTTAAGTGGCAATGAAAAATCAGCAAATCAGGGTTGGTCAACTTGACATGAAAATTTCAACTAGCTATCAACCTATTATCAAAAAGTTGTAAGAATAGAATCTGTATAAAATTGAATATAGTTTCTAAACTACAATACCTTTTTTGAAAAAAAGTTAGTATGATTGGTGAAAAGTATAGATTTCAATGCAGCAGTACAAAAAATTTTGGAAAAAAATAAGAAGTAGGTGTATGTCTGACCACCTTAATCATAATCAAATGATAATATTTTATTATAAGATTTTATATATAAGTAGTAGACTCATGCTTGGATGTGACGCATATTTTTTGTAATTTTATTCCAAAAAAATAATTAATTATGAATTTTCTGCTACAATGTTTTCAAATTAAAATAAACTCCCGTGTCTGACTAACTTAACTCATTCAAAACTGTACAAAATTCAAAAACAAATATTTTTTCCTTATAGTAGGCGAAGCATAGAATGTGACACATTTTTTGGATTTCAAAAATGTTATACCGTCTGAAAGTTATAGTCATTTTTCAATCAGTATATAAATCATCACTTTAGAGGTAACTCAATTAGAAAATAACTAATAATTACTTACTAAATTCAAATTTTGACAAAAATTATATTGATACAAAGCTAATAATCTCCTTAAGATGCCTTTTTTGTTTCATCAAATTTAAGTGAAAAAAATTCATTAGCTACATGCTTGAAGTCTAGAACTCAGAGAAACAAGGGAAAAACACATTTTTCAGACATTTCACTAGTTGACCATGTAGGTTTTGCGCACAAGGCAATACCGAGCCTAATTGGGTAGCCGATATTTTTGGGTACCCGAAAATACCAGCAAAATTTTGATTTTTAACTTTTCCCTCCCCTTTCTCTCTCTTAATTTCTCCAACCCCTTTCTCCCTCCCATTTCTCCATCCTTCATATGATATATTATATATCCAAAAATATATATTAGATTATTTATTATATATATTAAATATTATATAATATACATTTTACATTAAATATTATTTAATATATATAAATATTAAATGCTACATTATATATCATATGTGATATATTATTTTATATGTAAAATATATTAATATGTATTTTACAACTATGTACGAAAGGTTGGAAGATTGCAGAAAATTCATGGATGGCAATTGAAAGAGGCAATTGAAAGAAGCAAAGGAAATCAATCATCCATTTAAAAAATTCATGGGTGGCCATTGAAATAAGCTATTTTGTTGGAGGGAAGAGCACAAAACTTGTGCTAATTTTCAATGGCCCAAAGAAAGCCGAGTAGCTCTACTTCCAAATGTATTTCAGGTTGCCCATCTATACAGTTTGGTGAAGAAGGGTGTCCATTTTCTAATTCCTACTGCTCCAATTGTTACCAATTTGTGCCTCCTAAATAATGTGAAGATTTCCACACATGTATTTTATATGAACTTCATGTGGTTAAGGAAGAAAAAAAATACTTAGGACATTCAAATGTGTCAAAAGGGGTCATGGGGACTTCTTATGGGTCCTAGTATGCCTTATCACATTTACTAGGACCCCTAAGAAGTCCCCATGACTCCTTTTGACATATTGGAACCCTCAAGTTTGTCTTAAGGGGTCGTAGGACCCATTCAAACACACTTGAGCATTCAACTATGTCACAAGGGGTCATGGGAATTCCTATGGGTCCTAGTATGGCTTATCATGTGTTAGGACCCCTGGTAAGTCCCCATGACCCCTTTTGACACATTTCAACCCCCAAGTGTGTCCCAAGGGGTCATACGACCCTTTTAGACACACTTGAGAATTCAAATATGTCAAAAGGCATCATGGAGACTTCCTAGGGGTCCTAGTATGCCTTATCACATGTTAGGACCCATAGGAAGTCCCCATGACCCCTTTCAACACATTGGAACCCTCAAGTGTGTCCTAAGGGGTCCTACGACCCCTTCAGACATAATGGAGGGTTCAAATGTGTCAAAAGAGGTCATGGGGACTTCCTAGGGGTCCTAGTATGCCTTATCACACATTAGAATACCAAGGAAGTCCCCATGACTCCTTTTGACACATTTGAACCCTCAAGTGTGTCTTAAGGGGTCATAGGACCCCTTTGGACACACTTGAGGGTTCAAATGTGTCAAAAGGGGTCATGGGGACTTCCTAGGGGTCCTTGTACACCTTATCATGTGTTAGGAACCCTAGGAAGTCACCATAACCCCTTTTGACACATTAGAACCCTCAAGTGTGTCCTCGGGGGTCCTATGAACCCTTAGGACACACTTTAATATTCCAATGCATCAAAAAGGGTTATAGGGACTTCCTATGAGTCCTAGTACACCTTATCATGCATTAGGACCCCTAGGAAGTCCCAATGATCCCTATTGACACAATGGAATGCTCAAGTGTGTCCTAAGGGGTCCTATGACCCATTCAGACACACTTGACCATTCAAATGTTTCAAAAGGGGTCATGGGGACTTCCTAGGGGTCCTAGTATGGATTATCATACATTAGGACACCTAGAAAGACCCCATGACCCCTATAGACAAATTGGAATGCTCAAGTATGTCCAAAAGTGTCCTACAAACCCTTTGAACACACTTTAGAATTCAAATATTTCAAAATGGGTCATGGGGACTTCCTAGGGGTCCTAGTGCACCTTAACACACATTAGGATCCCTAAGAAGTCTCCATGACCCCTATTAACACACTGGAATTTTCAAGTGTGTCCTAAAGGGTCCTATGAACCCTTCAGACACAATTGAGCATTCAAATGTGTCAAAAAGGGTTGTGGGGAATTCCTAGGGCTCATAGTACTCCTTATCATGCATTAGGACCCCTAGGAAGTCCCCATGACCCCTATTGACACATTGGAATGCTCAAGTGTGTCCTAAGGGGTCCTACAACCCCTTGGGACACACTTGAGCATTCAAACATTTTAAAAGGGGTCATGGGGACTTCCTAGGGGTTCTAGTATGCCTTATCATGCGTTAGGACCCCTAGGAAGTCCCCATGACCCCTATTAACACATTAGAATGCTCAAGTGTGTTCTAAGGGGTCATACGACCCCTTCAGACACACTTGAGAATTCAAATGTTTCAAAAGGGGTCATGGGGACTTTCTAAGGGTCCTAGTATGCCTTATCACACATTAGGACCCCTAGGAAGTACCCATGACCCCTTTTGACACATTAGAATGCTCAAGTGTGTCTTAAGGGGTCCTACGAACCCTTCAGACACACTTGAGCATTCAAATGTGTAAAAAGGGGTCATGGGGACTTCCTAGGGGTCCTAGTATGCCTTATCACATGTTAGGACCCTTAGGAAGTCCCCATGACTCCTTTTGACACATTAGAGCACTCAAATGTGTCCTAAGGGGTCGTAGGACATCTTCAGACACACTTGAGGGTTCAAATGTGTCAAAAGGGGTCATGGGGTCTTTCTAGGGGTCCTAGTAGGCCTTATCACGCATTAGGACCCCTAGGAAGTCCCCATGACCCCTTTTCACAAATTGGAATGCTCAAGTGT
Organism: Chamaecyparis obtusa; assembly: GCA_027943335.1. Taxonomy (NCBI): domain Eukaryota; kingdom Viridiplantae; phylum Streptophyta; class Pinopsida; order Cupressales; family Cupressaceae; genus Chamaecyparis; species Chamaecyparis obtusa. The sequence continues at coordinate 2,322,246 of BSBK01002885.1, read as the reverse complement.
GTCCTAAGGGGTCCTACAACCTCTTCAGACACACTTGAGCATTCAAATGTGTCAAAAGGGGTTGTGGGTGTTTATAGTTGAACATGGACCTCTAATCCAGCCCTAGACACAACATAGTCATTGCTCAATCATTGAATTACAACAATAAATATTTTGCAATATTGATTGAATCGACCTATTGCCTCCTAATTAGTTGGGGTGTTTGAATTACTCTCAAATTGGAGAGCCAACAACCATAGACCAAACAAAGATGAAGGATTTAAAATCTTGAAATGATCAAAATTGCAATGAATTAAGATATATGAGAATGCGAGTTAAACTAAGAATGAAAGTGTAGATTAAGCTAAGAAAACTTGAAATGAATATGAGAATGCATTTTTTAATCTAAAGAGCTTGAAATAAACATGAGAACTAAGCTAATAGCAAATAAGCAAACTAATTTAATATGAGAATGCAATTACACTAGCAATGGAGATTAATCTAATTATGTAATAAAAGCTTTAAAGCATGAAAATTGAGACTAAAAATGGCTATAGTTTGGATACTCTCACAATTGCGTCCCTAAAATGAAGAAAATGAGCTCATAATATAGAACAGTTGGGAGAGAGGATGAAGAGTTTCTTGAAGAGAAACGACTGACTCTTCATTTCCATGGTGAGATAAATATGAGGAATTATTTAATTAAAAGAATGAATTATTGCCACATGGGTGACTTTTCGAGTATTTTTGAATTAATAAATCCAAATAAAGATGTCCATTCAAATAACCAAATAATTATTTAATTCCATGATGTGTATTTGCTAAAGGGGGTGGAATTAATTTAATTTAAAGCACTAGGACTTTAGAATTAAATTAATTAATCATAGGGATTTTTAGCCATAAAGTTGAATATTTAGGAATTAAATATAGTGCATGATTAATGAAAATTTAGGGTTTTTGCATTTGACATCAAGTCAAATGAAGTCAATTAGGAGATAGAATTGCCTAGTACAATAGGACTTCGATGATGTCAAAATTTGAAAGAATGCACCAAAATTGATTAAAATTGTAAGGTGCCAATTTTGGGGTATTACATTTTGCCCCTCTTTGAATTGATGTAAGAGCAGCGCATTGATTCAAAGAATAGTCTGATGTGACAAATGATGAGGTTTCAGGATTAGCTCCAGAACAAAGCTTAACCCTTAGAACTTGATGTTAGATTGCCAAGACACTGATTAGATCGAGATGCAGAACCAACGTTAGAATGAAGCCTCATTCCCTAAAGTCTAAGTTAGATTGCAAAGACAACAGTTGGATTACCACTTGAGAGAAGATAGGAATCAGGGTTAGATTTCCCCAATACCCATTGATAGATGATAACTAATGTAGATTTAGGACTACCTTCAGAACTAGGGTTAGATTGCCCCAAGATGAAGCTTAGTGCTCTGAGACTCGGGTTAGATTTCCAAGATAACGATCCAAAAGACATTTCAAGAGCCATCTCCAAAATGAAGCTTGACTTTCAAGAATTAGGGTTATATTGCCCCAATACCTAATAGATTTCGAGAACCATCTCCAGAATGAAGCTTGATTGCTAAGGATCTGAGTTAGACTGCTCAGATACCTAAAAGATAGAGGACAAGATGACAAGATGTGAGGCCCAAAGATGCCCCTAGTGAAGAGATGCCCCAAGCGATGAGGAATTTTGATTCAGATCAGACTAATTTGAGAATTGATTCGACCAGATTCAATGATGCAATCATCCTTCCTCATCAGGAGCGAAATCAAAAGATGACACGTCAGAAAGATGATTGACAGCAAAAGGTTGTAGATAGAGATAAGATCGAAGATCCAGAGGAACTCAAAATAGATTAAGGAAGCATCGAGAGGATGCAGAAGTGATTTGGAGTAGTTTGGAGGTCCTGCTGACCAAGTTTGACCACGGTTAACCAAATTTGACTAGAGTTGACTTTTGATGAAAACACTGAAGATCTTGAGAAAATGATGATGAGATAAGAGTCCAGTAAGAAAACACTACCAAAAGGCTGACTACACAAGCATCCGATCCTGATTGTCCCAAAAATTTAAAACATGATTTTGAGCTATCTAGGAGTTTCAGATTTCAATTTCGATCCTGAAAATGGATTCAGAACAGATGATTTAGCCAAGGGTGAAGTTTTTACGCAAAATTGAGCACTTTTGAAAATTAGGTCAAAAGCTATATAAGGCCCAGAGGGGTCATTTTCAATTCATTATTCACTTAGTCTTCTAGCAAATTGAGAGCTCTGAGAGAAAGATGGATGCATCCCAGTGCATACACATTGTTTTGAGCACTCTCGACGACATGACCAACCATTGGAGTATGATGTACCTCTAAGTAATCGATAAACCATCCTGCATTTGAGTTTTTAATGCTTTCTAGGTCATTTAGGTTAGATTTTAAAATCTTTAGGGCTTAGTTCTTCAATCTTCGTGTGAGGAAATAGTTTCCTTGTACCAGCCTTAGTCACCCCTCATGTGAGGAAATAGTTTCCTCACATGGCTTAGGGCATCTTCACATCAAGCTCCTTCGCAAGCTCACGCTAAGTTCCTAGTGATGTCACGCGAGGATTCACCCTAGTGATGAACCTTCATGTGAGGTAAGATCCTATCTCGCGCGAAATGCTGCTGCAACTTTGCATAGTCTTTATCTAATTTTTCATAGAATCAGCCAATTAGAATGTCCTAGAGTCATGTTTAGGATAGATGTGTAACCTCATTTACTATTATTGCTTTGAAACCATCATGTTGAGATACTGATCCAATGTCATCGCTTTCTATTTAGGTTGACCTTCCAGATGTTGCATTTCGGTCCCACCATCCAGTTATCACCACATTAGTACAGAGATTGACCGAGATTGAGGGTGCCCACATTGATGGGATAGGATTGACTTACTTGCATGATATACTTGACATTTGGGTAATTCATGGTCTACTTGGTGCATTGGTTGAGCATTTCCATTCAGAGATGAACACATTTCACTTGTCGATGGGGGAGATGATAGTCACTCTCGAGGACATATATTGGATACTGAGGATACCTTTCCATTGTGCTCATGTTGAGTAGGAGATCTAGTTGAGGGAAGGCACACTGGCACTGAGGGCCATTTTTTCAGGATGAGTTGGTGATGGGTCGAGCCATCTCATGGGAGGACCTGATCAATGTCAAATCTGAGAAACTTTGTCTCATTCTATTAGTCAACCAACATCTCTTTTCATGCCATTTACAACTCAGTCTCAATTTGAGCAGGAGAGTCATCCTCCATTCAATTATACACAGTTACCTTCTCCAACTAGATGCTCATGAGTGCCCATTAGCAACAACAGTTCTAGTTTTGACCAATCTAAGGATTCTAAGGCTACCGCATGGTACAAAGGAGGTTTCCTCTTTTCTGCATTAAAGACCCCCAAAAACATAGACAGGGTCTCACTCACTTTGATTGAACAAGAAAAGTTTCAACTCTTGCAAGAACACTTTGAGCATAAGGATAACCAAGCACGCTTAGAAAAAGAACACAATCAACAAAGGATGGATGCTGCTAGGCACATGGCTTATAGAGGGACATTTCATGAGCAACCTGAGACTAGTAATCATGAGCATAGATCTCTTTTCAATGGAAACAATGGCAACAACACGCCACCAAGATCTCCTCCAAGACCCACTTTTGGTATGCCTTCTTCACCTCCTAGACCTCCTCCCTCTCAACATGAAGCAGAGGCTAATGATGAGATTTCTAGTGAGGATCTTATGAGATTTGAACAAGATGTGGTCTCTCAATGAATGATGCATAAGCTTTTAGAGCGTAACGGCGATCAGTACTTTCAATATATGACTTCTAGAGGATACAAGCTTCCTCCCAGCTATGATGTCAGACAAATTGTCCAACAAAGAGTACCAACTGAGTTGGAAGTTCTTCAAGAAGAATTACGTCAGACAAATCAACACCTTACCCAAATGGCATTAGAAAGAGACCCTCCAAAGGTCTCTTTTGTAGAGTCAATTTGTGCTCTTCCTTTTGATAAATATATATACATGGTCCTATTTCCTAAGGATATTGAGGTTCCTAAATATGACAAGTATGATGGAAATGGTGACCCTCATGACCATGTGTGTCATTTTTATGCTCTTAGTATGGAATTTCTTCATGAAGACACATATCTTCTACGCTTATTCCCTCGAAGCTTAAGAGGCCAAGCTTTAGAATGGTTTGCAAAATTGATACCACCTCTTAAGACTTTTGATGAGTTGGCTCAGCGATTTACCCAGCAATACTCTTACAACATCCAACAACCTCTCACTGTGATAGATCTCGGTAATCTAAGACAACATCAAAGTGAGCCATTTGCAACTTACTTACAACATTAGAGGTCATTGTATTCTCGATATCCTCATCAGCTACCTGAAAGAGAAAAGATTGACATTTTCATCAACACACTTGTGTCTAAGCTATTTTATGATCTAAGGAAGCAACTGTTCTCCTCCTTCCATGACATGGTTGAAAGTGCATATCAGATTGAGGATGTAGCTATAAGAAAAGGGGATATTGTTATTAATAAAGATGCTAAAGGCAATGGTAAAGACAAGAACAAACCTTGGAATAAGAACAAGTATGTTGTTAATGATGGGGTTTTTGACGCTCCTAAAGTTAAAGAACCTGCTTTCAATCTTTCCAATGCTATCTATGCAGCAAAACAACAAGAAGCTGCCAATGCTCACAGTGCTCCTAAACCTCAATATGTAGATAAGCCTAAGAAGTCATTTTGAAAGTGAGTCTATACCAAGTTGGAAGAACCTTACGATGTAATCCTCAAGACTTTGGTTGACAATGGATATGTTACGCTTCCTGATAAACCTGGTAACTGGGATTCGATAAATAAGCTTGATTGGTGGCAAGAGGATTCTTATTGTCATTATCACAAAAACAAGGGACATCCAATAGACAATTGTTTTAGGCTTAAGGATGATAATCAGGATCTTATTAAGAACGGCACAATCTCCACTGATGGCTTAACTAAAAATTCTGATCACATAGCTTTCAAAGATCCTCTACCTAAGCATGATAAGGGGGAAACCTCTCAAGCACATAAGAAGAATCATGATGCTAAGATCAATTACACGTATCCTTCTAATACACCTATGATCAACATGGTAGAGCCCGTTGAGAGCATTCTAATGATGAGGTCTCAAGATGATAATAAAGCCAATCATGGTAAGCCAAAGTTGATCTTGCAAACATGTGATAGTTCATCTTCCCAAAGTGAGACACTGAATGCTATTACTAGGGGGCAAGCCAAGATTGTCCTTAAAACTAAGCAAAATCCCAAGCAAGATTTGCCTTCCAAACAAGTGGCTCCTTTAGCCACCCCTAGCTATGATCTTGTCCAACATTTACAAAAGACACCAGCACAGATATCTATCCTTGAGTTGCTTCGGTTATCTCCTTCGCATAGATAAATTCTTGATGAGGCTCTACGTACAACACGTGTTCCCAATGACATTGATCCAGATCAATTTCAGGCTATGGTCAACCACATTTCATCTCTGCTATCTCTCTCCTTTTCTGCAGAAGATGACATATCTATTACTCACCCACATAATCTGGCTTTACACATTGAAGTTCTAGTCTACCACACCCGAGTCCACCGAGTCCTAATAGACAATGGTGCAGGGTTAAATATTATTTCTTTCAATGTCATACAACAGTTGGGTTTGTCAAATTTTTTTGTGGATTCTAAGAAGAAGATTACTATAAAATCTTATGATGAAGTGGAAAGATCTTCCAAAGGTCTTGTCACATTGCCTATCCAAGTGGGCCTTGTCACAAAAGATATTAGCTTCCAAGTATTGGACATCCCACTCACATATAACATTCTTTTGGGTCATCCTTGGATCCATGACATGCAGGCTGTTCCTTCCACTTATCATCAGTGCATCAAATTTCCATACAATGGCACTAAAATTGTGATTCCTGGAGACCATACAAAGCTATTAATGCTCTTGCTGCTACTAAAAAATTTGTTCCTCATAATGAACCTACTGATGATCCTAGTACGTCTCTAGTTGCTGCTGAGAAATCATTTAAGATGATGAGCCTTGGTATGGGTGAATATAAACTAGATTCCTTTGCTTCTATACCTATTTCTCCTAGGTCATATGGGAAACCTTCCACTTCTGCTATGGTGATCCTTCAAGCCGAAAGAGAAGAACAAGTTGTTCATGAGTGGATCTATAGAGAAGATGCTTGAAATACTCCCTTGCTCAGTAATTTAGACACAGATACAAATGAGTCACTAATACACACTATGGCTCACATGGGAGATGATCTTCCCTCTACTTCACTTCTTTGGGGAGAAAAATGTATATCTACTGATGATATGGATGTTGATATGGTTCATTCTTGTAGTAACCATCCCGACGTAGTTGATGGGTCTTGTGTGGGGTCTAATGAGTTTGTTCCTCGTATTGCCTTAGTGGACCACGCTGATTCTTCTATGACAAGTCTAGATCTAGCTACTTTTGGAGCTTACCCTATAGGCTCAACCTCTCTTGTTACTAGAGATGACACCCCTCGCATAAATGCTATTGAACCGGTCACTTCATTTCATCTTGCATCAACACCTATTACTTCTTCCACCAGTGAACTAGCCACAAAAAAGATTGAATCAACAATCAAACATCACAGTCATCAAGTCAAAAGAAAAGAGCAATGGTCAGATGGTGAAAACCACATTGTGGCAGTATCCGAACCTAAGAAAAGTAAAAATAAAAATCTGCTCAAAAATATTGATTATCAAATAAAAGATGACAAGCTGATTCTCTACAAAAAAATGATGCACTACTTCAAGCATGATCTCATATTTGTTACACTTCAATCCATTCCTAGAGCTAAGAAAAAAGTTGCTAATGCCTTGGTTACTTCAACATCCATCTTACAAATGAAAAAGCATAAATTTCGCTTCAAGTTCTTGGTAGATGAATTACGCTATCTTGCTCACAAATCTTACAATCCTACCATCTTTTCATATCTTCCACCTCATATTCCTCTTGCAAATCGACCACACCATTCCTTCTACCATCCCTTACACTTTGCCTTTGTCTCTAGTGACTTGTATAGGAAGGGTCTAGACGGAACTCTCCTTAAGTGTCTAGAAATAGAGGAGTCAGAAAAAGTGCTAACTGAAATCCACGATGGCATATGTGGATCACATTCTAACGATCCTCCGCTAGCTCAGACATTGCTTAGGGCTGGTTATTATTGGTCGAACTGGTTGAGACCTCCTATTGTCATAGCTACAGCATTTGGGTCTGGAGCCTATAAGTTCTCTACATTAGAGGAAGCAGATTCTCGATGCCCATTTTTGTCTGGGGCATCCTTTGTACATATTTTATGATCCTGAAAAAATACCAAAAAAAATTCATATATGATGTTGAAAAAATCCTAAAAATCATAAAAAGTACTAAAAAAAAGAGCATCCTAGTGAAAACCTAGCAATAGGCGCTTTGATGTCTCACCAAAAAAATCAAAAAATTCAAAACATCAAAAAAAAAATTTTGAAAAAGTGCCTTGGTGAAAACTTGGAAACAGGCTCCTTGGTAGCAAAAATACAAAAAAATTATTAAAAGTCCTAAAAAAAAAAAAAAAAATCTATCAAGTGGTGAAAACCTAGAAACAGGCACTGCTTGAGACCCTCTGCACCTATGTCTATCAGTCTTCCATGATGCTCCTTCACTCCACTTCTCTCTTTGCCTCTCTTAGCCTGGAATTGACTCTTGTCTTAGTCTAGGGGGCATTCATTGTTTTGAGCTTATCTTGGGTCTCTTTGTTGCATCGAGTGTTTCTTAACACTTATCAGATGTCCTACCCATAGTCTAGTATGATATGATATTTCTCACTGGCTGATACGATACTCAAAGTTTGATTCTATGACCTACACACATGCACTTGACTTGCTGAGATTTGTTTGACTTTATTTCTTTGCATGCTGTCTATGATAATTTCTTTGCTGAGTGGTCTCTCCCTGAGAATTTTTTGATGATGCATAGCTAGAAGACTGAGGGAATGAGAACATGTTTTATTTTTTTATCTGCCTGTGGGTATATTTTGTTGATCCTAACTATCATGAGCATTTATGTTGGTCTTACATGACATTGGGATCTACAAGGTATTATCCTTGACTATTTTGCAAGTGCATGCTTATAGTCATCTTGACTTTCTTGTGTCTCGATGCGAGCATAATCTTGCTATATCAAACTTAGGTAATCTCACTGCACTAGTCATCTTGACCTGCATGTCTTTGATGCTTAGGTGGGATTCCCAAATTTCTATCTGATATAGATCATATTTAGATCCACATAGTTATGCTAGTGTGTATTGTATGATCTTGCGATGCTACCAATAACACTCAATGATGAATATTAGATGTCTATTGGCTTTGTGACCTTGCAAGTAAACCACTTTTCATGTAGCTTGCATTCTTAAGTTCATGTTAGTTAGTTTTGCATCTTGCATATGGAGAGAGCTCTCCTTTATCTTTCATGGACTTGTTAAAAAACTACGCTCACCTTTTGCTCCTTCTCGATCATGTCTTTCACTTCTTGTCTTTCATATCACATCATTTTCCTTTCATTTCAAGATCCAAACTGAAATTTGAGTTCACCTTGATCACCCAACTCACCTTTTTCCTTCTTCCATGCAGTTGGTTAACCTTTTGAGGCCTGATCCTTTGATCTTCACTGGGGCATTCTTCACCTCTTCATCCCCATCTCTCTCAACTTCCAGTCTTTCATTCACTTTCAAATCCCCCTCCGTGGTGTTTAGGGGTTGAGGGACTGATAGGTTCATGCCTCATGTCTCATGTGTGGGGCATACCCTCACTACTTGATGGTTATTCTATTCTCTTTCTTCGATTATGATTTCTAGTGATTTGATCATGTTGTTCTTGCTTCTGCATTCCCTCCACCTAGATTTCTCTTTCGATCCTGAGGGGGTAGACACATCATATATTATTGGTTATCTCTTTCCTAAGTGTTCAGTACTGTCACTACCAGGCTAACCATGCAGGATTTTCTATCTCTCTGCACTTCATTCTTTGGAGTCAGATCGCTATTTGCTTGCCTTCTTGTCTATCTACTTGCCTTGTTGGCTATCTCTTGCCTTCTTGGCTGATCTATTCTTTGATGTAATGTGTTCCCAAATCGATCACACATTAGTCAAAGAGGGGCAAATGTATACACCTAAAAATGGTCATCTAGACTATTAGCCCCTTGCTAGCACTTTTGCTAAATCATCAATTGCTTGTTCTTGATCAAATCCTAGTCCTATCATTTATTTGATTATTTTCTATGGGCTAACCATCTTATCCTAAGTCTTTATTTATTAAAAGGAATATTTCCTCCCCTTTTATTAAATAAAAAGCCCCACTTTTCCTCTTATCCTAAGTTGCACAAATAAAGTATTTAATTCTTATTTAAAAAGAAAAATAAAATAAAAAATAAAAAATAAAAGAAAAGCACTTTTTGTCTCACATGGACATAAAGTAAATGCTTCTAATTTTCCTATTGGAGGATATTTGTGCACAAGGATCAAGCTTCTTTTTTTCTCCACCGTTGATTAAATCTTTCGCCTCTTAATCTCCATGGTCCATTGATTTTTCACCTCCTATAAAAGAAGAGCTCTCTTCCTCATTTGCACACACAAAATTTTTATGCTATTGTTATGCTACAGGTTTTCTAGGTCATTTTGGAGCTTTTGGAGATATTCTTGCATCTAGGGTTTGAAGATTTGGAGCATTGTTGGCATTCATCTTGGATCTTCATCAACACTCTATCTTCTTATCTTCATTATTGCATCATCATGGCTTTCTTGCTTCATAGTTAGATTTCATTTTCATATATAGTATTTGCATTTTCATAGCTTCATTCTTAGCTCAGATTTTCTTTTATGCAATAAATTAACTTTCATTGTCATATAGATTTTCTTTGCATTGCATACATTTGGCTTCATTGGAGATATTGGCATTCTTGTCCTTGTCTTCCTTGAATCTCCCATTGCATGGTTTACTAGCAAGGTTATAGGCTTAATAGCTCTAGCTGAGAGCATTCTTAAAAACCCTTGTACTCCATGCCTAGGGAGCTATGGATCAATTTGTGAGGGCTCATTCTTGAGTTTTCTTGCATGTAAGGATTCATAGAAGTGTGACAACATTTTAGCACACAATCAGCAGACATGGAGCCAAGCACAGACTAGCAACAGTGTTGGCTATATTCTTGAGTTGTTACTTGGTACCTGATTAGGGACAACATGGATTGGATGGTGTGAGTGCATGCTCACCCCAACTACTAGATATGGATGGGGCAAGTGCATGCTCACTCAGATGTACCATGAGATGCATGAGATTTTGTATCAAGGTACATGGACCATGGTCATAGGAGTGTTTGTATTATAGGTATGGGCTTGGGAGAATCTCCCTATATGCAGGATAATCTTCTATGATACACGACAGCCTCTAGAGCCACACATTTACAGATATGTAGGACCTATGACCCAACCAGCACTGGATAAGATAAATCAGTGGCGGGGTCAGCTAGATGATATGGTAGCTGTCATATAGAGACCTTGGGTAGCTACAAAGCCATGGGATGATGCTCGGCATGAGCTTTCACATATGTTTGTCTCACGTCCATTGATCGGATGCACCATTTCAATTATTGAGCACTTCTTGGTCAAATGAGTCATGAGGTAGTTTGGGAGACCGCAGGACTTCTCCCAGGAGTACTATACATATGCCTGATTCATTGATGAGATGAAGAAGGGCTGGTAGCAGAGATTGGATCAAGGATGCTACACGATCGAGGCACAAGTACCTCCAACTTAGTGGGACTACATGGTGGATGTCACCAATGCAGGTATGATGCCTGCATATAGAGATCACTTCTTGGCGTACCCCTTCTTGAGATTCACAAATCCTATTAGCATGGGCCAGAGGGCACAATAGTAGTAACAAGGACATGAGTAGTAGCAGCAAGTACCTACACAATAGCAGATACTAGTATAATAGCTTGGATAGTAGTAGGTTGCCCAGCAATAGCGAATACCACAATAGCAAGCACAACAGCATCCTACTTAGCATCAGTAGTAGAAAGTCTTGAGACCAAGGAGTGGGTAGACTCCCATCCCTCCTAGGATGATGGATTCAGACACAAGTGCTAGTAGCAGTGGGACCTAGTAGAGGTCCAATAGGTAGAGGACTCGTGATACTTCTCAGTAGATGCCTCCTGACAAGGGGGCACGGGGAGAGGATATTGACATGCAGGACACACCTATGGGAGGACAAGTTCCCCAGCTACAGGAGGCTCTCAGGAAGAGCTGAGAGAGGATCAGTGATGCAGGAGCATCCTGGGTGTAAGAGCAATCTTGCATCACCCAAAAATATTTATGTTTTTATATTCAATAAGGGTTATTTTGTGCAGAGCTCCTATTTATGGAAAGTTACTATTTTTGGTAATTTCTGTATGTGCTCAGAATGATCTAATTTCTTTCTTAGAGGTTCATTTTGGTCATATAAGTCTGCCAGTAAAGTTTCATTGCCAGATCAAGTGTATATTGGAAGATATTGAAGATTTTCGGTATTGGCAGCAGGGTACAGAAACTTTGTACTCAGTTTTGAAGGCTTTAGAGGCCCCGAATGAGGTCAAAAATTTGGGTGACAGGCGCTTGCATTGGTTAAGCCTGTAGAGCGCTTCGTGGCATTTTCGAAATGGGGTTGTAATAGCCGATCGGGTCAACTGGTGATGACTTATGGTCTTTGGAAGTTGGGCCACCTGAAATGGCAAAAAAAAATTTTCTTCAAAATTTCTGTTCGGGTTTCAAAGGTTATCTTGAGCCGACTATGATGTAATGAAATGTAAAACAAAATAATTCTAAGTTTGGTCGGCCTTATTGGCTAAATTTCTGGAACCTTCCCAGGCGGTGAAAAATTGCCTATATAAGGAAGGCTGTATTATTGTCTTAGGCAGTTCAGAATAGTTCTGGGTAGTAGATCTAGGTATTGATTCGAGGCTTTGTCTTACAAAATATTGTAAGGGAATGCCCATGTGGCTTTGCATATTGTAATTCTAAAAGTTTGTAATTCCACATTTGTGGAGATAATAAGAAGCCAATTTTCTATTCTTGCATATTGTTGTGGTTTCTCTGTTTCTGTTATGTGCTTGTGGTATTAAGCGGAGCACCCTTCATCAAGTGGTATCAGAGTAGGTTTTCTTGAGTGTGTAAACAGATCACCGACTGTGAGGTAGTTTGCACCAGGACCGTGGTTAGGGTTTCAGCGTGCATCGCGAAAATGCCTCCACGAAGAGAACGTGGCGGAAGACCTGGTGCTGTGACACCTGAGGTTAGAGAGCTGCAGAGACAAGTGCGAGCATTGCAAGAAGAGATTCATAGAGGAATGAATCTTAATGTCAGAGACGAAAGCAAGGATGAAGCCAAAGAAGAATATCAAGAAGGAGAAGTTGAAATTGTGAACCAGGAGGAAGAAAGACTTTTTCGGGTGATTTCCAAGATTGGGAAAAGACCTAAGATTGAGGTTCCTACATTTTCTGGAAATCTTAACCCAGAGGAATTGATCGACTGGATCAATGAATGTGAGGAATATTTTGAGTATGAAGATGTTGAGGATCCTGATAGGGTCAAATTTACGAAGGCCAGACTGAAAGGTCATGTGAAGATCTGGTGGCAAGAAATTCAATTGGAGCAAAATAGAAGGGGAAAGGAGAAAATCACGAGATGGGATCGGATGGTGGATAAATTGAAGTGACAGTTCATTCCTGTTGATTATGAGCTTGATCTACTAAAGAAAATGCAAAGTTTGAAGCAAGCAGGAAGATCTGTTCAAGAGTATACAGAGGAGTTCTATCGACTCCTCATCAGAACAGGCCATGCAGAAGCTGATAAGGAGAAAGTTGCCCGATACCTTAATGGGTTAAGGCCAAGCATTCAGGAGGAGTTGAATCTGGTTCGAATGAATAGTATTGAGGAGGCATACCAATTTGCCCTAAAAGTAGAGGAAAAGCTGAACAAGAAGTTCGAGAGCAGACAAAATGGAAGAGGTCGCGGTGGACGATCTGGTGGACGGTCATATGGTGGCCGAAATGAAGATCCAAAAAAGAAGGATGAGGCCAGTAGTAGTCAGAATCAACGAGGAAATAATTTCAATCACTTCCAGGATCAGAATAATACAGATCAAAGAGGAAGAGGAAGAGGACAAGGATCTAGAAGAGGTGGCTTCCGTGGAACATGTTTTCACTATGGAGAAGAAGGTCACAGGGCATTTGAATGTCCTCAGCGCCAAGGCAGAACAAATAGGAGAAATGAAGGCCAGGCCAGAGTTGCGCATGTCAATGAAGATGCTAGATCATCAAATTCTGAAGATGCTGAAAGAGGAGAAACACTAATTAATAGAAGAGTCTTGCTGAGTGGTGAGAATGAACCTGAACAAAGGAGGAGCCCGTTTCGCACTAGATGCAAGTGTGAAGGTAAATGCTGTGATGTGATTATCGATAGTGGAAGCACTGACAATTTGGTGTCAGAAGAGCTGGTGACAAAGTTGAAGCTCAAGAGACAGAAACACCCACATCCATATCGGATTGCCTGGGTGCAGGATGACCACAAGGTCATGGTTAGTGAACAGTGCTTGGTAAAGTTCAAGATCGGCGGATACCAAGATGAGGTACTATGTGATATTATCTCTATGGATGCATGTCATATGTTATTAGGTAGACCATGGCAATTTGACAAATGTGCTGTACATGATGGTCGTGCGAATACCTATTCCCTAACAAAGGATGGAGTGCGACATAAGCTAAAACCATTGAAGGAGACTGAAGAAAAGGTATGTGGTACTGCAAGGATAAATTTTGTTGATGGAAGAAATTTCCTAGATGGTATGAGGCATGAGCATGTATGTTTTGCTTTAATTCCAAAAGCTGGTAAAGAAGAAGTAGAAGATGTTCCTGTAGAAGTTGCAGATTTGTTGAATGAGTTTCAGGATATTGTATCTGATAACGTGCCTGATGGATTACCACCAGTCAGGAAGATCAGCCATCAGATGGACTTGATCGCAGGAGTGAGTTTTCCGAACAAGGCAGCACACAGAATGACACCTACAGAAAGTGAGGAGTTGAACAGACAAGTACATGAGTTGTTACAGAAAGGATTGATCCATGAGAGTCTGAGTCCCTGTGCTGTACCAGTGGTATTAGCACCAAAGAAGAATGGAGAATGGAGGATGTGTATAGATTCTAGGGAAATAAACAACATCACAATCAAGTACAGGTTTCCATTGCCAGGAATGGATGATATTATGGACTGTTTGAGTGGAGCTGTGTATTTTTCAAAGATAGATCTAAAAAGTGGATATCATCAGATTCAGATCAGAGAAGGAGATGAATGGAAGACTGCCTTCAAGACAAAGGAAGGACTATATGAGTGGTTAGTCATGCCTTTTGGGCTAACCAATGCACCGAGCACTTTCATGCGGCTCATGAACGAGGTTCTGAAAGAATTTCTGGGTAAGTTTGTCATTGTTTACCTAGATGATATTTTGATCTTTAGTAAGACATTGGAGGAGCATATGATGCATATTCGTATGGTATTTGAGACGCTGAGAGAAGAGAAATTGTTGATTAATTTGAAGAAGTGCAGTTTTGTGAAGAAAGAGTTGGTGTATTTCGGGTTTGTAGTTTCAGGAGAAGGTCTAAAAATGGACCCAGAGAAGGTACAGGCTATCCTTGAATGGCCTACGCCAAGGAGTGCTACTAAGGTAAGATCTTTTCATGGTCTAGCTAGCTTTTATAGAAAGTTTATCAGAAATTTTAGCAGTATTTGTGGACCCTTGACTGAAACAATGAGAAGGGATAGAAAAGAGTTTAAGTGGACTAATGGGGCAGAAAAGAGTTTTCAATTATTGAAACAAAAATTTACAGAACAACCTGTTTTAGCACTTCCAGATTTTAATAAGGTGTTTCAAGTAGATTGTGATGCTAGTGGTACTGCAATAGGAACTGTTATGAGCCAAGAAGGTAAACCTGTTGCGTATTTCAGTGAGAAGTTAAATGATACCAAGAGGAAGTATTCTGTTTATGATTAGGAATTTTATGCTATAGTTCAGGCATTAAAGAAGTGGAGACATTATCTGCTTCCTAAGGAGTTTGTTTTGTATACTGATCATCAAGCTTTGCAATATTTGAATAGTCAAGGAAAGTTGAATCAGAGACATTTGAAATGGGTTGAGTTTTTGCAGAGTTATACATTTGTTTTGAAACATATGAGTGGAAAGTCTAATAGGGTTGCAGATGCTCTTAGCAGAAGGCAACTATTGCTGACAGAAATGCAGATTGAAGTGGTTGGGTTCAAGGAACTCAAGAATTTGTATCCAGAGGATCCTACTTTTGGCAAAGCTTGGAAAGCTTTTACAGAACCTGTTACTCTAGACAGGATGAAATGGTTGGATTTCATCATCCAGGATGATATGCTATTCAGAGGGAGTCAATTGTGCATTCCACGAAGTTCTATGAAGGAGAATCTCATCAAGGAGAAGCATAGTGGAGGATTGGCTGGACATTTTGGTCGTGATAAAACTGTTGGTTTGGTTAGTGAGAATTATTATTGGCCGCAGTTGCAGCAAGATGTGAAGAAGTTTGTATAGAGTTGCCGAGTATGTCAGATGGCGAAGGGAGTGAAGCAGAATACAGGATTGTATCAGCCATTACCTGTACCAGAGAAGCCTTGGGAGGATATCAGCATGGACTTTGTTCTTGGTTTACCGAGGACTCAGCGGGGGCATGATTCAATTTTTGTGGTGGTTGACAGATTTTCAAAGATGACACATTTTATTCCCTGCAAGAAGACTAATGATGCTGTTCATGTAGCAGAATTGTTTTTCAGAGAAGTAGTGAGACTTCATGGTTTGCCAAAGACCATAGTTTCAGATCGGGACACTAAGTTTGTTGGATATTTCTGGCGTACATTGTGGAAGAAGTTGAAGACAGATTTGAAGTTCAGTTCATCACATCATCCACAGACTGATGGACAGACAGAGGTGGTGAATAGGAGTTTGAGAAATTTGCTGAGATGTTTGGTTGGAGATAAGCCAATGGGATGGGATTTGATTTTACCACAGGCAGAATTTGCATACAATAATTCTGTCAATAGGAGCACTGGTAAATCACCATTCCAGATTGTATATGAAAGTAGTCCAAGAAATGCATCTGAATTGAGGAAGATAGATAAAGGAGAAATAAGTAGTGCTGAAGCTGAGGATTTTACAGAACACTTGAAGAACATCCATGGGGAGGTGAGGAAGCATATTACCAAGATGAACGCACAGTATAAGGCTAAGGCAGATGAGAAAAGGAGGTATAAGGAATTTCAGGTCGGTGATGAAGTCATGGTTCATTTGCGGAAGGAGCGGTTTCCAGTTGGTACATATAACAAGCTGAAAATGAAGAAGTTTGGACCATGTAGGATATTGAAGAAACATGATTCAGGAAACGCATATGAGTTAGAATTGCCTACTGAGATAAATATTTCACCAGTGTTTAACATTTCAGATCTGACAGAGTATCATGAAGGAGGTTTTGAAGATGAGATCACAGCAGCACAGTGGAGTATTCCAGCAACTAGTTCAGACACTAAGCAGATTGAAGATATACTGGATAGTCGTGTTGGCAGAAGCACAAGGAACAGGACATACGAAGAATATCTGGTCAAGTGGAAAGGATGACCTGTTGAAGATTCATCATGGCTAACAAAGGAGGAGGTTAACTATGTTGGTTTTCCTCTACACACC
The DNA here is from genome assembly GCA_027943335.1 of Chamaecyparis obtusa. NCBI lineage: Eukaryota > Viridiplantae > Streptophyta > Pinopsida > Cupressales > Cupressaceae > Chamaecyparis > Chamaecyparis obtusa. The sequence goes on along the minus strand of BSBK01002885.1, from coordinate 2,305,383 downwards.
TGAGTCATGACAGGGTCACTTCTCAAATTACCCCGGGTGTCTGATGCAGGAGCATCCTGGGTGTAAGAGCAATCTTGCATCACCCAAAAATATTTATGTTTTTATATTCAATAAGGGTTATTTTGTGCAGAGCTGCTATTTATGGAAAGTTACTATTTTTGGTAATTTTCGTATGTGCTCAGAATGATCTGATTTCTTTCTTGGAGGTTCATTTTGGTCATATAAGTCTGCCAGTAAAGTTTCATTGCCAGATCAAGTGTATATTGGAAGATATTGAAGATTTTCTGTATTGGCAGCAGGGTACAGAAACTTTGAACTCAGTTTTGAAGGCTTTAGAGGCCCCGGATGAGGTCGAAAATTTGGGTGACGGATGCTTCCATGGGTCAAGCCTGTAGAGCGCTTCGTGGCATTTCTGAAATGGGGTTATAATAGCCGATCGGGTCAACTGGTGATGACTTATGGTCTTCAGAAGTTGGGCCACCTGAAATGGCGAAAAATAATTTTCTTCAAAATTTTTGTTCGGGTTTCAAAGGTTATCTTGAGCCGACTATGATGTAATGAAATGTAAAATAAAATAATTCTAAGTTTGGTCGGCCTTATTGGCTAAATTTTCGGAACCTTCCCAGGCGGTGAAAAATTGCCTATATAAGGAAGGCTGTATTATTGTCTTAGGCAGTTTAGAATAGTTCTGGGTAGTAGATCTGGGTATTGATTCGAGGCTTTGTCCTACAGAATATTGTAAGGGAATGCCCATGTGGCTTTGCATATTGTAATTCTAAAATTTTGTAATTCCACATTTGTGGAGATAATAAGAAGCCAATTTTCTGTTCTTGCATATTGTTGTGGTTTCTCTGTTTCTGTTATGTGTTTGTGGTATTAAGGGGAGCACCCTTCATCAATCAGATAGGTACAATGGAAATGGGATGACTATCATACCCAAGTCATCACCTAGGAGACCCACATATTAGAGCAAGATCCAGAGATCACAGATCTTTCAGAGGAGCTAGCGAGATCTTGGTTAGAGACCTGGTACGAGGCTGCACAGTCAGTATACTATTACATGTTGGAAACTACAATTGAAGCAATTGTTGTATTGTCATTGATGTCAAACCTTAACTGGTAAGACTATTGCTATTTAAGAAAGTACTATATCAATTTGAGTGTTGCTAAGGGGAAAGGCAAGGTTGGTAACAATAGCACCTAAGGAAAGGTTGAGTTATTTTGATACTTCAATGAGTACTTGATTATGTGGCACAGTGATAAGATAATGTATTGTTTATCTAAGTAAGAATGAAGACTAAACTGGTAGGCTTAACCGAGAAAAAGTGATGAAATCTAGTTTAAGCTGAGTGTTAGTGTCGATCGAGCTAGTATATGCTGAGTAAATTCAGTGTTGACTGAACACCGGTTAATTTCCAAGGAAGACAGTATTAGCTGAGGAAACAATTTTTGAGGTGACCGAGCTTTCTAGTGAAGACTGAGAAGTTGAACATAGTATTGATCAAGTGTCAGTATTTTGCATTTGAGGAAGAATTCAAATTTGTAGCCAATATCATTGAATTCTTAGATTATGTAAAATGTGCTGACTTTATTTATTGATTGTATGCAAGCATTTATTGCACTGTAAAACATTTTAATGTAAATCTATTGAGAGATTTGAAAGATTTCTAGAAGGATAGCTGAAGAACATAAACTAGGATGGATTCAATGAATCTAACCTAACCCTAAGATCTACAAAGGAGATTAAGTGGCAAAGGATGTATTGACCTAATAGAGGAAGTATTAAGGAAACCTAAGCTAGAGGTTGTGAGAGAGAGGATGCTGGAAGTGTTGTTGATGTTATTGACTGTCTAAGCAGAGAAGATTGAAGGAGAATTATTGTGATTGCTTGAAGAGAGTTCTGAGAAGATCAGTGATGGAGATGGTAAAGGTTCATAGTTAGTAAGCTAGCTTATGTGTACGAAATTGGATTTGATATTTGAAAAGTGAGTTGTATGTTTTTCAGATCAATATTACTGCTACTTTCTAACCATTGTATTAGTCAAAATCCTTTTAACAGAGGTTGACCTATTAGTCATAGGTATAAATCCTTTAAACAAGGTTACATTCTAATGGAGTGTATGTAAGTCCTATAACAAGGCACACTTTTAATAGAGTGGTTTAAATCCTTTAACTGGGTCACACATGACAATGTGTTTGTAACCTTTGATAGGGTTGGCTTTCACTAAGCTCACTTCAGAAGAGTGAACATAATTAATAGTAACATGTTACAAAGTGGTTTTTCCCAAATTGGGTTTCCACTATAAATCCTGATGTTGTTACTTGTGTGAATGTTTTGGTTTGAACATTTCTATGTTTTACAAGTTAGATGCTATTGGATAAGTGGAATGCACTATTATATGTTTCTATTATGCAATTAGTAATGACTGAGTAGCTATTGGTTATTAGATCTGATTTTTTGAAGAGTTTTAAAGTTTTTTTTATACATCTAGACCTAAGAACAACTGATTCACCCCCCCCCCCTCTCTATTTTTAGAAATCATATTAACAATTGGTATCAAAGCTGTTGGTGCTTACAGAGAACAAGTTTGAAGGTACTTGAAGCAAATGATCAGGATGTATAAAAAAGAGGTACCAAAGTTGAATAAGGAGAACTTCCCTACATGTAAAAGCTTGATGAAGCCACATCTAGCCGGTATTGGTGATTTTGCAAAGTATTATGTTGAGCATGACTATGTCACACATGTTGCACCTCTTACTACTAAGGAAATGAAAGCTAAACAAGAGAACAAGCAAGCAATGTTGGAGATTGCATCTACCCTAAGTTATCCAAAATTTGAAGACATCAAAGACTGTAGTAATGCAAAGAAAATGTGGGACACCCTTGCAAATATTTATGGTGGTGACATAAATGTGTTGAGAGAAAAAGATGAGAGCCTAAGAGGTAAATTTGATGGAATGAGAATGCAAGAAGGTGAGAATATTGCACAATATTTTGGTAGAATAGAAGAAGTTGTAAATACTATTAGAGGAGAAAATGGAACTATTGATGATGAAATTGTAATAGGAAAAATATTGAGAACTCTATGTCCTATCTATGCCATCAAAATTTTTGCAATTCAGGAATCTAGATGTAACCCTACAAATGCTCTTACTTTGGAAAGTTTGGTTGGTTAGCTCACTGCTTTTGAACTTTCTAACTATGATAACTTCACTGTTGGTAATATTGAAGCTACTTTTAAGTCACAAATGGTTCTGAGTAAGTCAAAGAAGGAAAAACAAAGATGCATAAGTGAAAGTGATAGTGACACATTTGATGAAGAACTTGAGGATCTAGAAGCTCTTATGGCTAGAAGACTGAAAAGGAGAAAAGGAAGGTACAAAGGTAAACTCCCTATTATATGTTTTTTAAGTAATAAAGTTTGTCATATAGCTGCTAGATGTCCTAACAGGGATGATAAGGATGAAGAAAGAGATAAAAAACATAAAGATAAATGAGAAGATAGAGGTTACCAAAGATACAAGGACTACAAAGGAAAAGGTAAGAAATTCTTCTATATTGCTGAAGAAGAGACTGACATGGATAGTGAATCTGATGAGGATGAGAAAACTGCATTGATATCTTATGTGAACAAAAATGATAAATGGGTTATTGATAGTGGTTGTTCACATCATATGATTGGGGACAAGAGTAAGTTTGACACCTTAGATTATTATAAAGGTAGGAGTGTGAAATTTGGTAATGATGCACCATGTCTTGTTAGAGGAAAATAATTGATGAAGCTGACTGATAAGATCACTTGTGAAAATGCTTATTGGGTTGAGGGTCTTAACTATAATCTACTGAGTGTTGCACAGCTTAATAGCACTGGCTACTAAGTGGAATTTCATCACAGAAAGGCCAAAATATTTAATGCCACTGGTGAACTGATTGGAAGTGGAGAATATACGAGAGGTAATTTGTTCTATCTAGACCTATCTGAAGAAACATGTATGATTGCACAACTTGATGATATTTGGTTATGGCATAAATGGCTATGTCATGTTAACTTTGATAATTTGGTAGAAATTAGTAACAAAAAAAAAGTGAGAGGTCTACCTAGATTGAAGAAACCTGATAATGTAATGTGCAAAGAATGTCAGTTGGGAAAATGATAAAGTCTAGTTTCAAGAGAAAAATTTTTACTTCTGAGAATGCCTTAGATTTGGTTCATACTAACATTTGTGGACTGATGGCTATACAAAGCTATTGTGGTGCTAGATATTTTATCCTTTTTGTTGATGATTATACTAGAATGATGCATGTAATGTTCTTAAAAGAAAAATCTGATGCTTTTCAATTTTTTAAGTGGTATGTGGCTAAGGTTGAAAAGGAGACAAGTAGGAACCTGAAGTGTTTGAGATCTGACCGAGGTGGAGAATTTATATCCAATAAATTTAATCTATTTTGCAATGATAGAGGGTATCAAAAGACAAATGTCTACACCTAGAACTCCTCCACAGAATGGTATAGCAGAGAGAAGGAATAGATCCATCTTGGATTGTGCAAGGACATTAATGATTGAAAATAATGTTGCACAAAAGTATTGGAAAGAAGCTGCAAGTATAGCTATTTATACTCTTAATCAAGTATAGATAAAAAAAGGTACAAATCTGACACCTTATGAGTTGTGGCATGGGAATGCACCTAATGTAAAGTACTTTAGAATTTTTTTGAAGTAAATGCTACATATTAAAGGATAGTAGGAATGGAAATTTTGATGCTAAAAGTGATGAGGGTATATTCCTAGGCTATTCCACAAAAAATAAAGCTTACAAGCATTTGAACTCTAACACTAACAAAATTGTGGAAAGTGTGAATGTCAAAGTTGATGAGTATGCAGAGAAAAATGAAGCTGATAGTAAAAGAGAACCAGAAGATTATAGATATTTTGTGTATATAGAAGAAGGAGAGGCAAGTGATAGACTTGTACCTCATGCTGAGTCTCGGATAAGTAATGTCGAGCATCAGGAAAACAATGTCGAGAGAGAAGAAGAACATGTCGAGTGACAAGAAGAAGCTGTCGAGTATCAAGGAGAGGTTGTCAACCATACAAAAGCTGAATCTGACAATCTTATTGGTGAACCTGATGAGAAAAATGAAAGGAGATCAGAACCTATTCTAGCATAATATGTAAGGATACATCACAAACCTAAACATATTATTAGAGATAAAGATACTAGAATTCTGAGCAGAAGCAAGGCAAGAGATCCAACATGTTTACTATGTGAATTTGAGCCTAAGACAACAAAGGAGGCATTAGAAAATGAAGATTGGATAGAAGCAATAAATGAAGAGATAGACTAGATAGAGAAGAATGATACCTAGACTCTGGTGCCGAGACCAGAAAATAAGAATGTCATTAAGAAAAAGTGGGTATTTCATAATAAGTTGAATGAGCATGGTCAAATAACAAGAAATAAAGCTAGGCTGGTATGCAAAGGCTATGCATAAGAAGAAGGAATAGATTATGGAGAAACATTTTCCCCTGTAGTGAGATTGGAAGGAGTAAGAACTCTGATTGTATATGATGCCTATAAAGATTTCAAGGTATACCAAATGGATGTTAAGTCTACATTTTTAAATGGTATATTAGAAGAAGTGTATATTGAACAGCCATAAGGATTTGTTGATCCAAATAAAAGACACATGTTTTGCAAATTGAATAAAGCATTGTATGGACTAAAGCAAGCTCCCATAGCATGCTATGAGAGACTACACAACTACCTAATGTAGATTGGATTCTCAAGGACAAATGACACAAGCAATATGTACATGAAAGATGAAGAAGGTAAAGGAATCTTGTTAGCTAAGATCTTTGTAGATGATATTATATTTGGTGGGCAAGATGCCTTGTGTAAAAAAAATTGAAATGATATGCAAACTGAATTTGAAATGAGTATGTTTGGGGAGATCAAATTTTTTGTTGGTTTACAAGTATATTAGATGGAGAAAGGAATTTTCATCACCCATTCTAAATATGTTCATGAGATATTGAAAACCTTTGGTATGGAAGATTCAAGGCCAGTAAGTACTCCCATGGCTACTGGACAAAATTTGTCTAAAAATGATGATGTTGTAGAAGTTAACTAGACTTTGTATAGATCTATGATTGGAAAGCTACAGCATGTTGTGCATAGCAGACTAGATATTGCATTAGTTGTTGGGATTGTGGCAAGATTCTTTGCCAATCCTAAGGAAACTCACATGATGGTGGTCAAAAGAATAATGAGATATTTGAAAGGGACTGCTGACTATGGATTGTACTACAAGAAGCATGAGAAGTTTGAATTGAGAGTGTATAGAGATGTTGATTGGGTAAGAAATGTAGATGATAAAAAAAGTACTAGTGGTGGAACTTTCTTTCTTGGACAGAGATTAGTCTCCTGGACAAGCAAGAAACAAAATTGCATTTCCCAATCTAATACTAAAGCTGAGTATGTGGCTGCAGCTGTGAACTATTCAAACTTGATATGGATAAAGCAATTGTTGGTAGGCATGAAAGAAGAAATCACTGAACTAGTTGTCATCTTCTATGACAACACAAGTGCTATCAACATCTCTAAGAATCTAGTGATGCACACAAAGACCAAACACATTTCCATCAAGTATCATTACTTGAGAGAACTAGTACAAGATAAAGAGGTCCAAATGGAATATGTGAATACAAAGGAACAACTAGCAGATATATTCACTAAGGCTTTACCTAAAGAAGCTCATGAATACCTGAGAAGTCAATTAGGGGTCCTTCCCCTAACTGAGGCTGCCTAGTCAAGGTAGGAGCACTACATCAAATGTGCTACAAAGAGTATCTAACAAGTTGATGCAGAAATAGGTCACACTTGAGGAGCAGCCTAGAGTTGCGAAAAGCACAGCAAAGCCAAGAATTAGTGATAAGAAAAGATGAAAGAGGGAGAAATATTGTTATTGAACTAAAAACATGATATCTACATCTAGAGGATGTATGCTTTTTGTTTTTGCTTTGGCATTTTTGTCAAAGAGGGAGATGATCACAGATGAATACACAGAATGAGAAGATCAAGACAAAGGGAGAGATTCAGTGGATGGTCATACAAGAATGGCTAATTGATTATGTATCAAAATGAAGCTAAGGATATTATAGATATTTTTGCTGGACAAATAATTTTTGGATTGGTTGGTAATTCATGTGATATTCATATGGTGTTTCCATCAATGCTAAAGAGGGAGATTGTTGGAAACTGCAATTGAAGCAATTGTTGTATTTGTTAGGAATAAGGTGTCTCAACCTTGGATAATTCCTATTCTTATTATTTTTTTTGTAAAATTTATTTCTTACAAATAATGTAATTAAGTGTGAGTGTGCATGTCCAGTTGGCATGTTGATGGGTCACTCCACTTGATGTGTCAACATCTTGAATTGTGAGTAAGGAGATCATGGCTAAAATGGTTATGACAGATTCCTATGACATGTAAGAGCTTTGTTTGGAAGAATCAATGATGGGTGAGGACATGTGGCAACTGATAAAGTTGAGTACTATACACTCTTCCCTAATCATGGGGTTTGGGTTAATTGGGGAAAACCCTAATAAAAAAAATTTCAGTTCCTATTTTCTCAAAGAATGGTAAAACCCTAATATGGCCATCTTTGTAAGTTGCCCTAAAAATGGAAGTGCATGATATAAGCATTTTTTAGGGTTGTGAAGATAGGAGAAGGAAGTGTATTGTTGGAACATTTTTTATGCTATCACAATTTGTCTTCAACAATTGAAAATCTTCTGAAAGAACTTGCATTGCAAGTGTATTGTAAAGTATAATAGTTTTGATTAATACACTATGCAGGTTTTGGAGTACTGAGATTTTTACCGAAAGGTTTCCCCAGGGTAAATCATTGTGTCATTCTCTATTTTCTATATGCATGATATATGGATACAATATCATTGTTAAAGTAGTTAATGAATCTGAAATTGTAAGGATTTAAAAGAATTTGCACAATACTTTCCTTTAGAGATTAGTGTAGGAAGCTATTTCCGCACCTGAGATTCCTTACAATTGGTATCAGAGCCTAATCAACTTTTGATCCTAGTTATTGGGTAGGGTTTTTTGAGCTAATCTCAAGTTGAGTGGGAGTTTTGTGTAGAGCATTCTAAATCTTATTTGCAGATTGAGATGGCAAGTTCCTCATATAGTAGAATGAAGGTGGAAAAATTTAATGGCACTAATTTTGAGTTGTGGAAACTCAAGATGAAAGACATGCTTGAAGACTACGATCTATGGGAGGCTACTTCACTTGATGTGAAACCTGTAGTGATATCTCAAGCAAATTGGGAGATCAAGGATCAGAAGGCTAAGGGTCTCATTAGACTCTGTCTAGCAGATGTCATTCTTCTGAATGTTCTTAATGAGACTACTACAAATTCTTTATCGAAACGGCTTGGGTCTATGTATCAGGCCAAATCTTTGGTGAATAAGTTGTTCCTAAGAAATAATTTGTATTCTTTAAGAATGGGGGAAGGAGGATCTATAACTGATCATCTCAATGCATTTAATTTATTGATTTCATAGTTGGCATCATTCGGTGCCAAGATCGAGGAGGAGGATCATTGTATGACCCTGCTTTGTTCCTTGCCAGATTCATGAGACCATCTTGTGATGGCTCTCAAAAGTACTACAGTCACATTCTTTATGGATGATGTGGTGTCTTCACTGGTATCTAAGGAGATGTGAAGAAAGACTTTAGATTCATCTAAGAAAGCCCTTGCTGTTTGTGGGAGATCCAATGATAGAGGAAAGCAGAATGACAACAAGTCAAAGAAGGGTAGATCTAAATCCCATGGGAGTTATAAGACTCCTGGAAAGTCCAAGGTGAAGTGTTGGAACTGTGATAAATCTAGGCACTTTTAGAAGGACTACAAAGAACCAAAGAAGAAGAAGAAAGGCTCAGATTCAGCTTCTGAAAAATCTCAAGAAAATGGAGATGCTTTTATTATAGCTTTGGTAGCCCATTTGTTTGATGATGTGTGGTTGGTAGACTCAGGTGCTTCTTTTCACATGACCTCTCATCAAAACTAGTTCTCAAAATATGAAGAGTTCGATGGTGGAAAGGTGTACTTGGGTGATGATTCTCACCTAAAGATAGTTGGACATGGAAGGGTCACTATCAGATTTCTTGATGGATGAGTAAAGGGAATCAATGGAGTTATGCACATTCTAGGTTTGGCATGAAACCTATTATCTGTAAGTATGTTGAATGATGTAGGTGTCCAGGTTGTTTTTTTGAAAGAAGGATGCAAGATGATGAGAGGACTGATAGTGCTTGTGAGGTGTACTAGGAGAGGTACCTTATTTCAGCTAGATGCATGATTTCCTCTATGTAATAGTTCTTCATCCTCACCATTTGAACTAGCAGTGAAGAAGTCTGTGGTTATTAGTTCTGATGGCAGTGCAAACACTTTGGAAGGTAGGCTTCCTATAGAAAAGAAAATGTTGTGGCATATGAGATTTGGCCACATTGGTGAAAAGGGTCTCAAAAACCTGAAAAATAAAAACCTCATTGAGCGGTTAAATGATTGCAATCTCGAGTTTGACTTCTGTGAACACTATGTCTAAGGGAAACAAAATCATGTTCAATTTTACTCTAGTTCTCACAAATCTTCTAATGTTTTGGATCTTATTCATTCTGATGTATTTGGTCCTCGAAAAGTTCCTTCAATCTCCAAGTCTATATTTTTTGTATCTTTCATAGATGATTATAGTAGAAGGACTTGGATTTATTTCCTTAAAAGTAAGACACAAGTCTTTACTCGGTTCAAAGAATTTAAAGCTCTTGTAGAGAATCAGACAAGTAAGAAGATTAAGTGTGTGAGAACTGACAATGGTGGTGAGTTTTTCTCAGTAGAGTTTGAACAGTTCTGTGAAGAACAAGGCGTCGAGAGGCATAGGAAAACTCCTTATACCCCACAACAAAATGGATTTTTAGAGAGAATGAATAGGACACTGATGGAGAAGGCTAGGAGTATGCTTAGTGGAGCTAGTTTAGAATAAAGGTTTTGGGCCGAAGCTGTGGCCACTGCTTGCTATCTGGTTAATAGATCTCCTACATTAGCTCTTGTTGGTAAGACACCCATGAAGGTGTGGTCTCATAAGAAGCCTTCAATTAGAAATCTTCATGTTTTTGGTTGTGAAGCTTATGCACATGTTCCAAAGGAGAAAAGATCTAAGTTGGAAAACAAAGTTGTCAAATATATTTTCATCAGATACATTGTTGGTGTGAAAGGATACAAGCTTTGGGATCCTGTGACTAGTAAGGTGTTGTATAGTAGAAATGTTATTTTTAGAGAGCTAACATCTTTTCCTATTGTGCTACAACCAGATGAAAAAGAAAAGGAAAAAGATGTTGTTTAGTTGCCTCCTACCCCTAAGAAGACTGAACAGAGATACCATGTTGGGCCTAATGATGAGGAGAGCTCTAGCAGCTTTAATAGTTCGGAAGAAGAGGAAGAACAACCTCAACCTCAGCCCTTGAGGAGATCCATGAGAGAAAGAAAGCAACCAGAAAGGTTTGGTTATTCTATGTTAGATTCTAGTTGTGCATTTGCTTTGATTACTAACACTGATGAGCCTAGATCTGTGAAAGAGGCTTTGGGCATGGAAGATGCAGGTTTCTGGATTGAGGCTATGGATGATGAGATGGCTTCATTAGAGAAAAAAAAAACTTGGGACCTTGTACCTTTTCCTAAAGAGAGAAAATCTATTGGTTGTAAATGGGTGTTCAAGAAGAAATTATGTGCAGATGGCAGTGTTGAAAGGTACAAAGCTAGATTGGTTGCAAAGGGGTATTCACAGGTAGAGGGAATAGATTATGGTGAAATATTCTCTCATGTTGCAAAGTTGACATCCATTAGATTTATGTTATCTCTTGCTGTATCATATGATTTAGAGATAGAATAGATGGATGTGAAGACAACTTTCCTTCATGGTGATTTGGAGGAAGAGATTTATATGTCACAGCCAGAGCACTACATTGTTAAAGGTAAAGAATCCTTAGTTTGAAGATTAAAGAAATCTCTATATGGTTTGAAGAAATCTCCTAGGATGTGGTACCTTAAGTTTGATGCCTTTGTGTTGTCAATTAGATTTGTAAGATCAAAATCAGATCATTGTGTTTATTTCAGAGTTGAAAATGATCACCTTCTTATTGTTGCATTATATGTTGATGATATGTTGCTGTTTGGGAAGGGTAAGGGTATGATTTTTTAGTTTAAATATCAGTTGTCAGTACAGTTTGAGATGAAAGATCTTGGGGCAGCAAGGTACATCTTGGGTATGGAAATCAGTAGGGATAGGTCTAACAAAAAACTTTGGTTGAGTCAGAGTAAGTATGTGAAGTCTGTGTTGGACAGGTTCAACATGGCAAATTGTTGATCACTATGTGTTCCTATTTCTATGGGAACAAAGTTATCTGTAGATGACTGTCCAAAATCTCCTAGTGAGGTGGAGGACATGAGTAGAGTACCTTATGCTAGTGCAGCTAGCAGTCTTATGTATGCTATGGTTTGTACTAGACCAAACATTACCCAAGCAGTGGGAGTCCTGAGTTGGTTTATGGCTAACCCTGGATGGGTACATTAGGATGCAGTTAAGTGAGTATTCAGATATTTGAGGGGTACATAAGATTACTCCATATTATCATGGTAACTCTTCTGGATCTCTGCATTTAGTTTGTATTCATGGGTTTGTGGATTTAGATTGGGTAGGTGATATTGATAGCAGGAGATCCACCAGTGCTTATGTGTTCACTATGTTTGGTGGTGCCATTAGTTGGATGAGTAAGCGACAACCTGTGGTTTCTTTGTCCACTACAGAAGCTAAGTACATGGTTGCTACTCATGCTTGTAAGGAAGCCATTTGGCTTAGGAGATTTTGTTTTGATGTTGGTCTTGATGCAGAATAGATTACTATTTGGCATGACAGTCAAAGCGCTATTTCCTTGCGAATAATCCAACTTTCCATGCCAGAACGAAGCACATTGATGTGCAGTTTCACTTTGTGAGAGATATGGTGGAAGATGGAAAGGTAAATTTGGAGAAGGTAGATACTGTGAAGAATGTTGCAGATGCATTAACAAAACTAGTGGGCACTGAGAAGTTTAGATGGTGTTCGAAGTCTATGGGCCTTTTGGCCTACAGCAGTTAGTTCTTATTATGTTCCTATTGCTCTTACAAGGTGTTTGACAAGTGGGAGAATGTTAGGAATAAGGTGTCTCAACCTTGGATAATTCCTATTCTTATTATTTGTTTTGTAAAATGTATTTCTTTTAAATAATGTAATTAAGTGTGAGTGTACATGTCTAGTTGGCATGTTGATGTGTCACTCCACTTGATGTGTTGGCATCTTGAATTGTGTGTAATGAGATCATGGCTGAAATGGTTATGACATATTCCTATGACACGTAAGAGCTATGTCTGGAAGAATCAATGATGGGTGAAGACATGTGGCTATCTTTGGAAGTTTCCCTAAAAAGGGAAGTGCATGATATAAGAATTTTTTAGGGTTGTGAAGATAGGAGAAGGAAGTGTATTGTTGGAACATTTTTTATGTTTCCATGATTTGTCTTCAAGAGTTGAAAATCTTCTGAAAGAACTTGCATTGCAAGTGTATTGTAAACTGTAATATTTTTTATTAATACACTGTGCAGGTTTTGGAGTACTGGGGTTTTTACCAAAAGGTTTCCCTAGGGTAAATCATTGTGTCATTCTCTATTTTTTGTATGCATGAATAATGGTTGCAATATCATTGTTAAAGTAGTTAACGAATCTGAAATTATAAGGATTTAAAAGAATTTGCACAATACTTTCCTTTAGAGATTAGTGTAGGAAGTTGTTTCTGCACCTAAGTTTCCTTACAGTATTGTCATTGATGTCAAACCTTAACTAGTAAGATTGTTGCTATTTAAGAAAGTATTATATCTATTTGAGTGTTGCTAAGGGGAAAGGAAAGTTTGGTAACAATAGCACCTAAGGAAAGGTTGAGTTATTTTGATACTTCAATGAGTACTTGATTATGTGGCACAATGATAAGATAGTGTATTGTTTATCTAAGTAAGAATGAAGACTAAACTGGTAGGCTTAACCTAGAAAAAGTGAAGAAATCTAGTTTAAGCCGAGTGTTGTTAGTGTCAACTGAGCTAGTATATGCCGAGTAAATTCAATGTTGACCGAACACTAGTTAATTGCCAAGGAAGATAGTATTAGCTGAGGAAATAATTTTTGAGGTGACCGAGCTTTCTAGTGAAAACTGAGAAGTTGAAGATAGTATTGACCAAGTGTCATTATTTTGCATTTGAGGAAGAATTTAGATTTCCAGCCGACATCGTTGAATTCTTGGATTATGTAAAACATGTTGACTTTATTTATTGATTGTATGAAAGCATTTAATGCAATGTAAAATGTTTTATTGTGAATCTATTGAGAGATTTGAGATATTTCTAGAAGGATAGTTGAAGAACATAAAGTAGGATGGATTCAATGAATCTAACCTAACCCTAAGATCTATGAAGGAGATTAAACGGCAAAAGATATATTGACCTAATAGAGGAAGTATTAAGGAAACCTAAGCTAGGGGTTGTGAGAGAGAGGATGTTGGAAGTGTTGTTGATGTTATTGACTGTCTAAGTAGAGAAGGCTGAAGGAGAAGTGTTTTGATTGCTTGAAGAGAGTTTCGAGCAGATCAGTGATGGAGATGGTAAAGGTTCACAATTAGTAAGCCAACATATGTGTATGAAATTGGATCTGATATTTGAAAAGTGAGTTGTATGTTTTTCAGATCAATATTACTGCTACTTTCTAACCATTGTATCAATCAAAATCCTTTTAACAAAGGTTGACCTAATAGTCATAGGTATAAATCCTTTGAACAAGGTTGTATTCTAATGGAGTGTATGTAAGTCCTATAACAAGGCACACTTTTAACAGAGTGGTTTAAATCATTTAACTGAATCACACCTTACAATGTGTTTGTAACCTTTAATAGGGTTGGCTTTTCACTGAGCTCACTTTAGAATAGTTAACATAATAGTAACATGTTACAAAGTGGTTTTTCCCAAATTGGGTTTCCACTATAAATCTTGGTGTTGTTACTTGTGTGAATGTTTTGGTTTGAACATTTCTATGTTTTACAAGTTAGATGCTATTGGATAAGTGGAATGCACTGTTATATGTTTCTATTATACAATCAGTAATGACCGAGTAGTTGTTGGTTATTAGATCTGATTTGTTGAAGAGTTTTAAAGTTTGTTTTATACATCTAGACCTGAGAACAACTGATTCACACCCCTCTCTCTATTTTTCTAAATCATATTAATGATACGCGGCGTATGTCAGATTTGTTCCAGATCTATCAGAGCAAGTGTCACCATTCTTGAAGTATGCTGGAGCATGAGCCGTTCCTTAGGGGCCACCACTGCAGGGACCACCACCGCAGGCACCTCCATAAGGACCTCCCCCATAGAGATCGATGCCTCCACCTCAGGGACCACCACAATAGGCTCCTCCACCTCCACCTCCTCTAGGTGGCAGCTGATCATGATGTATATTGTAGCCCATTTTTGATACTATGCACGAGTAGCATCATTTTGTACATTGACATTTGATCGATATATATGAGCTCAATTTTTGGCATCATTGTACTTGTGTATATATTTCTTGAGATAGTGATGTTTATGAAATGTTTCCTATATGTTTAGATGTATGGATTAGATATGAGATGCCCATGATGTTTTTATGAATATGCATGTATTTTTATTTTATATGTATATTTACTATGAAATGGAATGATAGATGGTAGATAAATGAATGCAATGTATGACTTTATTTATGCTTATAATGGATGCACATGTATATGGATATGTATACGTAGAATGTATGTAAATGCAATTTACGGATGCAAATAGAAATGCAATGAAAATGCAATGTATATGATACTAATCATCTCATGCAGGATGTAGAAATACATGACAAGTACTAACCAAAAGAATGTTTGAAGATCGAGAATGAGGAACAGACACTTGTGTAGCTAACATGAACCCTGGATGAAAGATGAGACCCTTCGATGAATAGATCTAGAAGAAGACAATCAAGAGAGCACCAAAACACTGTCTCAATGCAAGTCTAGAATGAAAATGTAAGCCTAATCTAGATGCCAACCTAGGACTTGGTTGTTGGACTCATTCTATTATCATCATAGAGTTTTTAGCAATGGACATTAGTAGGATGTCATACAACCCTCACTAATATTGCAATAATGAGACTATGAATATGACATTAGTTTTAGATTTATCAGAATGAGATGTAAGAATTAAGGCACAAGAAGCCAGAATGACCTGAACACCTATTCCTTTTGATTTAGCAAGTTAACATAAGCATCAAAGCATAGCTTCTAGAATGACTGGAATGTTGCTTGCATACAAACACGCTAGACATGCAAGAGTTCCTCCTTTTTCCAAGTGAATGATAATCATATCAACGCACTCACAATGATCCTTACATTCACTTCACAGGATGAGTGTTTGCAATTTCACTTGTAGTAGAAAGAAGTCACTCAAATAGATAAGGAGAAGAACCAACCTCACCAAAGTTTCCATATAAAAGGATTCAAGGTACACATGGCCATCCAATACATGATGAAGGTTCTTACAGATGGACACCCCTCTTATGTGAATTCTTTGGATCATTGGAACTAAACCAGCAAATAGAAAGTAAAGGAAAGACCATGCCCCCAGTCTTTGCTTCTCTCAGTCAAGAAAGATGTCTTAGAGTTGCTTGAGGAAGAATGATAAAGAGAAAAGACAAAAACATAAAAGAAAAGCTAAGCACATTTCAGAGAGCTACAAAGTCATTTTCAATTTCAATTTAAGGGGATTGAAGTCAAATCGAAAGTATACAATGTGAGAAGTCTCAACAGGACAACGATAGTAGGCAAACACAGTGAGGACCACTGGTGAATGTCGCAAGAGATGAAGTCTCAAGGAGATATTAGAGTACTAATGAAGTATCATTAGGAAAAAATAGTGAGAACCACTGGTGACTGATACAAGAGATCCTCTAGAAGAGAGATCTAAGAGCGAATCAAACATTAGCAGGCAGACACAGTGAGAACCACTGGTTACTGATGTACAAGGGATCCTCAAGGTGAGAGATCTAAGTGATAGCTAAGTATCAGTAGGCAGGCATAGTGAGGACCACTGGCAACTGATACATGAGAGATTCTCAAGGAGAGAATCTCAAAAGTTGCTAAGCATCAATAGGCACACACAGTGAGAACCACTAGTGACTGATGCAAGGAAAATCCTTTGAAAATGATAGGAAAATGCCCCCTAGACCAGGAAGGTGCCCCCAAGTGTGACCAGTTTCAATCCATGTAGATTTAAGCATAATCTCGAAAGTAACTGAAAGCAAGTGCATGAGCTAGCAAATTAAAGTAGGAAACCAACTAAAGAAAGAAACCAACTAAAGTAGGAAAGCAAGAACCAAGTGGTGCTACAATAGGTATAGCATTGGGGAACAAGAGGCGCCTGTTGACCAGGTTTTCACCATCTTGAAAGAGATTCTATTTTTTCTACCATGATGCCTATTTGCCAAGTTTTCATCAATGGCACATTTTTTCTTTTTAAATTTTTTTGTACTTTTCTCTTTTTTTTTGTATTTTTGAATTTTCACTTTCACTTTTTCTTTTTTCAATTTTTCATTTTTTTTTATTATTATCAAGGTGCCTGTTTACCAAGTTTTCACCAGGATAATAGATATATCAAAGCACTTGTTTACCAGGATTTCACTAAGATGATCATTTTTTTAAGGACATTTTACAATTTTGAGGATTTTTCCAGAATCAATAAGTATGTACATGAGCATACAAAGAATGACTCAGCTATAGAATCTATTCAGGTGCAGAGTGTTGATTGGCTCTTTGAGCTATTCTCCTTCAATGGTAGATAGTTGATAAGCACCAGACCCAAATACTGTAGTGATAATGTATGGACCAAGCCAATTTGGTTCAAACTTTCCTTTTTGTATTCGCTGTTGTTGATTCTTGTGTTTTTCTCTCAGGACAAGATCACCTACTTGGAATTCCTTTGGTCTGAATTTCTTATTGTAGCTCTTAGACATTATTTTATATTATGCTCTTAGATGATCGAATGCCACTTGTTGACATTCATCTAGTAAATCTAGCTCTTATAGCCGAGATATTCTAATGTCTTCATGAGTAATGAGGTTCCTCAAAGAGATTTGCAATGTGGGAATCTCAACCTCAATAGGCAACACAAAATCCACACCATAGACTAAGGCAAAGGGTGTAGCCCCTATTGGAGTTTGAATTCTTTTTCTGTAGGCCCATAAATTCAAATTAATCTAGAGGTGCCAATCTCTACCAGATTTGTGAACTGTTCTGTGTAGGATCTTGAGAATTATCTTGTTGGAAGCTTTTGCCTGTCCATTACCCTAGGGATAATAGATCAAGGACCAATGCTAAATGATTCTAAACTTAGTACATAATTCCTTTAGATCTTTGTATTTGAACTACCCCCCGTTGTCAGTGATTATTGAGGAGGGTACACCATATCTACAGATGAATTAATTCATTATGAACCTAGCGACAAATTTTCCATCAACTATAGTTAGAGGCACTACCTTGACCCATTTAGTAAAATAATATGTAGCTATGATAATGAACTTGTGTCCTCTTGAGGAAGATGGATGTATTTGACCCACCAAATCAAAGGCCCATTACTGAAATGGCCAGAAACTGATGAAGGGAATGAGCTCCTTGGCAGGATCGTGGATCAAATTTCCATGTAATTGGTACTGCTTGCAAGATTTAGCATATTGTATGGCTTCTTTTTCCATATCTGGCTAGTAGTAACCAGCTCTAATAAGTTTACAAGCTAATGTCAGACCGCTCAAATGAGAACCATAGATGCCTTCATGCACCTCAACTAACATACATTTGGACTCGTCAGGTTCTAGACACCTAAGGAGGGTATCGTCTACACCTCATCTATACAAGTCATTAGCTACTATGACATATCATGAAGCACTGTAGATTAGGTGACATTTTTCTTTTTGGGTATAATTTTCTGGAATAATTTGGTCCCGGAGATAGGAGTAAATATGATGGTAGTGAGATGAATCATTTCCAATGACTGAATAGATCATCTTGGAGTCAAGGGTATTGTAGGCTAGGTAGCATAATGTTTCCATTAGGAATTCATGTCTGAAGTCATTTTCTAGCATTTGCAGCATGGAGGCAAGAGTTGTCATGGCATCAGCTACTTTATTATCTGCTCTTGGAATCTACTAGAAGGCAATGTGTCCAAAGTACCTTTTTAGATCATCAACCATTCATTTATAAGGCACCAAATTTTCATCATTTGTTTGATATGTGTCATTGACTTAATTGATAACCAATTGTGAGTCTCCAAAGACCTTAAGTTCATCCACAGGCCATTCAATAGCTATCTTCATACCATTGATTAAAGCTTCATATTCAGTGATCTTATTTGTGCAAGGGAACAACATCCTATATGCCTTTGGTAAAGAGTATCTCTGTTGTGTGAGAAATAGTATTCCGGCACCTGACCCTTGCTGGGTAAATGAGCCATCAAAGAACATATTCCATGTTTGATGTGTAAGAAGCATTATAGACTCATCTGGAAATTTGATTTTCAATGGTTGATGATCCTTGAGAGGAGCTTTTGCCAATTGATCTGCAATAGCTTGTCCTTTAATATATTTTCTCTCCACATACTCAATGTCAAACTCACTGAGTATCATGACCCATTTTGCCAATCTACCTATAAGAGAAGCTTTGCTGAGTAAGTACTTTAGTGGATCAATTTTAGCAATGAGTCTTGTAGTGTGAGAAAGCATATATTACTATAATTTCTTTGAAGCAAACACCACTGCTAGACAAGCCTTTTCAATGACTGAATAGTTCATCTCATAAGAGACTAGAGTTCTGTTGATATAGTATATGGCTCTTTCTTTTTTATTCTAATCCTCTTGAGATAGTAGTGCACCCAAAGATGTGTTTGTAGCTGAGATATAAAGGATTAATGGCTTCCCATGAATAGGAGGCATCAAGATTGGTGGATTTGCAAGATATTGCTTGATTTGAGTGAGCCCTTTGTCAAATTCTTCATTCCACTCATAAGTCACACCTTTATGTAGAGTTTTTGTGAATGGTTTTGGTGAATGGTTGTAACTTATCGGCTAGTTGTGCAATGAAGCACCAAATAGATTGTAGTCTACCTTGAAGTCCTCTCATTTGACTGATGTTCTTTGGTGGAGGCATCTCCATGATAGCTTGAACTTTCTTAGGATCTACTTCTATGCCTTTAGTAGATATGATATAACCCAACAGCTTTCCAGAAGTGACACTAAATGCACATTTTTTTGGATTGAGTCTCAAACTGAATTGTTCCATCTGATCTAGTATGGGACCTAGATCTGCAAGATGTGTTTTTTGCTACATGCTTTTAACCAAAGTTTCATCTACATAGTCTTCCATTGTTTTGTGCATCATGTCATGAAAAATAGTAGTGACAACTCTTTGATAGGTAGCTCCAACATTTTTACATCCAAAGGGCATGACATTCCAATAGAATGTTCCCCAAGCACATGTGAAGGTTGTACTTTCTTGGTCTTCTAGCACAATTTTTATTTGATTATAACCAAAAAAGTTGTCCATTAGAGAGTACATTTGGTAGCCAGCTATCATGTCCACTATCATGTCAATATTAGGTAATGGAAAATCATCTTTAGGAAATGCTTTATTCAGGTCTCTGAAATCTATGCACACATGAATAGACTTATCATGTTTTCTAACTGGAACAATATTAGAGATGCACTCTACATAATCAATTGCTCAGATGAAACTAGCCTTGAGAAGATTTTATAACTCTTCTTTAACCAAAAGTGCCACATGTGGATGCATCTTCCAAAGCTTTTGTTTGATAGGCTTGATGCTTGGTGCAATAGATAGATGATGCATGATTAGATTGGGATCTAGTCTAGGCATATTAGAGTAAGTCCATGCAAAATTAATTTTCTTGCTTTGAAAGAATTTGGTGAACTCTTCTTTCTCTTATGCAGATAATGACTATGCTAGATGAATGATTTGTGGTGTAGCATATGTACCCAAATTCACTAGTTGGGTCGGCTCAATCAACACTGATGATCTCTCTTGAAAATGACTCAGAAGTGTATCAAGTATCTCATCCTTGGGTACCTCAGAGAGGTTTTCACCCATAGATACTGATGCAGGAGCATCCTAGGTGTAAGAGCAATCTTGCATCACCCAAAAATATTTCTATTTTTGTATTCAATAAGGGCTATCTTGTGCAGAGTTTCTATTTATGGAAACTGGCTATTTTTTTTAGTAAGTTGGTCTTATAATCTCAGAATGTTCTAATTTTACATGTGGAGGTTCATCTCAGTCATATCAACCTGCCAGAAAAGTTTCATGGCTAGATCAGGTCTAGTTTTGAAGATATTGAAGATTTTCGGTATTGGCAGCAGGGTACAGAAACTTTGAACTCAGTTTTGAAGGCTTTAGAGGCCCCGGATGAGGTTGAAAATTTGGGTGATCGGCACTTTGCACAGGACAAGCATGTAGAGCACTTCGTGGAATTTCTAGAATGGGGTTATAATAGCCAATCGGGTCAACGGGTGATGACTTATGGTCTTTGGAAGTTGGGTCACCTGAAATGGCAAAAAATAATTTTTTTTCAAAATTTTTGTTTGGGTTTCAAAACTCATTTTGAGCCGACTTTGATGTAATAAATTGTAAAATAAAATAATTCTAAGTTTGGTTGGCCCTAAGCGCTAAATTTCTAGAACTTTCTCGGGTGGTGGAAATTGCCTATATAAAGAAGGCCCGTAGTATTGTCTAGGGCAGTTCTGGGTAGTAGATCTGGGTATTGATTCGAGGCTTTGTCCTACAGAATATTGTAAGGGAATGCCCATGTGGCTTTGCATATTGTAATTTTGAAAGTTTGTAATTCCACATTTGTGGAGATAATAAGAAGCTAATTTTCTGTTCTTGCATATTATTGTTGTTGTTTCTCTATTTCTCTTATGTGCTTGTGGTATTAAGGGGAGCACCTTTCATCAAGTGGTATCAGAGTAGGAGTTCTTGAGTGTGTCAATAAATCACCGACTGTAAGGTAGTTTGCACCAGGACTGTGGTTAGGGTTTTAGCGCGCATCGCGAAAATGCCTCCATGAAGAGAACGTGGTGGAAGAGCTGGTGTTGTGACACCTGAGGTTAGAGAGCTGCAAAGACAAGTACAAGCATTGCAAGAAGAGATTTGTAGAGGAATGAATCTTAATGTCAGAGATGAAAGCGAGGATGAAGCAGAAGAAGAATATCAAGAAGAAGCTGAAATTGTGAACCAGGAGGAAAAAAGACTTTTTCGAGTGATTTCCAAGATTGGAAAAAGACCTAAGATTGAGGTTCCTACATTTTCTAGAAATCTTAACCCAGAGGAATTGATCGACTGGATCAATGAATGTGAGGAATATTTTGAGTATGAAGATGTTGAGGATCTTGATAGGGTCAAATTTGTGAAGGCCAAATTGAAAGGTCATGCGAAGATCTAGTGGCAAGAAATTCAATTGGAGAAAAATAGAAGAGGGAAAGATAAAATCATAAGATGGGATCGGATGGTGGATAAATTGAAGTGACAGCTCATTCCTATTGATTATGAGCTTGACCTACTAAAGAAAATGCAAAGTGATCTATTCAAGAGTATACAGAGGAGTTTTATCGACTCCTCATCAGAACAGGCCATGCAGAAGCTAATAAGGAGAAAGTTGCCCGATACCTTAACGGGTTAAGGCCAAGTATTCAGGAGGAGTTGAATCTGGTTCAAATGAACAGTATTGAGGAGGCATACCAGTTTACCCTAAAAGAGGAAGAAAAGCTGAACAAGAAGTTTGAGAGCAGACAAAATGGAAGAGGTCGTGGTGGAAGATCTAGTGGACAATCATATGGTGGCCGAAATGAAGATCCAAAAAAGAAGGATGAGGCCAGTAGTAGTCAGAACCAGAGAGGAAATAATTCCAATCATTTCCAGGATCAGAGTAATAGAGATCAGAGAGGAAGAGGAAGAGGACAAGGATCTGGAAGAGGGGGCTTCCGTGGAACATGTTTTCACTGTGAAGAAGAAGGTCATAGGGCATTTGAATGTCCTTAGCCCCAAGGTAGAACAGATAGGAGAAATGAAGGCCAAGCCAGAGTTGTAAATGTAGATGAAGATGCTAGATCATCAAATTCAGAAGATGCTTAAAGAGGAGAAACGCTAATTAAGAGAAGAGTCTTGCTGAGTGGTGAGAACAAACCTGAACAAAGGAGGAGCCTATTTCGCACTAGATGCAAGTGTGAGGGTAAATGCCTTATGTGATTATTGATAGTGGAAGCACTGACAATTTAGTGTTAGAAGAGATGGTGACAAAGTTGAATCTCAAGAGATAGAAACACTCACATCCATATCGGATTGTCTGGGTGCAGGATGACCACAAGGTCATGGTCAGTGAACAGTGCCTGGTAAAATTCAAGATTGGTAGGTACCAAGATGAGGTACTATGTGATATCATCTCTATGGATGCATGTCATATGTTGTTGGGTAGACCATGGTAGTTTGACAGATGTGTTGTACATGATGGTCATGCGAATACCTATTCCCTAACAAAGGATGGAGTGCGACATAAGCTAAAGCCATTGAAGGAGACCGAAGAAAAGGTATGTGGTAATGAAAGAATAACATTTGTTGATGGAAGAAAATTCTTAGATGGTATGAGGCATGAGCATGTGTGTTTTATTTTAATTCCAAAAGTTGGTAAAGAAGAAGTAGAGGATGTACCTGTAGAGGTTGCAGATTTGTTGAATGAGTTTTAGGATATTGTATCTGATAATGTACCTGATAGATTACCACTGGTGAGGAAGATCAGTCATCAGATGGATTTGATTCCAGGAGCTAGTTTGCCAAATAAGGCAGCACACAGAATGACACCAGTAGAAAGTGAAGAGTTGAACAGATAAGTACATGAGTAATTGTAGAAGGGGTTGATTCGAGAGAGTCTGAGTCCCTATGCTGTACTAGCGGTATTAGCACCAAAGAAGAATAGAGAGTGGAGGATGTGTATAGATTCTAGAGCAATAAACAAGATCACAATAAATTATAGGTTTCCATTGCCACGAATAGATGATATTATGGACTGTTTGAGTGGAGCTATGTATTTCTCAAAGATAGATCTGAAGAGTGGATATCACCAGATTTGGATCAGAGAAGGAGATGAATGGAAGAATGCCTTCAAGACAAAGGAAGGAGTGTATGAGTGGTTGGTCATGCCTTTTGGGCTAACCAATGCACCGAGCACTTTCATGCGGCTCATGAACGAGGTTCTGAAATTTTTTTTGGGTAAGTTTGTCACTGTTTACCTAGATGATATTTTGATTTTTAGCAAGACATTGGAGGAACATATGATGCATATTCGTATGGTGTTTGAGAAGTTGAGAGATGAGAAGTTTTTGATTAATTTGAAGAAGTGCAATTTTGTGAAGAAAGAGTTAGTGTATTTCGGATCTGTAGTTTCAGCAGAAGGTCTAAAAATGGACCCAGAGAAGGTACAGGCTATCCTTGAATGGCCTACTCCAAGGAGTGCTACTGAGGTAAGATCTTTTCATGGTTTGGCTAGCTTTTACAAAAAATTTATCAAAAATTTTAGCAATATTTGTGGACCCTTGACTGAAACAATGAGAGGGGATAGAAAAGAGTTTAAGTGGACTAATGGGGCAGAAAAGAGTTTTCAATTGTTGAAACAAAAAGTTACAGAACAACCTATTTTAGCACTTCCAGATTTTAATAAGGTGTTTCAAGTAGATTGTGATGCTAGTGGTACTGCAATAGGAGCTCTTATGAGCCAAGAAGGTAAACCTATTGCTTATTTCAGTGAGAAGTTAAATGATGCCAAGAGGAAGTATTCTGTCTATGATCAGAAATTTTATGCTATAGTTCAGTCATTAAAGAAGTGGAGACATTATCTGCTTCCTAAAGAGTTTGTTTTGTATACTGATCATCAAGATTTGCAATATTTGAATAGTCAAGGAAAGTTGAATCAGAGGCATTTGAAATGGGTTGAGTTTTTGCAGAGTTATACATTTGTTTTGAAACACAGGAGTGGAAAGTCTAATAGGGTTGTGGATGGTCTTAGCAAAAGGCAACTATTGCTGATAGAGATCCACATTGAAGTGGTTGGGTTCAAGGAACTCAAGAATTTGTATCTAAAGGATCTTGATTTTGGTGAAGCTTGCAAAGCTTGTACAGAACCTGTTACTCTAGATAGGACAAAATGGCTGGATTTTATCATCCAAGATGATATGCTATTCAAAGGGAGTCAGTTGTGCATTCCATGAAGTTCTATGAGGGAGAATCTCATCAAGGAGAAGCATAGTGGAGGATTGGTTGGACATTTTGGTCGTGATAAAACCTTTGCTTTGGTTGCTGAGAATTATTATTAGCCATAATTGCGGTAAGATGTGAAGAAGTTTGTACAGAGTTGCAGAGTATGTCAGATGGCGAAAGGAGTGAAGCAGAATACACGGTTGTATCAGCCATTACCTATACCAGAGAAGCCTTGGGAGGATATCAATATGGACTTTGTTCTTGGGTTATCGAGAACTCAGCGGGGACAAGATTCAATTTTTGTAGTAGTTGACAGATTTTTGAAGATGACACATTTCATTCCTTGCAAGAAGACTAATGATGTTGTTCATGTAGCAGAATTGTTTTTCAGAGAAGTGATGAGACTACATGGTTTTTCAAAGACCATAGTTTCAGATCGAGATACTAAGTTTGTTGGATATTTCTGGCGGACATTGTGGAAGAAGCTAAAGATAGATTTGAAGTTCAGTTCATCACATCATCCAGAAACTGATGGACAGACAAAGGTGGTGAATAGAAGTTTGGGAAATCTGCTGAGATGTTTGGTTGGAGATAAGCTAACAGGATGCGATTTGATTTTACCACAAGCAGAATTTGCATACAATAATTCTCTCAACAGGAGCACTGGTAAATCACCATTCTAGATTGTATATGGAAGTAGTCCAAGAAATGCATCTGAGTTGAGAAAGATGGATAAAGGAGAAATAAGTAGTGCTGAAGCTGAAGATTTTGCAGAACATTTGAAGAACATCCATGAGGAGGTGAGGAAGCATATTACCAAGATGAATGCACAGTATAAGTTTAAGGCAGATGAGAAAATGAGGCATAAGGAATTTTAGGTTAGGGATGAAGTCATGGTTCATTTGTGGAAGGAGCAATTTTTGGTTGGTATATATAACAAGCTGAAAATGAAGAAGTTTGGACCATGTAAGATATTAAAGAAGCATGATTCAAGAAATACATATGAGGTAGAATTGCCTAGTGAGCTGAATATTTCACCAGTGTTTAACATTTCAAATTTGACAGAGTATCATGAAGGAGGTGTTGAAGATGAGGTTGCAGCAGCACAGTGGAGTATTCCAGCAACCAGTTCACATATCAAAGAGATTAAAGACATACTGGACAGTCGTGTTGGTAGAAGCACAAGGAACAGGACATATGAAGAGTATTTGGTCAAATGGAAAGGATGACCGGTTGAAGATTCATCATGGATAACAAAGGAGGAGGTTAACCGTCTTGGTTATCCTCTACACACTTGAGTCATGATAGGGTAACTTCTCAAATTACCCTGGGTGTCTGATGCAGGAGCATCCTGGGTGTAAGAGCAATCTTGCATCACCCAAAAATATTTTTATTTTTTATTCAATAAGGGCTATCTTGTGCAGAGTTGCTATTTATGGAAACTGACTATTTTTTTTAGTAAGTTGGTCTTACGATCTTAGAATGTTCTAATTTTACATGTGGAGGTTCATCTCACTCATATCAACCTTCCAGAAAAGTTTCATGGCTAGATCAGGTCTAGTTTTGAAGATATTGAAGATTTTTCGGTATTGGTAGCAGGGTACAGAAACTTTGAACTCAGTTTTGAAGGCTTTAGAGGCCCCGGATGAGGTTGAAAATTTGGGTGATGGCACTTTCCGTAGGTCAAGCCTGTAGAGCACTTCGTGGCATTTCCAGAATGGGGTTATAATAGCCAATCAGGTCAATGGGTGATGACTTATGGTCTTCGGAAGTTGTGTCACCTGAAATGGCAGAAAATAATTTTTCCTCAAAATTTTTGTTTGGGTTTCAAAACTTATTTTGAGCCAACTTTGATATAATAAATTGTAAAATAAAATAATTCTAAGGTTGGTCGGCCATAAGGGCTAAATTTTTAGAACCTTCTGGGGCGGTGGAAATTGTCTATATAAAGAAGGCCCATAGTGTTGTCTAGGGCAGTTCTGGGTAGTAGATCTGGGTATTGATTCGAGGCTTTATCCTACAGAATATTGTAAGAGAATGCCCATGTGGCTTTGCATATTGTAATTCTAAAAGTTTGTAATTCCACATTTGTGGAGATAATAAGAAGCCAATTTTTTGTTCTTGCATATTATTGTTGTTGTTTCTCTATTTTTGTTATGTGCTTGTGGTATTAAGGGGAGCACCTTTCATCAAGTGGTATCAGAGTAGGAGTTCTTGAGTGTGTAAATAGATCACCGACTGTGAGGTAGTTTGCACTAGGACCGTGGTTAGGGTTTCAGCACGCATCGCAAAAATGCCTCCATGAAGAGAACGTGGTGGAAGACCTGGTGCTGTGACACCTGAGGTTAGAGAGCTGCAGAGACAAGTGCAAGCATTGCAAGAAGCGATTCGCAGATGAATGAATCTTAATGTCAGAGATGAAAGCAAGGATGAAGCGGAAGAAGAATATCAAGAAGGAGAAGCTCAAATTGTGAACCAGGAGGAAGAAAGACTTTTTCGGGTGATTTCCAAGATTGGGAAAAGACCTAAGATTGAGGTTCCTACATTTTCTGGAAATCTTAACCTAGAGGAAATAATCGACTGGATCAATGAATGTGAGGAATATTTTGAGTACGAAGATGTTGAGGATCCTGATAGGGTCAGATTTGCGAAGGCCAAATTGAAAGGTCATGCGAAGATCTGGTGGTAAGAAATTCAATTGTAGCAAAATAGAAGAGGGAAGATTAAAATCACAAGATGGGATCGGATGGTGGCTAAATTGAAGTGACAGTTCATTCTTGTTGATTATGAGCTTGACCTACTAAAGAAAATGTAAAGTTTGAAGCAAGCAGGAAGATCTATTCAGGAGTATATAAAGGAGTTTTATCGACTCCTCATCAGAACAGGCCATGCAGAAGCTGATAAGGAGAAAGTTGCTTGATACCTTAAGGGGTTAAGGCCAAGCATTCAGAAGGAGTTGAATCTAGTTCAAATGAATAGTATTAAGGAGGCATACCAGTTTTCCCTAAAAGTAGAAGAAAAGCTGAACAAGAAGTTTGAGAGCAGACAAAATGGAAGAGGTTGTGGTGGAAGGTCTAGTGGACGGTCATATGGTGGCCGAAATGAAGATCCGAAAAAGAAGGATGAGGCCAGTAGTAGTCAGAACCAAAGAGGAAATAATTTCAATTGTTTCCAAGATTAGAGTAATAGAGATCAGAGAGGAAGAGGAAGAGGACAAGGATCTAGAAGAGGGGGCTTCCATGGAACATGTTTTCATTGTGGAGAAGAAGGTCATAGGGCATTTGAATGTCCTCAGTGCCAAGGTAAAATAGACAGGAGAAATGAAGGCCAAGCCAGAGTTGCACATGTAGATGAAGATGATAGATCAACAAATTCTGAAGATGCTGAAAGAGGAGAAATGCTAATTAACAGAAGAATCTTGCTGAGTAGTGAGAACCAAGCTGAACAAAGCAGGAGCCTATTTCGTACTAGATGCAGGTGTGAGGGTAAATGTTGTGATGTGATTATTGATAGTGGAAGCACTGAAAATTTAGTGTCAGAAGAGATGGTGAAAAATTTGAAGCTCAAGAGACAGAAACACTCACATCCATATCGGATTGCCTAGGTGCAGGATGACCACAAGGTCATGGTCAGTGAACAGTGCCTGGTAAAATTCAAGATTGGTGGGTACCAAGATGAGGTACTATGTGATATCATCTCTATGGATGCATGTCATATGTTGTTGGGTATACCATGACAATTTGACAGATGTGTTGTACATGATGGTCATGTGAATACCTATTCCTTGACAAAGGATGGAGTGTGACATAAGCTAAAGCCATTGAAGGAGACCGAAGAAAAGGTATGTGGTAATGAAATAATAACATTTGTTGATGGAAGAAAATTCTTAGATGGTATGAGGCATGAGCATGAGTGTTTTTCTTTAATTATAAAAGTTGGTAAAGAAGAAGTAGATGATGTACCTGTAGAGGTTGCAGATTTGTTGAATGAGTTTCAGGATATTGTATCTGATAATGTGTCTGATGGATTACCATCGGTGAGGAAGATCAGTCATTAGATGGATTTGATTCCAGGAGCTAGTTTACCAAACAAGGCAGCACACAGAATGACACCAGTAGAAAGTGAAGAGTTGAACAGATAAGTACATGAGTAATTGCAGAAGGGGTTGATTCGAGAGAGTCTAAGTCCCTGTGCTATACCAGTGGTATTAGCACCAAAGAAGAATGGAGAGTGGAGGATGTGTACAGATTTTAGAGCAATAAACAAGATCACAATAAAGTATAGGTTTCCATTGCCACGAATGGATGATATTATGGACTATTTGAGTGGAGCTATGTATTTCTCAAAGATAGATTTGAAGAGTGGATATCACCAGATTCGGATCAGAGAAGGAGACTAATGGAAGACTACCTTCAAGACAAAGGAAGGAATATATGAGTGGTTGGTCATGCCTTTTGGGCTAACCAATGCACCGAACACTTTCATGCGGCTCATGAACGAGGTTCTGAAAGAATTTTTGGGTAAGTTTGTCACTGTTTACCTAGATGATATTTTGATTTTTAGCAAGACATTGGAGGAACATATGATGCATATTCATATGGTGTTTGAGAAGTTGAGAGATGAGAAGTTGATTAATTTGAAGAAGTGCAGTTTTTTGAAGAAAGAGTTAGTGTATTTGGGATTTGTAGTTTCAGCAGAAGGTCTAAAAATGGACCCAGAGAAGGTACAGGCTATCCTTGAATGGCCTACTCCAAGGAGTGCTACTGAGGTAAGATCTTTTCATGGTTTAGCTAGCTTTTACAGAAATTTTATCAAAAATTTTAGCAGTATTTGTGGACCCTTGACTGAAATAATGAGAGGGGATAAAAAAGAGTTTAAGTGGACTAATAAGGCAGAAAAGAGTTTTTAATTGTTGAAACAAAAAGTTACAGAATAACCTGTTTTAGCACTTCCAAATTTTAATAAGGTGTTTCAAGTAGATTGTGATGCTAGTGGTACTGTAATAGGAACTGTTATGAGCCAAGAAGGTAAACCTATTGCTTATTTCAGTGAGAAGTTAAATGCTGCCAAGAGGAAGTATTATGTCTATGATCAGGAATTTTATGCTATAGTTCAGGCATTAAAGAAATGGAGACATTATCTCCTTCCTAAGGAGTTTGTTTTATATACTGATCATCAAGCTTTGCAATATTTGAATAGTCAAGGAAAATTGAATCAGAGGCATTTTAAATGGGTTGAGTTTTTGTAGAGTTATACATTTGTTTTGAAACAGAGGAGTGGAATGTCTAATAGGGTTGTGGATGCTCTTAGCAGAAGGCAACTATTAGTGACAGAGATGCAGAGTGAAGTGGTTGGGTTCAAGGAACTCAAGAATTTGTATCCAGAGGATCCTGATTTTGGTGAAGCTTGGAAAGCTTGTACAGAACCTGTTACTCTAGATAGGACGAAATGGCTGGATTTTATCATCCAAGATGATATGCTATTCAGAGGGAGTCAGTTGTGCATTCCACGAAGTTCTATGAGGGAGAATCTCATCAAGGAGAAGCATAGTGGAGGATTGGCTAGACATTTTGGTCATGATAAAACCCTTGCTTTGGTTGGTGAGAATTATTATTGGCCACAATTTCAGCAAGATGTGAAGAAGTTTGTACAGAGTTGCAGCGTATGTTAGATGGCGAAAGGAGTGAAGCAGAATACAGGGTTGTATCAGCCATTACCTATACCAGAGAAGCCTTGGGAGGATATCAGTATGGAGTTTATTCTTGGGTTACCAAGAACTCAGTGGGGACATGATTCAATTTTTGTAGTAGTTGACAGATTTTTTAAGATGGCACATTTCATTCCCTGCAAGAAGACTAATGATGTTGTTCATGTAGCAGAATTGTTTTTCAGAGAAGTGGTGAGACTACATGGTTTGCCAAAGACCATAGTTTCAGATCGAGATACTAAGTTTGTTGGATATTTCTGGTGGACATTGTGGAAGAAGCTAAAGATAGATTTGAAGTTCAGTTCATCATATCATCCAGAGACTGATGGACAAACAGAGGTGGTGAATAGAAGTTTGAGAAATCTGCTGAGATGTTTGGTTGGAGATAAGCCAACGGGATGGGATTTGATTTTACCACAAGCAGAATTTGCATACAATAATTCTATCAACAGGAGCACTGGTAAATCACCATTCTAAATTGTATATGGAAGTAGTCCAATAAATGCATTTGAGTTGAGAAAGATGGATAAAGGAGAAATAAGTAGTGCTGATGCTGAGGATTTTACAGAACATTTGAAGAACATCCATGAGGAGGTGAGGAAGCATATTACCAAGATGAATGCATAGTATAAGGCTAAGGTAGATGAGAAAAGGAGGCATAAGGAATTTCAGGTTGGGGATGAAGTCATGGTTCATTTTTGGAAGGAGTGATTTTCGGTTGGTACATATAACAAGCTGAAAATGAAGAAGTTTGGACCATGTAAGATATTGAAGAAGCATGATTCAGGAAATGCATATGAGGTAGAATTGCCTAGTGAGCTGAATATTTCACCAGTGTTTAACATTTCAGATTCGACAGAGTATCATGAAGGAGGTGTTGAAGATGAGGTTGCAGCAGCATAGTGGAGTATTCCAGCAACCAATTCAGATATCAAGGAGATTGAAGACATACTGGACAGTCGTGTTGGCAGAAGCACAAGGAACAAGACATATGAAGAGTATTTGGTCAAATGGAAAGGATGACCCATTGAAGATTCATCATGGCTAACAAAGGAGGAGGTTAACCATCTTAGTTTTCGTCTACACACTTGAGTCGTCACAGGGTCACTTCTCAAATTACCCTGGGTGTCTGATGCAGGAGCATCCTGGGTGTAAGAGCAATCTTGCATCACCCAAAAATATTTCTATTTTTTTATTAAATAAGGGCTATCTTGTGCAGAGTTGCTATTTATGGACACTGGCTATTTTTTTTAGTAAGTTGGTCTTACGATCTCGGAATGTTCTAATTTTACATGTGGAGTTTCATCTCAATCACATCAACCTGCCAGCAAAGTTTCATTGCTAGATCAGGTCTAGTTTTGAAGATATTGAAGATTTTTGGTATTGGCAGTAGAGTACAGAAACTTTGAACTCAATTTTGAAGGCTTTAGAGGCCCCGGATGAGGTTGAAAATTTGGGTGACGGGCACTTTGGATAGGTCAAGCCTATAGAGCGCTTTGTGGCATTTCCAGAATGGGTTTATAGTAGCCAATCGGGTCAACAGGTGATGACTTATGGTCTTCGGAAGTTGGGTCACCTGAAATGGCAGAAAATAATTTTTCTTCAAAATTTCTGTTTGGGTTTCAAAACTGATTTTGAGCCGACTTTGATGTAATAAATTGTAAAATAAAATAATTCTAAGCTTGGTCGGCCCTAAGCGCTAAATTTCTAGAACCTTCTCGGGTGGTGGAAATTGCCTATATAAAGAAGGCATGTAGTGTTGTCTAGGGCAGTTCTGGGTAGTAGATCTGGGTATTGATTCGAGGCTTTGTCCTATAGAATATTGTAAGGGAATGCCCATGTGGCTTTGCATATTGTAATTTTGAAAGTTTGTAATTCCACATTTGTGGAGATAATAAGAAGCCAATTTTCTGTTCTTGCATGTTATTGTTGTTTTTTCTCTATTTATGTTATGTGCTTTTGGTATTAAGGGGAGCACCCTCCATCAGATACGTCTTTTATTTTTTCTTTTTTCGGCTCTGATACTGCCACAATGTGGTTTTTACCATTAGAGAATCTTTTTTTTAAAAAATTTTTTTATGACTAAGATACTTGATATCAGCTTTATTCATGTTGATATTGTCTTCACTGGTGGAGAACATTACAAGTTTGACAGTGTTAAGATAACAGGCAAGAGTGTAGTCATTTTGGAACATAACGACTTCACTAGCTGGAGAGGGAGAGTTTTAGTTGATAAGTTCAAGATGGCGGAGTGAGAGAGTAGTGGCAGGTTCAAGTGCATTCATAGTATAGCCATCGAAAGCATCGACAAGCAAGTCAAGACCTAGAGCGATCTCATCCAAAGGTGTGTTCGATTCTTCTTGAGTCCTCACGATAGAAGTAGAGGGAATGTGAGTGTTAGTAAATTCACACTCGGTGAACCTAACACTAGACCCTTCACCTACTTTGAGAAGGCTTTCATACACATGAAAAACATCTATATCTTTATCAAAAGTGGCATCAGATAGAGATTCAAACTCATATTCATGTGAATCAGTGATGCTTGATATGGGAATTCCATCAACACTAGTTGTACCATCTGACTCATCTTCATCTATTGTAGTATTAATGGTTTGCTGAGGTTGATCTTGTTCAAACCACTCTCAGAAATGTGGTGGTATGTACTGTTCATCCTAAAAATTGGGATCAACCATTTTTATTGCTCTCCATTGGTCATATGTCAGTCGATGCATTGAAGCGGTGTCATCAGAATCACCATCAGTCTCTACCAGGTGGACTGGTATAATAGGTTCATCTGGTTCTTCAAAAAATGCAGCAAGATCTAGAGGAATAGGATATGGAAAAGTGTCCTTGTCAGAGCTGTTCTCTGATTTATCAGTTGTGGTAATGTCCTTAGATTTTGGCTGGAATTCTGGCTTTGGTACAAACTTGTTAATCCCTAGATGAAACGAGATTTTATTGAAGCCTAGACCTAAGGTGTCCTTAGTGTGGTGACTTGTGGCTTCAATTGGTTTAAGAAAACCATTTTCATTTATCCCTATGGGTCCATTCCCTTTATAACCGAAGCACTTCATGATTTTGAAGGCCTCAGTGTATGGTTCTTGTTCTAATTCACAAGCAGGAGTGATCTATTCATATGTTTCTTTTCCTTTATAAAGCCAAGTTGTAATAGCTCTTTCCTCATCTTCATCCTTTAATGGCATTATGGCCTTGACAAAGGCACCATCATAGATTACTTGGAGAGAACAAGAAGAAGGTTTGTTTTTCCCAGAGGGTCTCTGGTAGGAATGCGTAGACAGAGGTAGAGCTGCTAATGATAGCACAGGTTTAATTTAATACCCTCCCATGCCTATATCCTTAAGTTTCAGAGTCTGTCCCATTTATTTAAGCTTGGCATCATAGAATTTAGTGGACTCTCTATTAGTTGGGACAAGACTGTCTACAAATTGTGCAAGCGTGTTGCAAGAATAATTGGTATTGGCAGAAACTATCACTTCTGCACCATGGAATGGGAACTTGATGCATTGATGATATGTAGATGGAAATGTCTGCATTTCATGGATCCATGGTCTACCCAATAGTATATTATATGCCAGAGGAATATCTAGAACTTGGCAAATGATGTCTCTTTCAATAGGCCCAACTTTGATTGGCAGCACAACCAGACCTTTAGATTTGTGTTATTCTTCATCATATGCCTTAATAGTAATTTTCTTACAGACATCTATGCAATCCACATTATAGCCTAATTGGGTAAGCAGCTTAGTAGAGAAAATATTGGGGCCAACACCATTGTCAATGAGGACGTGATGGATGCACTTTGGACCTATCATGACTTCTATATGCAAAGGAGCATTGTGCAGATGGCTCAGTGAATGGTCATCTACTTCAGAGAAGGACAAATAGTGGGGTGAGGTCACATGACCCACCATGGATTGAAACTGATCAAGATCCAAATCTTTTGGGATGTTCACCTCGATGAGGGCTTTATCCAGAATCTCCCTATGAGCAAGCGAGATCTTCAACAACTCAAACATAGTGATCTAAGTGATGGTACATTGTAGCTAGTCTAAAATGCTATAGTTAGTTGTACTAGATGTAGGAACCAATTTCAAGTTATTGTTGGTAAGACCAACAACAGTTTTATCTGCAGGCTGCTTCGGAGTAGATGTAGAAGAGTCGGAACCCTTAATGGCGATTTTCACACGAGAACGATTAACAACATTTGTGCAATCTTGAGATGATTCAGGTTTGGAAGATTGAGACCCAAGGCCTCACAAGAAAAATGGAGTCTTAATCTTAGGAGCATCTCCACTCCCCTTAATAGTAATCACAATGCAATACTCAACCTCAATAGGTTCAATCATACCAATGACATTGTCATTGGTAGTGTATGTGTAATTGACCTTAGCATTAGTATTCTTAGTCTTGGAAGATTCACCTTTCTCATGAGGAGGAAAGGGATCTTTAAATGCTTGATGATCTAAATTCTTGTTATAGTTGTCCATAACAATTTCACCATTATCAATCAAATCTTGGACCTTATGGCATAGCTAGAGACAAGTAGAAGTCTTATGACCCTTATTTTGGTGATAGTCATAGTATGCGTTGTCATTCCACCAATGAGGTCACGGTTGCGGATCATAGAGATGCTTTTCCAAAGGAGTGAGTATCTGATTTTACATGAGAGTCTTATAAACCACATCAACTGGTTCTCCTAATGATGTGAACTCACTATTGGGTTGAGATGCCCAAGGTTTGTTTTTAGCGAATCTTGAAGGCTGTTGAGTCTCTATTGTAGCCTTTTCAGTAGCTTTGACTGCCTATATACTAAAGGAAAGATTGAAAACCAATTTTGCAAGCTTCGGGGTCACATTGTCAACCACTCCATCATTTACAACATCTCTATTCTTGTTGACAAACTTCCCTTTATCTTTGTTGGAGGAGTTAGACCCTTGTTTGTTATCCTTTTGTAGAGTCAACTCTCCTTTCTTGATCATAAATGCCTCTATGCACACAGCTTTTTTAATCATACCATCAAAAGTTAGGGGACCTTGTAATTGTACTTGATATCCAAAATCTGGGACAAGGTTGTGCAAAAAGATGTTGAGTTTTTCAGACTCGTGTAATTTGCAAGCATATTACGTACATGGTTGTCTCCATCTCTAGAGAAATGCTAGGAAAGATTCCCCTTGTCACTATTTTAGATTGAAAAGGTCTAAAATATTGACTGGGTGCTGAATATTGTGTGAGTAATGCTAAATAAATAGATTAGTGCTCTCATCAAAAGATTTGATTCCAGTGAGTAATCGAGAAAACCACTCCATAGCTAACCCACCCAAACTACGAGGAAAGAGGTGCATAAGATACATCTAATCATGCATGAATTCCATGGATAAGGTGCCAAACTCCCTCAAGTGATCTTGGGGATTGGTAGTACCCAAGTATTTATCATATTTAGGTAGCTCTACACCTTTGGGAAAAGGTTGCATGTGAACACTCTTATCAAACGGGAAAGGATAGATGCTTTCCATTGTGAATTGTCATGCTGGTTTATCTTTATCCCTCGCAAGTTGGCTAATCTAGTCTTGCATGTCTTGAATCATCTTTTGCAACTTTGCGGTCTCAGTCTCTTCTTCTTTGGCCACAAGCATTTTGAATTGGTAGTCTCGGGGTAATTTGGCCCCTTGTTTGGCTAGCTCTAGAAAATATTTCTCCTTCACCTCTAGAAGGAGGATCTCCATCATCTTGATAAGACTTTTGTTGGCTTTCACCACATCTATGTCATTTGGGTTATTACCTCATCTTCATTACCAAGAATCTCATAAATACTTGGGACTTGATCTTGTTGCTGATCATCTTGGTCTTGGTCATGTGGAGGAGGACGATAGTGATATGCTTGCTAACCGCCCTGAGATTTGTTTCGGGATTGATCATTTTAAGATTGATTTTGATCATATAGAGGAGGGCGATAGTGATATGCTTACTAACTACCCTGAGGTTTATTTTGAGATTGGTCCTAATTCTGATCATTTTGGGAGTGATCAAGATGCTGGTTGTATTGAGATTGCTCATAAGTTTGACTGTATTTTCCCATTTGGAAATCAAATGGATCTCCCATCTTGTAGGATTGGCCAGTGAATGTAGACTCAGTAAAATGATATGAATGATGCCAAAAGGGTATGGCTAAGGTAACCTTTGGTGCTTTAATAGGATCAAGAGGGTCGATAGGTTCAAATGAGTTGATATCATTAGTAGGGTCGATAGGTTCAATAATAGGACTAGTTCAAGGAAGGGGCCTTCCAAGGTTATGAAATAATGAGTTGTTTTGGAAGAATGAGTTGTCCTGTTCTTGAAATGATAAGTCAGGTTGCATTTGAAACAATAGATTATAAAACTCCTAGAACACTAGAGGTGATGATTGTGATGGGTTATCTTTCAAAGTACTCAACAAAGAGGAGCTTGTGGATCCTTCACAACACCTAGATTGAATGACAGGTATGGGATGACTTATTTCCTGATTACAAGGTTTACCCCTACCTTTTCCAGTACCACAAATGGGGAGAGCATTGCCACCTCTAGTTGTAATAGTCATAGACAAAAATGTAATGAGAGAGGATGTGGGATTATTCTAGAACTCTGTCTCTAGGAATAGAGAAAAGGAGATAAAGGATAGAATAGCCAAGATGTGAGATGCACCTAGCACGAATCATCAAGAGAATGGCTATAACAGTTGAGATGTGACTATCATGTCACAAGGTAAAAAACACAAAAAGATGAGACAAATAATAGGGAGAAAATATGAGTTTAAGAAAAATCATTTGGTTTGCAGCTCGAGACACTCAGTTTCAGACAGTGGATGATAGGAAAGCAAGCAAACAGACCTTGAACAAAAATTAGATCAAGCAAAAAGTTCACCAGTCAACAGGAAATAACTCGCTATTTTGAAAACCAAGGTAAAGGTTCGCACCAAAAAGTGTTGGGCCATGTGAGTGAATGTCAAACTTCATGTGAGAGAATGAAGTCTCGCACAAGGAAGTGCTCTAGAAAGTGAAATTTTGCACGGGAAAAGATCAAAAGTTTGACAATTTGACATAGTTTTCGAGGTAAAAAGTCAAGTTTCGAGACAGAGCCTGAATTGTTCTCTGACAAAATTTCTAGTTTTCAGATAGTTTAAAGATAGTTTGAATCAGCAATCTCAGTTTGAAGGTTTCAAGCATTCATTTACAAGCATAAAGTTTTAGATCAAGCCATAGTGACGCAAGAAGTAGTCGCAAACAGTTGAACCAAGGACAAAGCAACTTGGTAGAATCATGGGAGTCTTTGTTTAATCATGATGGATAGTTTAAGACTTGATAACAAACACATAGTTATCCCTAAAAAAAAAAATGGTAGAGAAGACAAAATTTGTGCCTCGCAGCTTACATGCATCCATTCACCTCACACAACCATGTCACCCCCTACAAGGCGCCCATGTTTTTGGTGTTTCCAAGGACTCAATAGTATATGTTCAAAGATTACTCTTGAAGTAGGGGCCAGTGTCATATACCACCTTCAAATGTCCAAGTGCATGCCTATGGTGAGAATCTACTAGAGAGATTCTTCCCCCTCCCTGCGCAAAGATTATGTCTCCTTTTAGAGGTGATCCGAGTAGGCAACTAACTAAGAAAGTTTTTAGTGGGCTTCCATTCACACTAACCTTTGGTGCCCCCAATACAGGGCTAGGGCCTTGTAGCCACACCAACACACAAAAGTCATACACTCCTACAAGTAGGGCTAGGATCGGCATCACTAAGTATAACAGATAGAGCCTTCTCAAGATGATAGTCAAAATCAAGAGAAGGAAGTTAACATGGCTTTGGAGTCTTTAGACTCAACAAATCATTATTTATTATAGTGAGGTGGAATCACTGACAATAGGTGTGTACTCACTTGGGTCATTCCTGGAGGTTCAACTTCTGGTAGGCCCTCTAAAGGTGACACAACTTGGCTTGGATTTGAGGGTCATATTTTATGATTCTCTCAAAGAGAGAAGAGCATACTTCTCTACCTCTTCACCTTACCCAAACATGCAAAACACATTCATCACTGAGATAGTTCTTCCTTAACCAATCCACAAGCTTTTGGGTTTCTAGTTCTCTTAAAGAGAGAAGATCATAATCCCCTAACAAGTAGACATGCACAAGATTCACTACCTTTCCTTGCTTCCCCAGGTATCTATCATGCTAGTAAGATCTGGGTCTTGGGTTCATTCATGGGCATCACTTCCATGTAATGAAGAGCCTATTATCATAGCTCACTATCAAGACCCTTAACAAATCTTCACAACGTCCTAATTATATGATGCAGGAGCATCCTGGGTGTAAGAGCAATCTTGCATCACCCAAAAATATTTCTATTTTTGAATTCAATAAGGGCTATCCTGTGCAGAGCTGCTATTTATGGAAAGTTACTATTTTTGGTAATTTTCGTATGTGCTCAGAATGATCTGATTTCTTTCTTGGAGGTTCATTTTGGTCATATAAGTCTGCCAGTAAAGTTTCATTGCCAGATCAAGTGTATATTGGAAGATATTGAAGATTTTCGGTATTGGCAGCAGGGTACAGAAAATTCAAACTCAGTTTTGAAGGCTTTAGAGGCCCCGGATGAGGTCGAATTTTGGGCTGAATGAAGCTTGCTTGATTTAGGCGTTGTAGAGCTCCTCGCGCCCTTTCCGAAATGGGGTTACAATAGTCAATCGGGTCAACTGGTGATGACTTATGGTCTTCGGAAGTTGGGTCACCTGAAATGGCGGAAAATGATTTTTCTTCAAAATTTCTGTTCGGGTTTCAAAATTTATTTTGAGCCGACTATGATGTAATGAAATGCAAAATAAAAATAATTCTAAGTTTGGTCGGCCTTATTGGCTAAAATTCTGGAACCTTCCCAGGCGGTGGAAAATTGCCTATATAAGGAAGACTGTATTATTGTCTTAGGCAGTTCAGAATAGTTCTGGGTAGTAGATCTGGGTATTGATTCGAGGCTTTGTCCTGCAGAATATTGTAAGGGAATGCCCATGTGGCTTTGCATATTGTAATTCTGAAAGTTTGTAATTCCACATTTGTGGAGATAATAAGAAGCTAATTTTCTGTTCTTACATATTGTTGTTGTTTCTCTATTTCTGTTATGTGTTTGTGGTATTAAGGGGAGCACCCTTCATCAAGTGGTATCAGAGCAGGAGTTCTTGAGTGTGTAAATAGATCACCGACTGTGAGGCAGTTTGCACCAGGACCGTGGCTAGGGTTTCAGCGCGCATCGCGAAAATGCCTCCACGAAGGGAACGTGGCGGAAGAGCTGGTGTTGTAACACCTGAGGTTAGAGAGCTACAGAGACAAGTGCGAGCATTGCAAGAAGAGATTCGCAGAGGAATGA
Organism: Chamaecyparis obtusa; assembly: GCA_027943335.1. Taxonomy (NCBI): domain Eukaryota; kingdom Viridiplantae; phylum Streptophyta; class Pinopsida; order Cupressales; family Cupressaceae; genus Chamaecyparis; species Chamaecyparis obtusa. The sequence continues at coordinate 2,265,787 of BSBK01002885.1, read as the reverse complement.
ATCTTAATGTTGGAGACGAAAGCGAGGATGAAGCTGAAGAAGAATATCAAGAAGGAGAAGTTGAAATTGTGAATCAGGAGGAAGAAAGACTTTTTCGGGCGATTTCCAAGATTGGGAAAAGACCTAAGATTGAGGTTCCTACATTTTCTAGAAATCTTAACCCAGAGGAATTGATCGACTGGATCAATGAGTGTGAAGAATATTTTGAGTATGAAGATGTTGAGGATCCTGATAGGGTCAAATTTGCGAAGGCCAGACTGAAAGGTCATGCGAAGATATGGTGGCAAAAGATTCAGTTGGAGCGAAATAGAAGGGGAAAGGAGAAAATCATGAGATGGGATCGGATGGTGGATAAATTGAAGTGACAGTTCATTCCTGTTGATTATGAGCTTGACCTACTGAAGAAAATGCAGAGTTTGAAGCAAGCGGGAAGATCTGTTCAGGAGTATACAGAGGAGTTCTATCGACTTCTCATCAGAACAAGCCATGCAGAAGCTGATAAGGAGAAAGTTGCCCGATACCTTAATGGGTTAAGGCCAAGCATTCAGGAGGAGCTGAATCTGGTTCGAATGAACAGTATTGAAGAGGCATACCAGTTTTCCCTAAAAGTAGAGGAAAAGCTGAACAAGAAGTTTGAGAGCAGACAAAATGGAAGAGGTCGCGGTGGACGATCTGGTGGACGGTCATATGGTGGCCGAAATGAAGATCCGAAAAAGAAGGATGAGGCCAGTAGCAGTCAGAATCAGCAAGGAAATAATTCCAATCGCTTCCAGGATCAGAATAATAGAGATCAAAGAGGAAGAGGAAGAGGACAAGGATCTGGCAGAGGTGGCTTCCGTGGAACATGTTTTCACTGTGGAGAAGAAGGTCATAGGGCATTTGAATGTCCTCAGCGCCAAGGCAGAACAGACAGGAGAAATGAAGGCCAGGCCAGAGTTGCACATGTAGATGAAGATGCCAGATCATCAAATTCTGAAGATGCTGAAAGAGGAGAAACGTTGATTAATAGAAGAGTCATGTTGAGCGGTGAGAATGAACCTGAGCAAAGAAGGAGCCTGTTTCGCACCAGGTGCAAGTGCGAAGGTAAATTTTGTGATGTGATTATCGATAGTGGAAGCACTGACAATTTGGTGTCAGAAGAGATGGTGACAAAGTTGAAGCTCAAGAGACAGAAACACCCACATCCATATCGGATTGCCTGGGTACAGGATGACCACAAGGTCATGGTCAATGAACAATGCTTGGTGAAGTTCAAGATTGGCGGATACCAAGATGAGGTATTGTCTGATATCATATCTATAGATGCATGTCATATGTTGTTAGGTAGACCATGGCAGTTTGACAGATGTGCTGTACATGATAGCCGTGCGAATACCTATTCCCTGACAAAGGATGGAGTGCGACATAAGCTAAAACCATTGAAGGAGACTGAAGAAAAGGTATGTGGTAATGCAAGGATAACTTTTGTTGATGGAAGAAATTTCCTAGATGGTATGAGGCATGAGCACGTATGTTTTGCTTTAATTCCAAAAGCTGGTAAAGAGGAAGTAGAAGATGTTCCTGTAGAAGTTGCAGATTTGTTGAATGAGTTTCAGGATATTGTATCCGATAACGTGCGTGATGGATTACCACCAGTTAGGAAGATCAGTCATCAGATGGACTTGATCCCAGGAGTGAGTTTGCCGAATAAGGCAGCACACAGAATGACACCTGCAGAAAGTGAGGAGTTGAACAGACAAGTACATGAACTGTTACAGAAAGGATTGATCCGTGAGAGTCTAAGTCCCTGTGCTGTACCAGCAGTATTAGCACCAAAGAAGAATGGAGAATGGAGGATGTGTACAGATTCTAGGGTAATAAACAAGATCACAATCAAGTACAGGTTTCCATTGCCACGAATGGATGATATTATGGACTGTTTGAGTGGAGCTGTGTATTTCTCAAAGATAGATCTGAAGAGCGGATATCATCAGATTCGGATCAGAGAAGGAGATGAATGGAAGACTGCCTTCAAGACAAAGGAAGGACTATATGAGTGGTTAGTCATGCCTTTTGGGCTAACCAATGCACCGAGCACTTTCATGCGGCTCATGAACGAGGTTCTGAAAGAATTTCTGGGTAAGTTTGTCATTGTTTACCTAGATGATATTCTGATCTTTAGTAAGACATTGGAGGAGCATATGATGCATATTCGTATGGTATTTGAGAAGCTGAGAGAAGAGAAATTGTTGATTAATTTGAAGAAGTGCAGTTTTGTGAAGAAAGAGTTGGTGTATTTGGGGTTTTTAGTTTCAGGAGAAGGTCTAAAAATAGACCCAGAGAAGGTACAGGCTATCCTTGAATGGCCTACTCCAAGGAATGCTACTGAGGTAAGATCTTTTCATGGTCTAGCTAGCTTTTACAGAAAGTTTATCAAAAATTTTAGCAGTATTTGTGGACCCTTGACTGAAACAATGAGAGGGGATAGAAAAGAGTTTAAGTGGACTAATAGGGCAGAAAAGAGTTTTCAATTATTGAAACAAAAAGTTACAGAACAACCTGTTTTAGCACTTCCAGATTTTAATAAGGTGTTTCAAGTAGATTGTGATGCTAGTGGTACTGCAATAGGAGCTGTTATGAGCCAAGAAGGTAAACCTATTGCTTATTTCAGTGAGAAGTTGAATGATGCCAAGAGAAAATATTCTGTTTATGATCAAGAATTTTATGCTATAGTTCAAGCATTAAAGAAGTGGAGACACTATTTGCTTCCTAAGGAGTTTGTTTTGTATACTGATCATCAAGCTTTGCAATATTTGAATAGTCAAGGAAAGTTGAATCAAAGGCATTTGAAATGGGTTGAATTTTTGCAGAGTTATACATTTGTTTTGAAACACAGGAGTGGAAAGTCTAATAGGGTTGCAGATGCTCTTAGCAGAAGGCAACTACTACTGACAGAAATGCAGATTGAAGTGGTTGGGTTCAAGGAACTCAAAAATTTAAATCCAGAGGATCCTGAATTTGGTGAAGCTTGGAAAGCTTGTAAAGAACCTGTTACTCCAGACAGCACGAAATGGTTGGATTTCATCATCCAGGATGATATGCTATTCAGAGGGAGTCAGTTGTGCATTCCACGAAGTTCTATGAGGGAGAATCTCATTAAGGAGAAGCATAGTGGAGGATTGGCTGGACACTTTGGTCGTGATAAAACCCTTGCTTTGGTTGGTGAGAATTATTATTGGCCACAATTGCAGCAAGATGTGAAGAAGTTTGTACAGAGTTGCAGAGTATGTCAGATGGCGAAAGGAGTGAAGCAGAATACAGGGTTGTATCAGCCATTACCTGTACCAGAGAAGCCTTGGGAGGATATTAGCATGGACTTTGTTCTTGGTTTACTGAGGACTCAGCGGGGACATGATTCAATTTTTGTGGTGGTTGATAGATTTTCAAAGATGGCACATTTCATTCCCTGCAAGAAGACTACTGATGCTGTTCATGTAGCAGAATTGTTTTTCAGAGAGGTAGTGAGACTACATAGTTTGCCAAAGACCATAGTTTCAGATCGGGACACTAAGTTTGTTGGATATTTCTGGCGTACATTGTGGAAGAAGCTGAAGACAGATTTGAAGTTCAGTTCATCACATCATCCACAGACTGATGGACAGACAGAGGTAGTGAATCGAAGTTTGGGAAATTTGCTGAGATGTTTGGTTGGAGATAAGCCAATAGGATGGGATTTGATTTTACCACAGGTGGAATTTGCATACAATAATTCTGTCAACAGGAGCACTGGTAAATCACCATTCCAGATTATATTTGGAAGTAGTCCGAGAAATGCATCTGAATTAAGGAAGATAGATAAAGGAGAAATAAGTAGTGCTGAAGCTGAGGATTTTGCAGAACACCTTAAGAACATCCATGAGGAGGTGAGGAAGCATATTACCAAGATGAACGCACAGTATAAGGCTAAGGCAGATGAGAAAAGGAGGTATACGAAATTTCAGGTTGGAGATGAAGTCATGGTTCATTTGCGGAAGGAGCGGTTTCCAGTTGGTACATATAACAAGCTGAAAATGAAGAAGTTTGGGCCATGTAAGATACGGAAGAAGCATGATTCAGGAAATGCATATGAGGTAGAATTGCCTAGTGAGCTGAATATTTCACCAGTGTTTAACATTTCAGATTTGACAGAGTATCACGAAGGAAGTGTTGAAGATGAGATCGCAGCAGCACAGTGGATTATTCCAGCAACTAGTTCAGACACTAAGGAGATCGAAGATATACTAGACAGTCGTGTTGGCAGAAGCACAAGGAACAGGACATATGAAGAATATCTGGTCAAGTGGAAAGGACGGCCTGTTGAAGATTCATCATGGCTGACAAAGGAGGAGGTTAGCCGTCTTGGTTTTCCTCTGCACACCTGAGTCGTGACAGGGTCACTTCTCAAATTACCCCGGGTGTCTGATGCAGGAGCATCCTGGGTGTAAGAGCAATCTTGCATCACCCAAAAATATTTCTATTTTTGAATTCAATAAGGGCTATCCTGTGCAGAGCTGTTATTTATGGAAAGTTACTATTTTTGGTAATTTTTGTATGTGCTCAGAATGATCTGATTTCTTTCTTGGAGGTTCATTTTGGTCATATAAGTCCGCCAGTAAAGTTTCATTGCCAGATCAAGTGTATATTGGAAGATATTGAAGATTTTCGGTATTGGCAGCAGGGTACAGAAACTTTGAACTCAGTTTTGAAGGCTTTAGAGGCCCCGAATGAGGTCAAATTTTGGGCTGAATGAAGCTTGCTTGATTCAAGCGTTGTAGAGCTCCTCGCGCCCTTTCTGAAATGGGGTTACAATAGTCAATCGGGTCAACTGGTGATGACTTATGGTCTTCGGAAGTTGGGTCACCTGAAATGGTGGAAAATGATTTTTCTTCAAAATTTCTGTTCGGGTTTCAAAATTTATTTTGAGCCGACTATGATGTAATGAAATGTAAAATAAAAATAATTCTAAGTTTGGTCAGCCTTATTGGCTAAAATTCTGGAACCTTCCCAGGCGGTGGAAAATTGCCTATATAAGGAAGACTGTATTATTGTCTTAGGCAGTTCAGAATAGTTCTGGGTAGTAGATCTGGGTATTGATTCGAGGCTTTGTCCTACAGAATATTGTAAGGGAATGCCCATGTGGCTTTGCATATTGTAATTCTGAAAGTTTGTAATTCCACATTTGTGGAGATAATAAGAAGCTAATTTTCTGTTCTTGCATATTGTTGTTGTTTCTCTATTTCTGTTATGTGTTTGTGGTATTAAGGGGAGCACCCTTCATCATTATACTATGTGATGAAAGCAATAAACAAGAAAAGTGTTTTTAAATGTCTTCGACAATCGTCCAGAAAGAAAACCATTAGCAAGTTTTTAATTCATCACACGCCCTACAGACCACTTTTATGCTATCAGAAAAATAGAGATATAAAATCACAGCAAACAAAAAATGTTAGAAATCTGCAAAAGAAAATACAGAAAGTGAAAATTTTAAGAGTATTGATGGCAGGGCTCGCATGAGGAAGAGTAGTGCTATGTGTGAGAAAGTACAGGGTCTAGCACAAGAAAGTGCTTTTTCACGCAAGAGAATGCTAATGAAAGAAAAACTTCAGGCGACATGCTCAGAAATCTCATGTGAGAATCCGTACACAATAAAGTACAGACATACGACAAAGTACATAATTCTCAAAAAAAGTTCTAGATTGATGAGGCTAGAAATCAATTTTTCTACCCCATGGTGGGCACCAAAATGTTTATAGTTGAATGTGGACCTCTAATCTAGCCATAGACACAACATAGTCATTTCTCAATCATTTAATTACGACAATAAATATGAATTATTTATTTCACAGTATTGATTGAATTGACCTGTTGCCTCCTAATTAGTTGGGATGTTTGAATCACTCTCAGATTGGAGAGCCAACAACCATAGACCAAACTAAGATGGAGGATTTAAAAGATTGAAATGATCAAAATTGCAATGAATTAATCTACATGAGAATGCAAGTTAAACTAAGAATGAAAGTGTAGATTAAGTTAAGAAAACTTGAAATGAATATGAGAATGCAATTTTTAATCTAAAGAGCTTGAAATAAACATGACAACTAAGCTAATAGAAAATAAGAAAACTAATTTAATATGAGAATGCAATTACACTAGCAATGGAGATTAATCTAATTATGCAATAAACGCATGAAAATTGAGACTAAAAATGGCTATAGTTTGGATACTCTCGCAATTGCCTCCCCAAAATGAAGAAAAGGAGCTCATAATATAGAAAAGTTGGGAGAGAGGATGAAGAGTTTCTTGAAAAGAAATGACTGACTCTTCATTTCCATGGTGAGACAAATATGAGGAATTATTTAATTAAAAGAATGAATTATTGCCACATAGGTGACTTTTCGAGTATTTTTGAATTAATAAATCCAAATAAAGATATACACTCAAATAACCAAATAATTATTTAATTCCATGATGTGTATTAGCTAAAGGGAGTGGAATTCATTTAATTTAAAGCACTAGGACTTTGGAATTAAATTAATTAATCATAGGGATTTTTAGCCAATAAAGTAGAATATTTAGGAATTAAATATAGTGTATGATTAATGCAAATTTAGGCTTTTTGCATTTGACACCAAGTCAAATAAAGTCAAATAGGAGTGATAATTTCCTAGTACAATAGGACTTTGATGATGCAAAAATTTGAAGGAATGCACCAAAATTGTTTAAAATTGTAAGGTGCCAATTTTGGGGTATTACAATGGGGATGCCCTCGGGGTCCTAGTATGTCTTATCACACATTAGGACCCCTAGGAAGTCCCCATGACCCCTTTTGACACATTAGAACCCTCAAGTGTGTCCTAAGCAGTCGTAGGAACCATTCAGAAGCACTTGAGGGTTCAAATGTGTCAAAATGGGTCATGGGGACTTCTTATAGATCCTAGTACTCCTTAACATGCATACTAAGACCCCTAGGAAGTCCTCATGACCCCTTTGGACACATTGTAACACTCAAGTGTGTCCTAAGGGGTTGTAGGACCCCTATGGATACACTTGAGCATTCAAATGTGTCAAAAGAGGTCATGGGGACTTCCTGGGGGTCCCAGTACGCCTTATCATGCATTAGGACCCCTAGAAAGTCCCCATGACCCCTTTTGACACACTGGAACCCTCAAATGTGTCATAATGGGTCATAGGACCCCTTCAGACACACTTGAGGGTTCAAATGTGTCAAAATGGGTCATGGGGACTTCTTAGGGGTCCTAGTATGCCTTATCATGCGTTAGGACCCCTAGCCCCTTTTAACACATTGGAATGCTCAAGTCTGTCTCAAGGGGTCGTGGGACCCCTTCGGACACACTTGCACATTCAAATGTGTCAAAAGAGGTCATGGAGACTTCCTAGGGTTCCTAGTACACCTTATCACGTGTTAGAACCCCTAGGAACTCCCCATGACCCCTATTAACACATTGGAATGCTCAAGTGTGTCCTAAGGAGTCCTACGACACCTTCGGACACACTTGAGCATATAAATGTTTCAAAAGGGGTCATGGGGACTTTCTAGGGGTCCTAGTATGCTTTATCATGCGTTAGGACCCTTAGTAAGTCCCCATGACCACTATTGACATATTGAAATGTTCAAGTGTATCCTAAGGGGTCCTACAACCCCTTCAGACACACTTGAGCATTCAAATGTGTTAAAAGGAGTCATGGGGACTTCCTAGAGCTCCTAGTCCAACCTATCACACGTTAGGACTTCTAGGAAGTGCCCATGACCCCTTTTGACACATTTGAATGCTCAAGTGTATTTGAAGGGGTCGTACGACCCCTTCAGACACACTTGAGCATTCAAATGTGTCAAAAGGGGTCATGGGGACTTCCTAGGGATCCTAGTATGCCTTATCATGCGTTAGGACCCCTAGGAAGTCCCCATGACCCCTTTCGACACAATGGAAACCTCAAGTGTGTCCCAAGGGGTTGTAGGACCCCTTCGGACACACTTGAGGGTTCAAATGTGTCAAAAAGGGTCATAGGTACTTCCTAGGGGTCCTAGTACACCTTATTAAGTGTTAGGACCCCTATGAAATCCCTATGAAACCTTTTGATGCATTAGAACACTCAAATGTTTGTTAAGGGATCCTAAGACCCCTTCAGACACACTTGGGGGTTCAAATGTGTCAAAAGGGGTCAAGGGGACTTCCTAGGGGTCCTAGTAATGCTTATCACATGTTTGGAACCCTATAAAATCCCTATGACCCCTTTTCACACATTAGAACTCTCAAGTGTGTCCTAAGGGGTCGTAGGACCACTTCAGACACACTTGAGGGTTCAAATGTGTCAAAAGGGGTCATGGGGACTTCATAGGGATCCTAGTATGCCTTATCATGCATTAGTACCCCTAGGAAGTTCCCATGACCCCTTTTCACACATTAAAACCCTCAAGTGTCTCCTAAAGGGTCATAGGACCCCTTCGGACACACTTGAGGGTTCAAATGTGTCAAAAGGGGTCATGGAGACTTCCTAGGGGTCGTAGTATGCCTTATCATGCGTTAGGACCCCTAGGAAGTCCTCATGACCCCTATTGACACATTGAAATGCTCAAGTGTGTCCTAAGGGGTCCTACAATGCCTTTGAAAACACTTGAGCATTCAAATATTTCAAAAGGGGTCATGGGGACTTCTAGTGGGTCCTAGTATGCCTTATCACATGTTAGCACTCCTAGGATGTCCCCATGACCTCCTTTGACACATTAGAGCCCTCAAGTGTGTCCTAAGAGGTCGTAGGACCCCTTCGGACACACTTGAGCTATCCAATGTTTCAAAAGGCGTCATGGGGACTTCCTAGGGGTTCTAGTATGTCTTATCACATGTTATAACCCTTAGTAGGTCCCCATGACCCCTTTTGACACATTAGAACCCTCAAGTGCACCCTAAGGGGTTGTAGGACCACTTCAGACACACTTGAGGGTTCAAATGTGTCAAAAGGGGTGATGGGGACTTCCTAGGGGTCCTAGTACATGTTGTCATGCGTTAGGACCTATAGGAAGTCCCCATGACCCCTTTGGACACATTGGAATGCTCAAGTTTGTCTGAAGGGGTCCTACGACCCCTTCAGACACACTCGAGCATTACAATGTGTCAAAAGAGGTCATGGGGACCCCTTCAGACACACTCGAGCATTCCAATGTGTCAAAATGGGTCCTGGAGACTTCCTAGGGGTCCTAACACGTGATAAGGCTACGACCCCTTTGGACACACTCAAGCATTCCAATGTGTCAAAGGGGGTCAAGGGGACTTCCTAGGGGTCCTAATGCATGATAAGGCATACTAGGACCCCTAGGAAGTCTCAGTAAGCCCTTTCGACATACAATTTAAATATTATGATCTATAAAGTTTATATATTAATATATAATTCTATATATAATACATATTAAAAAATATATAAAATATTTACATAATACCCCTTAATATCCCTTAAACAATATATATATATATATATATATATATATATATATATATATATATATATATATATATATATATATATATATATATATATATATATATATATATATATATATATATATATTATTATTATTATTATTATTATTATTATTTCTACATATATTTATATTATATAAATGTTAAATATAATTATATACAATACATATTAATAATTTATAAAATATATAAATTATATATATAATAGTTAGATCATACATATTTCAAAGTTCAATTTTAAAGTTATATATATATATATATATATATATATATATATATATATATATATATATATATATATATATATATATATATATATATATATATATATATATATATATATATATATATATATATATAAGTTTAATTATTTTATTTACTCCCGCAATTTTTTCTTGTACCTAAAAATATCGGGTACCTGATTAAGCTTGTGCTTGTGTGTCAAGTTTGCGCAGGTGTACTGACTCCCAGGCCTACTAAAAATCAACATACATTTTCATGCACTTGTGGACAACTAAAAAGTGGATTTTTTTACATCGCCACTTTTTGGCCCCTCATGATCTTTCACATACCCTAAACCTTGTCTAAATTTTGATGTCTTGAAGGTGGCTACTTCTTCATGAACTCCTTATAGATTTTTTTGTTGAAAATGACATCAATTACAACTATATAGAGAATTGCTTTGACCTCATTAGGTTTACAACATCTTAGAAAACCTAATATCTACGGTGTATAAAAATAACTTAGATCTAAATATTACATAGGAATCATCACAAAATTTAATGATTACATCTATAATAAATGTGCCTCAATCTTGGTAATACTTTTATAGATCTATCTAAACCATTTTCAGAGATAAATGTACCATTCATGATTACTATGTTGTTTCCTGAACAACTCGGTAAACACTGCATTCTTTGTTCAATGAATAACCTGATGCTCAGTGGGTAGAATGCTCGGTGTTCAATGACTCATTGCTCGGTATACTCTGATGCTCAGTAAAAATACTCAGTTATACCTATATACGTTTATCTTTCGGTTATGCATTGTGACTGGCCGATATGAATGCTTTGATAGTTCAACCAACTAGTATGTATAGCTTCTTATTTCATCTTTTACTAGCCGATCAACATAGATTACCGACTAAGTTTAGTTGATACTAATGATAACACTTAATGCTCAAATAGAGATAAAAAAGACAAATTTGAAGTTCATGTCATCACATCATCCATAGACTGGTGAAGAGATAGAGGTGGTGGATAGGAGTTTGGATAATTTCTTGAGATGTTTGGTTGGATATAATCCAATAGGATGGGATTTGATTTTACCACTTGCAGAATTTGCATACAATATTTTTTTCAACAAGAGAATTGGTAAATCAGTATTCCATATTATCTATGGAAGTAATCCTAGAAATGTTTCCGAGTTGAGGAAGATAGACAAAGGAGAGATAAGTAGTGCTGAAGCTGAGAATTTTGCAGAACATTTTGAAGAAAATTCATAGTGAGGTAAGGAAACACATTACCAAGATGAATACGTAGTATAAAGCTAAGGTAGATGAGAAAAGGAAGCATAAGGAATTTTAGGTTGGGGATGAATTCATGGTTCATTTTTGGGAGTAATTTCCAGTAGGTACATACAACAAGTTGAAACGAAGAAGTTTGGGCCATGTAAGATATTGAAGAAGCGTGATTCAAGAAATGCCTATGAAGTAGAGTTGTCTACTGAGCTGAATATTACACCAGTATTTAACATTTCAGATCTAACAGAGTATCATGAAGGGGGTGTTGAAGATGGTCACAGAAGCATAATGGAGTATTCCAGCAACTACTTCATCTACCAAGGAGATTAAGGATATACTAGATAGTCGTATTGGCAGAATCACAAGGAACATGACATATGAAGAATATATAGTCAAATGGAAAGGATGACCTGTAGAAGATTCATCATTGCTGATAAGGGAGGAGGTTAACTATCTTGGTTTTCCTCTACACACATGAGATGTGATAGGGACACTTTTCAAATTACCGTGGGTGTCTAATACAAGAGCATCCTAGGTGTAAGGGCAATCTTGCATCACCCAAAAATATTTTTGGTTTCTTTTCAATAAGGGCTATCTTTTGTAGAGCTTCTATTTTTTGAAGTTTACTAATTTTAGTAATTTTTTTGTTTGAGCTCAGAATGGTCTATTTTCTTCCCTAAAGGTTCACTTTGGTTATATCAGCCTGCCAATAAAGTCTCATTGTAAGATCAACTCTAGGTTTGAAGATATGAAAATTTTTAGGTATTGACAGTAGAGTACACAAACTTTGAACTCAATTTTGAAGGCTTTAGAGGCTCCGAATGGGGTCAAAAATTTGGCTTACTTGAGCTCGCACTAGGTAGGTGTTGTAGAGAACTTCACAACATTTTTGAAATAGGGCTATAATAGCCAATCGAGTCAACGAGCGATGACTTATGGTCTTCAAAAGTTGCACTACCTAAAATGGAAGAAAATGAATTTCCTTCAAAATTTCTTTTTGATTTTTGAAAGTTGTTTGGGCCAACTGTAATGTAATAAAATGAAAAATAAAATAATTCTATGGTTGGTCGGCCTTGGCAGCCTTAATGGCTAAATTTCTACAACTTTCCCAGGCGGTGGAAAACTACCTATATGAGGAAGGCCCATAGTGTTTTTTAGGGTTCTTATGGGTAGTTATTCGAGGCTTTATCTTACAAAATATTGTAAGGAAAATGCACATGTAACTTTTAATATTGTAATTCTAAAATTTGTAATTTCACACTTGTGGAGATAATAAGAAGCCTATTTTTTGTTTTTGCAAATTGTTGTTGTTTCTCTATTTTTGTTATGTGTTTTTGGTATTAAGGGGAGCACCTTTCATCACTCAGACATCTGGACTCTTTTTTTGAGCGATTTTTTTCTTTTGGGGTACAATTTCATTCTCTACACATTGATGCAGGTGGTTTTTTATCTCTATTTCTTATGTTTTCTGACAAATACAAATTCTATTTTTTGTAACTTCCAAGACCTCATTCAGGCTCATATGAGCTCCTTTTCAGGTGCCATTTTTTTTGAAATTGCATAATTTTTTTCTTTACTTTCCAGATCCAGTATAATATTTCAGCGACTATGATTAGAAATTATACTTTGATAATTTGGCTTATTTTTAAAATTGTAATGCATAGGCCTATGTTTTGTCATTTGCATAGTGATCTAAGTCTATTATAACCTAATTGTGGGGTGTAATTAATTATTAATCTCAATTTATAAAGTGAGAAGAATATCATTAATGTAACCATGGGATATGGTAGACATCCTACTATAATAGATTTGCCTAGGAATAATTATGAGTCATGGGAAAAAGGAATCATCACACATTGTAGATAGCTTCATCTCTTACTTCATCTTTATGGACTCATTCCTGAGCCAAATAAAAAGTGTAAGAAATTAGTTTGGGAAGATAAAAATGGTCATATTAAAGGAGTGGTTGGTATGAGTCTCTTCTCGCATTTAAACCATTCAGTCTACTCCAAAATAAAGGATATTCAATGCCCACACACAATTTGGAAAAAAATTGGGAGCATTTTGGAGATCCACATGTTCTTCCTTTACTAGATGATCCTGTTGTAGATTATCTCATTACACTTGATGATTCAGATAATATTCCATATGATGATGATACATTAGATGAGATTGAATATAATGTATATATATTGAGAGTAAGGATGATCCAGTGCCTCCTCATGCACTCTTACTTCTCAAATTGAGATCATGCATTCATCTCTTGTTGGTGATTCCAGTGAGTCATTATAAGAGATATTTATTTGTCTTCTTGATTGAGATTCTTATTTTATAGATATTAGTGCATTATTTGTAGAGTATCACATTTCAAATTTGGGAGACGTACTTGAGGGGCTTTCTCTTCTCTTTGATGAAATTTTAATCACATTTGGAGATACTTCTTCACCTTCTTTGGAGATTGACATGATTGATTTTTCTCCTTCACTTGGTTTGTCACATTTCATAGGTCATCTCAATGATGTGTTAGATTATTTGGGCTTGGAGATACCTATTCAGTCTTTAGAGATGCATATATGGAGACCTTCTTTCTCCTTTCATTTGGATATGGATTGGTTCATGGAATTATCGTCATACTTCATTTGGATTCCACTTCCTAGTTCCTATCTAGAATGGGAAGCATTCCTGTATTTGTATTTTTTCTATCTTCTTCCTAAGGAGAGAAATGTTATTTGTAGGCATTGGACCATCTTTTGTCTTTAAGTGCTCACCATAATTGCAGGCTATTTTTCATTATGGGGGAATATCATGTCTCCTACTTTCCTTCCTATGAGAGGATAATTACTTGTATATACATGATGTATGTATTCCTTGGGGGGTCTTGAGTACTCCATCCATCCATGCATCTTGTGTGTTTTCATCTCTCTCTTTGGAGGAGAGTTTTTCCTATGAGGTTTTATCTCTTTCTCCACCTTATGAGAGATTGCATTCATTTCTTGCATTGCATTTTTATATGGTACATGGGTACCTAACATGGCCTAGAAGCTGGGACCCATCTTTCATTGTGAGTTTAAGTGCATTCCTATAGGTTGTACTTCAGGGAGGGTGTTGGTATAATTAAATATTTCTAATTACACTTTACATAATCTTACGTAGGATAATGCATTGCATAGTAGTTTTTCTTTGAGACACCTAAGAGTTTTCACCTAGTTTAAGCACACAGTGTAGGAGAATTACACTTTAGGTGTGAGATCCACCTTTAGTGCACATATCACATTATTATCTTTGTCATATGGCATGCACTTCATTGTATAATGGAGGATGATCCACTTTTGGTGGATAGGTGTTTCCACCTTATGTATTTGATAACTAATCTTCTCCTTATCATTGTCTCTTATTGCCTTTCCTATATAAGGAGGCCTATTATGTAAATTTCAGTAATCGATGTAATGTAATGTCCATTATCTCTTGCATCTTAATGAAATTGTCTTTCTAATATTTTGTGATTCATTTATCTTGGTCTTTCATTTGATCCTGAGGGTATTGTAGAGTCACCTAAAAATATAACAAGAAAAGGCTAATGAATTATTGAAATAAATAGTACATATTTATTTAAATAATAGATGAAAATTCTAAAAAACTAATCAAATATTTGTAATAAATATTCATTTAATTAATAGAGGAATTTTGTTGGTGTCGTTAGGATATTTTTAGCTGTCTACACAATGTAACCTATGAAGGCCTCATATAGAGACCTAAGAAATATACTTTGATACTCTAAAGAAAAGACTGAGACCCATATTTTTATATAGTATAGATAATGTTTTTGGTCCAAACCCATAAGGTGTGTGTTAAATATGATTACTTATTATGTTGATGATGATATGAAAGAGTTTCTATCTTTCCAACTATAAACATATCCTTCATATTTTAAAAACTAACCATAATGTGAGTTCATGAGCATATGTTGGCATACAATATGAAATAAACTTATGCACATTTAAAAATGTAGCATGATGTTTTGAATCACACCTAGTACTAAAGAGATTCTATAGTTAACTATGATTTTAACATTTACCATAGATGTCTAATAAAATATATCGCCCAACAAGTCAAATATCACATGCAAATATTTAAAATAAGTGACATCCAAACCAAATATAGGCTAGTCTCTTAGAGGAAAATAGTTTAGAGGTAGAGTACTCTAGTACAATTAATTGAAGGTATATAATTCAGTCTTAGGTATTCTATGAAAGATCAAAGTGGTATTAGAGCTAGGCCATGATTGAGCTCCCAAGTATTTTATTGGAGTGTCCTAACGTGGGTGTTGGAAATAAGCCATATATGAACCAAAGATGGTTTGACCCTATAGGTCCTAGTAGCTCAATAGTAGAGTAATCTATTAACAAATGGAAGGCCCTAGGTTCAAGTCCTACTTGTTCCATGAAAGCTTAAAGTGGTATTAGATCTAACCTCAGCTAAGATCCCTAAACATTCCATTATATTAAATTAAGAGAGTATCCTATATATCAAACACATTCAAACCAAAGGTGTGAAATTCCTATAGGGGCAAGTACCTTGAAATGGTAGAACACTCCACGAATACATGGAAGGTTCTATGTTACACTATAAAAAATTTAATCTAGTAAATGAAATGGAAATTGTATGACAAATCGATGCAATGAAACAAAGACCTATACATGCGTAAAGAGCCCAAGAAAATGATGAATGCCATAGCCTTCTAATGCTATGGAGAAACAAAATACTATAAATGTGTTTGGTAACCTTATATGGAAGAATACACTATAGGGCAAGATAAAGAAGTTTCAAACTATGACATATAATGTATATACTTTACCAACAATAGAAAAACAATAAAAAAAATTATTTTGGACATATATGTGTAAATGGTCATGTGTTACTATGAAATGAGAAAACTAAATAAAAACCAATAAATTTAATAATCAATACATCACAATCAAAAGCATGATGCAACATATTATATTCAAAAGGATTCTTAAAGTTGAAATGAAATTTGTACATGGTGTGCATGGAGTGGTATGGAGAAAATGGATCTAGATACACTATAAAATTTTCTAAACGATAATAGTAAATATGTTACAATATTTTATTTATTTTTAAGTTTCATTTAAGTGTACAAGAAAATTATTATAGATTTGACTAAATTTCTATTATCTTTTTGTATTAATAATCAATCATCTTAATTAATTGACTTACTCTTGTAAAGAAAATACCTTGAAGTTGAATATAATATTTATGTTTCAAATTAGAACAACATTAAAAATAAAAATAAATAATGTCCATTATTAAAACTAATGACGCAATCACTAAATAAACAATGTCCATAAAAAAATTAATTATAAACACAAACATAAAGAAACCTTGAAATATTACACAAAACTACCTTTACCAATAAAAAACTACACACAACATACCTACTTATTCATTATTTCCAAAAATATATTTCTCAACCCTAACAGTCAAAACCTTAAAAAACAGACTAATCACTAATGAATATAGAAAAAATAATCAAGTACAATTAATAAGCCAAATTCAACTTTTAAGTGATTTCCAAGAATTATTATAATTGCAGAACAATTTCCTCTGACCAGCGAAAGGGTAGGTGCTACAATTATTTAATGGTTAATATACACACTGGATATTTCAAACGGTTGATATTTCCTGCAACTACCTACATCTTCATCTGTCTCATTATGGGTCTAATCAATGTGAAATTAAAATGTAAAGATGGAAACCCTAATTCAAACTAAATTAGAGTTGACATCCCTCATATGACGTTGGCATCATTTAAAAAACCAAACTCTGGTCAATATTGGAAGCAGACCAACAATAATGGACCCCTTTCACACGCACTTATATTCTTATCACCAAATTTATTTTCGAAAACAAAATCTGACCCATCACCTGACGCATTTGACTATCCAATTCTGGGCCAATAAATCACATAATTATTTGTATTGAATTGTCAACTCTGAATTTGACGTAAGATCTGCCTTAGGCATTTCTTATAAAAGCACTGTTTGTTGTGGTGGGTAGCATATTCGCTTGTGTGGGTGCACCGCGCCAGCTTATCAAATTTCCCTTGGATCACTGATTGAGGCAGATTTATGATGATGTTAAAATGTAAATTACAACTAGTTGAGTGACTTTTCATTTTGAATAATTTTGAAGGAATGGATCATTTGTTCATGACAGTTTAACATAAATTTTGGAATAAGTGTATCGCTCTAAAAACAAACGAGTGTCAATGAATTCATAAGAAGTAAGACTTGGGACATTTCACTTGAGCTAGTTGTCTGGTAAAGGGCACATTTATTTTATACTGGAGGTTACATGAGTAAATACGGAAGAGAGGTAGGGTTATATGTTTTCTTGAATAATTTAATAAGTAAATAGAAGAACACTTTCTGTTTCTAAATGTTTATAGAACATGAGATTATAATCATTTGACTGATGTTGAATGTTTATATAAGAGGAGGTGTGTAAGAAATATTATTCTACTAATATGAAGTGTCAAAGAGTTTATCTTGGCTTGTCAAGTGGTCTTAGATTTCAAACATTTTAGTTGGAAGGTACATTTCAATTATGGATGAGTTATATCAGAAGAAGGGTACATGAGTTAATATGGATCCTTCATTCTTCTATTTACAGCATTTACCTTTGAGTGTCAATTACCATGTAAAATTTAACAAGTCCTATTTTTTTTATAGTTTCTATACTTAAAATTACTAGTTTTTTTCTCTTTATTTAAAATTAAAATTAAAGCTTGCACGCTTACTCACACCATATACTCATTTTCTCCATTTGTTGTTTAATTCTTTAATGCAACCAAATATGTCTTATAGAGATATTGACTTTCTTACATATAGACATTTTAAGTTTAGAATACAGATAAATAAATGGTTATATTTCACCTAACCCAATTTACCAGTTAGTTATTCATTGAGGAGATATGATTTATATGTGGCACTCATTATGTGCTAATTAATTTTGCTAAGCAACACATTTTAATGAACAAGTGTTAGCTAATAAACTATAAAATAATTATATATTAAAAATACTGGATTTGAAAAATCTTTTAGTTGAAGTTACATGTTTAATTAATTTTTGTTGTCATCTAAAAAGTTAAAAAGATTCACTTTAATAAAGATGTCATGTAGTAGAGTGAGATCAACATCCATAATGCATAACTCTAAAAAAAGGGCTTGGACTTAGAGAAGAATGAAGAAGTTTAAGTTAGTGAGAAACTACGTTGACTCTAAATGTATGTAAATGCCATCAAATTATAAAATTCTAATGAGATAATCAACATAGTTTAAATATAATTTAAACATCATAAATAAAATTGGAGAAAAATTGGAGAAAAACATATTGAGTAGATTTAAGTCTTCTACTCTATTGATTCATCCTTCTTGACAATGATGTATTTCCTTGGAAGTTGAAATGGATAGTTAAATGATGATAATTTAACTAAAAAAATTATTAAAAAAAGTCCATGTTGTTTAACTTTTCTACCCCAACTTGATTAGACTGTAACTCATTTATTCTTTGACCAAAACTAAAATAGTTTGACATTTTGGGAGCCTTAATAAATCTAGTTTCATTCTTTTAATAAATGGGTAACATATGACTTTTCATTAAATAAGAAACCACTAAAAAATGTTGTAGATATGGAGCAACATGTTTTCATTGATGTAAACTCGTCATATAAGATATTCTTGTAGTTGTGGGATTAATGTAAATATGGAGAAATGTGTTATCATTAATGTCATCTCATAATTTGAGAGATTGTTGAAGTTGTGTCATGGTATACAATTATGCTTTAATTGAGATAAACCTATATCTATATGCTTCAGTATTCATGGTTGGATGTCAAAATGTGTTGATCGATTTGATGCTCATTGCTCATCATTAGATGTCAAAATGTGTTGATCATATATGCTAATTTGATGTTCATTGATGGATGTCTAAACATGTTGATTTAAAGTTCCTAGTTGGAATTCAAATGTGTATTTATTGGAAGAGTGTTGCAAACATGTGAAATATTGTTTTCATTGGGTATAAATATAGGTATTGTTCTTGAAAATGATGATTTTCCAAGTTAAAAGAGACTATCTAAAGGAATAAAAATTTATATTTCAAGGTAGAGACATAATGTTCTAGTTTTTATTCTATTGTAGAGGAAGATTTTATTTTGCAATTTAAAATTTATGCTCACAAAGCTTAACATATGATGTATCAAAATTTTAAATCCACAATTTCTTCCATTGATAAAGTTAGAGATTATTGTGTACCAAAATACACTAAAATAACATAAAGGGTCTTAAAGGAGAAACCAAAATGTTATGTATTCCATCATGCTAAAATATGATCAATCAACTTTTAGGATATTATCTATCTTTTAACTGCTATAAGTTCTGTGAGATTTATATTTTTTATGTTGCTCCAACCTATATTTTGTTACACCCATTTTGTTATGTCACAAAGTTCCTTTCCATGTGGAAGGTCCCTTCCCTTTTGGTTTGGTAGTCTATTTCTCTTGATGGGATGTCCTTGTGTCACCCAAGCACATTATCTCATAGTTATTATTTTTCTCCTTCTACAACCACTGACGGTGCTAACAAGTGATAGTTTATGTTTCCTCCACACTTGTCATCATCATGCTTTCCCTTTGTGGGTTTTTCAATGATACTTGTAGGCATTTAATGCTCTAATATCCAAGGATAACTTTAGTGGCAAATATTCACCAGTTGGTGAATGTCTCATGTCAGTAACCCAAAATTTGGTGAATATAATGTGTATATTGGGTTAGTCATGTCACCTGAACTTTATAAATATTAGGTGGAATGCCTGGGCCCATTGCCCATCAATTTATTTAATTTTCTCCTTTTCTTTCACAATATCGCCAATCAAATCTAATTTTTGGACATGGTAAATTGAAAAATTTTGCCTACAATTTCCAAAGCTTGTCTTAATCGATGACCTATATTCACCAATGGTGTTATAAAGATATATTTAAAGGAGGCCCCAAATTCACAAGTGGCATTTTGTGTATGTCTGTCTCGAACCAACGTCATTTTTGCCAACTCTATTAATCATAGAAAATTATTGGATGAACCATACTCACCTCAGAAATGACATAAGATGTGTTATTATTACATAGGCTTCGCCAATATTTGTATACCATATTTATGATTCCCACCGAATTAGGTAAAAAATATTGGTATAAATACATTCATAAATCAGTGTTATTGTAAACAATTTGGTTCAATTGGGAACTAATATCTCAATTATGTTCAATAGCGAAGTTTCATACTGTTGAGTACATTGGTGACTATAATTAAGGAAAAGGTAAGTGATTAATTTGTGAAGTGTACTTAATATAATATTATTTTGAATTCACCTGAGATTTCACCTCTATCTATCTATGACTCTACAATTTTGTGTTCATTATTATTTAGTGGGGACCAGTTAGTGGTCAATGGTCACCCGGGAGACCTCAAACAATAGTGGGTTACACTTTATTGGAGGAAGGATGTACTCCAAAAACTATCAAACCCAAAAATCCTATCAGGTAGTTTCGGTAGAAACTGCCTAAAACTTTTGATCAAAAGTACTCATTTTGAGTTTTGATCAAAAGAAACTAAACTAAAGTACATGAGTTAAGCTTTTAACCATGCCAAATTTGGCAAGTACTTTCGATAGAAACCTATTAGTTTCAATCAAAAGTACTTTCTATCAAAACCTCCTTATTAGGCCCATTGTGCAAAGGCCAAGAAATTTATTAAGATATCATGGATTTAGGACTCAATTAGAGGGCTCAAATGGAATAGTAAAGACAAGTCCATTTGCATGACGCAGGTACTCAGAAAGAGCTTTCTAATGTTTATAAATTTGATAAATTTTGATTTTATTATCTCTTTTTTTTGCATCAATCAAATGTAGGTTTCTTACCAAAAATAAACCTCTATGTTCGATGTTCATGAAAAATAAGTAAACAAGAGAAAAAAAAATTGAAAAATAACAGCTCCATGGTATTGAAGTCCTCTTTCTATCAATTTTTTTTAAAAAATTGGATAAATATCTTACAATCTACAAAAAATATGTATGTCAAAATTATAGGTAAGTCAACTTTAAACATTAATAAAATATGAAATACTCATGATAAAGTCATGAAACCAATTCTGGGCACTAGATATAGATGTTACAAAACTAAATTTGAAAGAATCGCGTATTCATCTATTTTAGAAAAAAAGTTATGCTTTACGAAAAGAATGTCACTGTTTAAAAATGATGTTTCTAGCAACATACTAGTTTTCGTGGGAGAAAGAAAAATTGATTCAAAACAATTCCAACAAATAAAATTAAAATATATTTATAATCTAGAAAAAAATTGTAAAATATTCTAATTTACTTCATCTTCCTATTTGTAATGGTTTAGCGGCAATATGCATCTAAAAGTGAGATTTTGTTTTCAAAATGTACAGTTCAGTGTTCATTCATGCAAAAAAGTGTAACCCACTATTGTGGGTCCACCCGAAATCTCAATTTTATATTGTAGACCGTAGGGAAAATGAATCATATTTATATATATTATAGTTTATTATGACTTCTACAACAAGTTGATATTTCTTTTAGCAGCATTTATTTCATTGGAGATGTCAAACAAGAATAAGGGTAAGGCTCTTCCATGTGGGGAAATCGAAGAGAGGCCAAGAAAATGTAAAACCTTATCATCATACCTTGGTGGTGGAAAGTTTTATGTTCAAAATGAAGAACCTACTTCATCACAAGTAGATTCACAAGATTCGCAACCTAAATGTCATATTGAAGAAGGCGACAAACTTGATATCTCAAATCATGATGAACTTGATGAAGATTTTTAGGTAAATACCCAAAGTAGTCAAAATGATATAACTCACTTGAGTGAGGCTAAGAATGCCATAGATGATGAAGGTGCATAGAAGAAGAAAAGAAAATACAATTCAAAAAAGGATAGAGTATCAAAAAATATTGGAAGTGGGATCTCTCAAGGAATTTTCAAAAAAAATGGGCATCAAAGTATCCATTCATTGAACCAATGGACAAGCCAATTGAAGGCGAGCTTCCAATAGAATGTAGATGTTAGATTTGCACCAAGATAAATAAGAAGGAAAATAGGTTGCAACTAAAAATTGACATCATAGAGAAGCATATGGGTAAATTTTATGAAAGGAAAACCATAGATGGAGTTCAAAAATTAGTGATAAGATGGGTAATAAAGGAGGAATCTTAGTATGTTAGGAATGAAGAATTATTTGAATTTTATAAGGAAATATAGATAAAACCTGCTCACGTTAAAGGATCCATTGAAGATTTTCTTGGAAAAGAAATGGAAGTAAAACAAAAGGGAAAATTTGTTCACTTAAGTGTTTCCTTTTATATTTTGAGTAGAGGGTGTGCTATGATAGACTACCCATCATTGAGTTCTTTATTACACTTTCTAAAAATATTAACTATCCTAAAAGTCACTGGGTCAATAAATAATGGATGGGAATGGGAAACTTGTCTTTCCAAGGTTGAAAAAGAAGATTTAAATACAAAAATTAAAGAGTAAAACTTTATTGCATTGTCCTTAGATGACGTTACAGTAGTAGATAATACTTCTTCGACATGCATGCATGTTTATACTATACACAATTTTGTCTTCCAACTTCATCTACTAACTTTTGTTAAAATGAAGGATAATACGACAACATAAAATATATTTGAGCTAGTAAAGAGTTATCTAATTGAATATGATTGTAAAGATGACATGACGATAGCCAAAAAGTTGGTGTGTGTTGGAGTGGATAGAGTTTCAGTAATGCAAGGCCACATGAATGGTCTTTTCATAAAGATAGAAATTTCTTGTGCACCCCACGTTATTGGCATTCACCGCATGGCCCATAAAATGACTCTAGCTTTTGGAATTGTCAACAAGCATGCTCCTGTACAAAAAATTGAAGTTTTAATCAAATAGATCTATGAACACTTCTGTCAAAGTCTAAAAAGATTCAATGAATTTCAATACTTTGTTGAAGGACTAACTGATGGGGATGAGGTTCTTAAGGATAATGATACCAGATGGATCTCTTTGGATGGACCAACACATCAATTTTTTTCAGAATATCCATCATTGCTTGCTCTAATGAACTCAAGTTGTGACAAATTAGAGCAGTTGAAATTTCCTGAGATTTTTTAAAGGTTAAGTAATGTAGAGACACTCTTAGAAGTAACATTATAAAGTCTTCTCCCCATGCTAGAGGAAATGAGGAATATAATGAATAAGGCCTAGTAAAGAGCTATGTATATTGCAAAATATGCTACATTGTGTAAATTGACATGTGTGATGATGTAAAATTTTCCAACTAGATGAGAATCACAGATTTGGACAATCCTGATAACTTTTTAAAGATCATTGCAAATGGGGAGTTATGTGCAGAAGTGTGCGGAGTTGAGATACCAATGCACTACTTTACCACATTAGAGTCTAAGGAACCAAGAAAACTTTAGGAAGTGATTATCGGGTGTTACAAGGGAAGAATTTACCCAGATCATTAAGTTTGTAACTTCTTCTATGAAGCACATTTCCTATGATCTTTCCTCATAGATTAGAAAAGGATTCCCTCCAGTCATACTACTTGAATCCATGGCTATTGTGTTTTCTTGATATTGGAGTCTCAACAATTCAAAATATTTTTGAACTAAGCTATTGACTTTGATATGGCATTTTTACAAAACCAAAGAATTCAATGAACTAACTGTAAATCAAATTTTAGATAAATATCATTTGAGAGATAAATTAGGCCATTTTTCATAGACAATGAGGGAACAATATAAAATTATGTGAAACCCCCATGAAGATCGATTGGTAAAAAGGCTTTGGAAAAATTTAGCTCGGAGAAAAATTTTGATTGATTCAATATCATAATTTTTTAAGCTTGTTGATTTATGTATGACCATGATATTGGGGTCGGTGGAGGATGAGAGATTACTCAGTTCTTAAAGTCAAAGTTAATAAAAAAAACTAGACAAGAATTTGGAAAATTGCTTGAGGCTTTATACATCTAGGTATGATGTCCATACTTTTCCTTACAATAGGGCACTGAAAGTGTGGAGGAACAAATGTCAAAGAAGAGGGTTGGGAAACATTTCAAACCAAAGTGGGAATCAAGGATAACTTTAAGAAACCCCCTTTTTGGAAAATGTGTAAAATCCTGGCGAATCGTACATTATTTTAGGTGGGAATTTGTTTTAATGCAAGTGAAAAAAAATTTCAAATCCACAATTTTTCATAGTTTGTATTGGCATTTTTTTCCCCACCAAATGAAAATTTCATAAATTGCTGGTGAATAATTTTCTTTTGAAGTAAAAAATTATAATATATGACGCAAATAATTTTCTTTTGAAGTAAAAAATTATAATATATGAGGAGAATAATTTTCTTTTGAAGTAAAAATTTATAATATTTGAGGCGAATAATTTTCTTATGAAGTAAAAAATTATAATATATGAGGCGAATGATATTCTTGTGAAGGGTAAAAAAATTATTTTGTTGGTGATTTTCAAAAGATGGGAAATATTTTGTTATAATACCTTAGACTAACATACCTAACATACATACATTAAATATATTATTTGATATCGTCCGATGATCCAAGATCAATGGCTAAAGTTTAATTTCGGCCCAAATTTCTTGAAGGAAACAGAGTTGTGGAGGAAGTCACTGGAATCTTGACACGTATCAAATAAGGGTTACTTATCTGTAGACTACAGTGTACACATGTTGGTATCGATATTCACGGTTCTATTACTATAGTGCAACTTGTAACCTCTTAACTCAGTAAGCAATAAATGCCTTGTCAGTGACAAGAAACATTTTTTAACTTGTCACGCAGAGTAGACACGTAGTGACGCACCACTTCCAAATTTGTACAAACACTATAACCGATATCTGACATCTTTTGCCTTTATTGGAAATATTTACTGCCAAATATAAAAGATTAAGTCCAAAATTTTAGTTTCTCACGCACATGCATTTAGGGGAAAGATTTAGAGGCATGTTAAGGACAATGAATTTAATACCATTAAAGATAGAATAATTTATTGCTAAGTAATGATCAAGAATTCAAGGGCTATTTGTAGACAATCTATCTTCATTATTCATCGATTCATCTTTGGCGTTTGCTAGATAATTTGTTTGTTTAGGGTCTGTAGTCTGCACTCTACAAATAATTTGTTTTTAAGTTTTTTGTAGTTTTATTGTTTCAGATGGACACTCCAATTAGGCCTATATGCACATTTGAGGAGGCCCAGAAGGCCTTTCTGGGTTCCTTTACTAATGAAACCTTTGAATCTATTAGTAAGGAGGATGGGCCTTTCGTTATAGAGACTGTGAAAATGGTGTTGGGTTGAGAGTTTCAGAACAATGAAGATAGGCACCAGGTCAACACGGATATTACGTCCCATTTTTTGGCATCTTTTCTCAACCTCAGAGGAGAGAAGGTGGAGATGTTAATGCTACTGAGGAGGGTTTTTAAAGAAGAATACCTAGGGGACAATGTTAATGTTGTCATCTTTGCAAAAATAGGGGTGGGGATCCCTTGGGCAAGTGAAATACCCAAGGTTCTCCTCCTAGGTGAGAATGTGGCCATGCAACCTTTTCTTTTGGGCCTCAATGCTGGGCAATATAAGCGCCATAGGAAATGGGCCCTGATTGATAGGGATTTCCTCTGAAAGTGGTTTTCCCTTGACGAAGAGGAGGCTAAGGCGGGGCAATTCAGGTGGCTCGATGAATTCATGCATATAATCATCTCTCGTGAATTCTAATTAGATGGAGCTGAAGGCCAAAATCAGTAGTGGACTACTACTGGTTTTTTTTGATAAAAAATTTATGGGTTTTTTTTGTTTATAGTATGTTTATTTTTGTAGTATTTACTATTGTACTGGAAGTAGACACTAGACTACTAGTCTACTAGTGGTTTTTTTTTGTTTATAGTAGGTTCCTCTTTGTTCTGGAAGTGAACTAGACAATGTTTATGTAATTATAATTTTATGAAAAGAAAACAATGAAAATTTTGCAAGCTTTAGCTCATTTCAATTTGTACAAAAACTGGTTCTTAGACTTCTCTGTCACTATGATTGCATTATTTTAATTAGTTTCTTTATGATTTATCTATGTATTAGATATGTATGATGTATCACAGTTGTACAATGTAGACAGTTGTAGTTAATAAAAGAAATGTCTTATCAGTTATCATTGAGTACTGACATTAAGTTTGGGTAATGTTACCTGTCAAAATTCACACACTCGTACATTTAATATGAAAGATTTATAGAATTTTGAAGGACAAATGAATTAATAAGGTTAGAGAAAGAATTTATGGTATTCTAATTATAATGTTGATAGTTGTAGTTAATAAAAGAAATGTCTTATCAATTATCACTGAGTACTAACATTAAGTTTGGGTAATATTACCTGTCAAAATTCACACACTCGTACATTTAATATGAAAGATTTATAGAATTTTGAAGGACAAATGAATTAATAAGGTTAGAGAAAGAATTTATGGTATTCTAATTATAATGTATGAGAATTATATGTGAATCTGTGCTTATAATTATAAACGTTAAAGTTATAATCAATAAAAAATATCATTTTAACTTTAAGAATACTATATAATCAATTTTGACAAACAAATGAATTAATAAAGTTAGAGAAAGAATTTATTGTTTTCTAATTATAAGGTATGATAATTATATGTGATTATAATTATCAATGTTAAAGTTATAATCAATAAAAAATATCATTTTAACATAAATTATACTATATAATCAATAAAAATATTACTTTAACTCATGTTTGGGGGACCTAGCGAGTCAACGACCACAGAAATCCCGTTATCTCTAAACATTAACCTTAACTCCAGCCTTTGAAATTTATTAGAATTTAATATTATGAAAAAAATAGTGCATTTTGAATTTGATTGGCTAAAATTGTTACTATTCAATTAAATAACTTTAAATGTTATTAACTTATTATCCATTATTAATTAATATTTATAAAGGAAAAAATAACATTATAACATGTTGGCAATTTGGCTGAGTTGATTACATAGATGTTGTCATTATGGAAACATATGATCCACATGAAGATCGCATAGGTCAGAGAGCAAGTATGTTAGAGCGCATTGCAAATTTGTTTAAGTGTGAGACAATATTTTTACCAGTGAACTTGGACACAATTTTTGTTTACAACATCGACTGGAGTAAGTTCAGTGCTTGCACACTTGAACATAGACTTTATGATGTCTATTGAACACCCATCTCAGAGCACAAGTCAGTACGGCATGTACAGAAGAAGTTATGATAGTTTTACCGAAGATAGTGTCAAGTCGACAAGACAGAATATGAAGACATAACTAGTAAAGAGTTAAGGGATTATTTTGTTTATCAAAATAATGAGTTAACAATATAAAGCGGTGACATCCTAGATGTTAACCCTTGGATAAAGCTATTGGTATAAATGTAATTGTAATTGTAAAGATGGTAGTAGTAATGAAATGTAATGAAGTAGTGATATGATGCGAAATATATGAAATATAATAACGATAGTGAAAGAGTAGCGAAGAGATATTAATGCAAGAAGTATAAGGTTATGTACCTTAACCTATTTTTGTAATAATTGTATATTGTACATTACTTGTTTGGGTAGTGGGCTCATTTGGTAATCACATTTTGTACTACCAACTCCTAACAGGGTTGAGGCTTCTAACAAGGCCTATAGTCCCTTAATTAGGACTAATACACTATATGTTTGTAATAGACTCCTAACAGGGTCAACATCCTTAACAGGATACTTTTGATTAGTGGATCTTTGTGGGTACCATCCCCACTAGGGTTTTCCCTTGGCCAAGGTTTCCTTGAGAACAAATAATGTGTTATGAGTTCTTTATTGTTATGCATGTTGTTTAGCTTCTTATGTTATGCATGTATAAAGATAATCTGTTATATCCATAATTGGGCAAAAGATAAAGTTTGTAGAATATTGATTCACCCCCCCTCTCAATATGCCCTATTTCTAACATAACATTTAACAGTGTCTGTTGCAAATAACTACCATTGGATGAGCACAGATCAACGATGTACGATGGACTTCAGGATGAAAGGGAAAAGCAACCCCATCTTTTCAAACCCATTCTAGAATCATGACACATGTCACTAAACATGTAACAGGTTCTCTGGCATGGTCCTACCAACAATGCCATTTGATGATGATGTGACACCTTTGACTCATAGTCATAGTCGTGAGGTGAGTCAGCCATCAGCTGAGTGGTGACTAGGTGAGTTAATGGGACCCACGGGGGTCGGGGCCACCATAGGAACACAACACCATTATGATCATTGGATTATTGTAGATCAATGACCAAAGATGTATTTTAGGATGAAAGGGAAAAGAAACCCCATCTTTTCAAACCCATTCTGGAATCATGACACGTGTGACTAAACATGAAACATGTTCCACTCGCATTCTCACATGGTCCTACTAAAATTCCATTTGATGATGATGTGACATGTTTGACTCGTAGTCGTGAGGTGAGTCAACCATCAGATGAGTGGTGAATAGGTGAGTTAATGGGACCCATGAGGCCCAGGGCCACCATAGGCACACAATGTCATTATGATCATTAGATTATTGTAGATCAACGATCGAAGTTGTATTTTAGGATGAAAGGGAAAAGAAACCCCATCTTTTCAAACCCATTCCAAAATCATGACATGTGTCACTAAACACGTAAGATGTTCCACTCATAGTCTCGCAGGGTCCTACCAAAATGCCATTTGATGATGACGTGACACGTTTGACTCATAGTCATGAGGTGAGTCAGCCGTCAGATGAGTGGTGAATAGGTGAGTTAATGGGACCCACGGGGCTCGAGGCTACCATAGGCACACAATGCCATTATGATCGTTGGATTATTGTAGATCAACGATTGAAGTTGTATTTCGGGATGAAAGGGAAAAGCAACCCCATCTTTTCAAACCCATTTCGGAATCATGACACATGTCACTAAACACGTAAGACATTCCACTCGTAGTCTCACATGGTCCTACCAACAATGCCATTTGATGATGACGTGACAACTCCAAAAGCTAGATTCATTTTGTGGGCCATGCAGTGAATGGGAGTAACGTAGGGTGCATAAGAAGATTGTATCCTTGTGCAAAGACTGCCCATGTGGCCTTGCATTACTAAAGCTCCATCCGCTCCAACACACACCAACATTTTGACAATGGTCATGTCATCTATACCTCCATATTCAATTAGAGAACTCTTTACTAGTTCAAATAAATTTTATGATGTCACATTATCCCTCATTTTAGCAACAGTTAGTAGATGAGGTTGGTAAACAAAATTTTGTATAGTATAAAGATGCATGCATACCCAGGAAGTATTTTCTACTATTGTAACCTCATCTAAAGATAATGCAATAAAATTTGACTCCTTAATTTTTTCCTTAAGATCCTCTTTTTCAACCTTGGCAAGACAACTTGCCCATTCCCATCTACTGTTTACTAACCAGTGACTGTTAGGATAGTTACAAACTTTCAGAAAGTGTAATAAAGCACTCAATGATGGGTAGTCTATCATAGGATGCCCTCTGCTTAAAATATCAAACACAACACTTAACTGAATAGCTTTTCCCATTAGTTCTAGACTTCCAATGCTTTTCCAAAACAAGCTTCAATAGAGCCTTTAACTTCACTAGGCTTCGTCTTTATATTATGTTGAAATTCATATAATTCTACATTCCTAACATGCTGAGATTCCTCCTTTGTTTTCCATCTTATCATTGATTTTTGAACTCCATCTATGGTTTTCTTTTCGTAAACTTTACCCATATGCTTCTCTATGGTGTCAATTTTTAGCTGCAACCTCTTTTCCTTCTTATTTATCTCGCTGCAAATCTTACATCTACATTCTACTAGAGGCTCCCCTTCAATTGGATTATCCACTAGTTCAATGAATGGATACTTTGACACCCATTCTATTTGAAAATTCCTTGACAGATCCCACATTCTATCATTCTTTGATTTGTATTTTCTTTTCTTCCCTACACCATCATCTTCTCTGGCATTCTCAATCTCATTCAAGTTGATTATATCATTATGGCTACTCTGGGTATTTAACTGAAAATATTCTTCAAGTTCATTGTGATATGAGATATCAGGCTCCCTGACTTCTTCAATATGTCACGTAGGTTCAGCCTCAGGTTGTGAATCTTGAAAATCTTCTTGTGATGAAGTAGCTTCCCAATTTTGGCCAGAAACATTTCCAACACCATGACCAAAGTACGATGATAAGGTTCTACATTTTTTTGGCCTCTCTTGGCTTTCCCAATATGCCAGAGCTTTACCCTTATTCTTGTTCAACATCTCAATTCTTCAATGAAATAAAGGCTACCAGCCTACCAGTGAAAAAAAAATGTTTACTTGTTGAAGAAGTGACAAATGACAATAGAACTATAATATATAATGTTTACATAGTCGCAAAATAATAATCACTTACCTTTGCCTCAAATTCAATCACAATCGCGACTCACCAGATTAGTCAAGACTCAATAGTTTGAACTTTGCTATCGATCAAATTGAATCGATCCAAACTGTGTACAATAATATTGATGTATGAATGTATTTATACTAATCTTTATTGGTGAATTAGGCTGGAGGTATTAGGTCGGTATCCAAATATTTTGTGAAGCCAACGTAATTATAACATGTCTGGTGTTATATCCTAGGCAATTATGGGTCATCCAATACCATGGTAATATTAATAAAGTTGGTGAAAATCAATTGGTTTGAGACATGCATCCGTAAAATGGTTGGCGAAGTTGGGTCCACCTAAATATATATATATATATATATATATATATATATATAACTATTGGTGAATATAGGCTGTCCATTTGGGGCCACTTTGAAATTATAGGTGAATGTTAAAAAATTATTGTCCCCAAAAATTATATGCCATTGGCTATGATCCCGACCATTGGACCCAATTTTCATAAACTAATTGGCGATGATCCCGGGCATTGGACCCAATTTTCATAAATGCGGGGCGATATGATCATTCCCATATGGCCAATATATTTGCCAAATCGAGGGTCGATGACAAGCGACATTCACCAATTGGTGAATAATCACCACTAAAGTTTTTGCTGGACTGGGAATGCCAAAAATAATGATGTCAATAACTCATTAACTAGTACTAGTAGCGTTGAACTTGAGATGCAGTTAAGAAGAGGTATGCAAAGTGAAAAAAATATAGCGAAGAATCAAGGAAGCTATGAAGTTTATGGCAAGTAATCTAAGGATCCCGATAATGAGATGATGTGGCAACTTGAACCATAGTCTACTATAGGTATTTATTAAATGTATTATTTTATTATGTTATGTATATCTCATCACCAATCATGCATAATAGCATATTCCAATGTCAAAAACATGAATGTGGCTAATAATGTCATCAATTCTATAATTAATTTATTGATTAATTTTCTTTTGCATTATTCAACTCATATGGTATAATTCTTCAATATTTTCATTATTTTTTTGAAAATATAATAATTGATATGATACAATTCATATATATTCTCATTAATTTATTTGAAAATATGATACAATTCATTCATTATTAGTAGTAAGTACACAACTCTATGTGATTCTGTTTGCAAAAGTGAATACCCAATTTCATGTTCATTACCCTTAGCAAATGACCCTGAATTCCCTTTTTATAAAAACAAGAGAGAAACAATAGCTTCAGGTTTATTTGCCTCATGTGAAGACTCAACATCAAAAATAGTATCACCACCTCTCTACAACTGTACATTTTTGCATTTGAAAGGCCATTTTATTAAATTAGAATCTGCTACATTTATCATGTTCACAAAAAAAAATTCAAACTTTAAACTCAATTCAAGTCATTAGATATAAAATACAAAGATGATTTAAATTACTTTCACATACTATGATTAATGAGATGATTCTAGCAATTTTTTTGGGATGCTTCATTTTGCGTCATTTGGAAGGTCAATATTTTTCATGTTATAGTAAATGACCTACAACCTCATCAGTCATCCATACTTGGAAGAGTGACTCGAAAGCAATACTCCATCCAATATTACATTCAAATTTTTCAATGGTTGGATACAATTTACAATGCCTTCATGATTTGCATCTAGAGGAAGCTTTCCTAAATCAGATTTCATTGTGTCCTCCAACTTTTTTTCGTAACCTTCTCTTCTAACAAATTTTGTTCATGAGTTAGTAGCAAACCAAGACTTATCATTTTGGTTGTTTTTTATTCATCTTGGCAAGCTTTCTCCCATGTAAGACCAATATTTCCTCTCATTCCCTTAGTTTCTAATATTTTTTATAAAAATATGTTATACTTATTGTTACACAAACGCGGTCATGAATTCCCTTTCTTGTCAAATATTTGTCACTAGCTGTGTTGATTTGTTGCAAAATCTTTTTTGCAATATTCTCTCTTCGATCAATATATTTTTTTCTTCTCAACATGCTCTTTGAGCTTCCCAAAAACATCTCTATGACTTTCATTCAATTCAAACCAGTCACACAACCTATCACCCCTCACCTTTATTTTCGCCCAAATGTCTTATTTTATTTTCTTGATTGTATTTCTTACTTTTTCATTACACATGTTTTTGTCATTTTTAATTGTATTATTTTCCTTATGTAATTGTTCTCTCAATTTTCACAATTGGTGTGAACTATGATTTCGTATTTCCTTTTCTTTCCCTTCCCACTATTTTTCTTTTAACCTCTTATTCTACAATTCCTTATTTAAATTAATGTTTCCTTATGTCATAGTCTCCACGCTTGTGTATAAATCTAGTGAAGAGGTGATGGAGGAGCATCCTAGGTGTAAGAGCAATCTTGCATCACCCAACAATATTTCTGGTTTCTTTTCAATAAGGGATATCTTGTGCAGAGCTGCTATTTATGGAAACTTACTATTTTTTGGAAGTTGATCATATGATCTTGGAATGTTCTTCTATCATAGGTGGAGGTTCATTTTGGTCATATCAACCTTCCAGTAAAGTTTCATTTCTAGATCAAGTCTAGTTTTGAAGATATTGAAAATTTTTGGTTTTGGAAATAGGGTACAGAAACTTTGAACACAGTTTTGAAAGATTTAGAGGCCCCAGATGAGGTCACAACTTTGGCTAGATGAAACTTTCTTGATTCAAAAATTGTAGAGCACTTCATCCCCTTTCTGAAATGGGGTCATAATAGTCAATCAGGTCAATGGGTGATGACTTATGGTCTCCGGAAGTTGGGCCACCTAAAATGGCAAAAAATAAATTTCCTTCAAAATTTTTGTTCAGGTTTCAAAAGTTGTTTTGAGCCGACTATGATGTAATAAAATGAAAAATAAAATAATTCTAAGTTTGGTCAACCTTATTGGCTAAAATTCTAGAACCTTCCTAGGCGGTGGAAAATTGCCTATATAAGGAAGGTTGTAGTGTTGTCTTAGGTAGTTCAGGACAATTCTGGGTAGTAGATCTGGGTACTGATTCGAGGCTTTGTCCTACAGAATATTGTAAGGGAAATGCCCATGTGGCTTTGCATATTGTAATTCTGAAAGTTTGTAATTCCACATTTGTAGAGATAATAAAAAGCCCATTTTCTGTTCTTGCAAATTGTTGTTGTTTCTCTATTTCTGTTATGTGTTTGTGGTATTAAGGGGAGCACCCTTCATCAAATGGTATCAGAGTAAGAGTTTCTATGTGTGTAAACATATCACTGACTATGAGGCAATTTACACCAGGACCATGGTTTAGGATTTCAG
Organism: Chamaecyparis obtusa; assembly: GCA_027943335.1. NCBI lineage: Eukaryota > Viridiplantae > Streptophyta > Pinopsida > Cupressales > Cupressaceae > Chamaecyparis > Chamaecyparis obtusa. The sequence goes on along the minus strand of BSBK01002885.1, from coordinate 2,231,817 downwards.
GGAGCAGCACAAAAATTCCTCCTCGAAGGGAACGTGGCGGAAGAGCTAGTGTTGTAACACCTGAGGTTAGGGCACTGAAGAGACAAGTGCGAGCATTGCAGGAGAATATTCATAGAGGAATGAATCTTAATGTCAGAGATGAAAGTGAGGATGAAGCTGAGGGAGAAGGAAATTATGATCAGAAAGGAGAAGTTAAAATTTTGAATCAAGAGGAAGAAAAACTTTTTCGAGCCATTTACAAGATAGGGAAAAGACTTAAGATTGAGGTTCCTGCATTTTTCAAGAAATCTTAAATCAGAAGAATTGATCGACTGGAACAAAGATTGTGAAGAATATTTTGAGTATGAAGATATTGGGGGTCCTGTTCTGGTCAAAGTTTACGAAGGCCATACTGAAGGGCCATGCGAAGATTTAGTGGCAAGAGATTCAAATGGAGCAAAATAGAAGAGGAAAGCATAAAATCACAAGATGGGATCGGATGGTCGATAAATTGAAGTGATAGTTCATTCCTATTGATTATGAGCTTGACCTACTGAAGAAAATGCAAATTTTGAAGGAAGCAGGAAGATATGTTTAGGAGTATACAGAGGAGTTCTATCGAATCCTCATTAGAACAGGACATGCGGAAGCTGATAAACAAGAAGTAGAGGATGTACCTATAGAAGTTGCAAATTTGTTGAATGAGTTTTAGGATATTATATCTGATAATGTACCTAATCGATTACCACCGATAAGGAAGATTAGTTATCAGATGGATTTGATTTCAGGAGCCGGTTTTCTAAACAAGGTAGCACACAAAATGACACTAGCAGAAAGTGGAGAGTTAAACAAACAAGTACATGAGTTGTTACAAAAGGGATTGATTCAGGAGAGCCTAAGTCCATGTGGTGTACTAGTCATATTATCACCAAAGAAAAATGGAGAATGGAGGATGTGTAAAGATTCCAAAGAAATAAAAAAAATCGCAATCAAGTATAGGTTTCCATTGCCACGAATGGGTGATATTATGAACTGTTTGAGTGGAGTTGTGTACTTTTCAAAGATAGATCTGAAGAGTGGATATCACCAAATTCGGATCAGAGAAGGAGATGAATGGAAGATTTCCTTCAAGTCTAAAGAAGGACTGTATGAGTGCTTAGTCATGCCTTTTGGGCTAACCAATGCACCGAGCACTTTCATGTGGCTCATGAATGAGATTTTGAAAGACTTTCAAGATAAGTTTGTCATTGTTTACCTAGATGATATTCTCATCTTTAGTAAGACATTGGAGGATCATATGATGCATATTCATATGGTGTTTAAGAAGTTAAGGGAAGAGAAACTATTGATTAATTTGAAGAAGTATATTTTTGTGAAGGAGTTAGTGTATTTGAGATTTGTAATTTCAGCAGAAGGTCTAAAAATGGACCAAGAGAAAGTGTGGGCTATCCTTGAATGGTCTACTCCAAGGAGTGCTACTGAGGTAAGATCATTTCATGGTTTGGCTAGGTTTTATAGAAATTTTATCAAAAAAATTAGCAGTATTTGTGGACCCTTGACTGAAACAATGAGAGGGGATAGAAAAGAGTTCAAGTGGACTAATGGGGTAGATAAGAGTTTTAAACTGTTGAAACAGAAAGTTACAGAACAACTTATTTTAGCACTTCCAAATTTTAATAAGGTGTTTCAAGTAGACTGTGATGCTAGTGGCACTGCAATAGGAGCTATAATGAGCCAAGAAGGTAAACCTGTTACTTATTTCAGTGAGAAGTTAAATGATGCCAAGAGAAAATATTATATTTATGATCAAGAATTTTATGTTATAGTTTAGGCATTAAAGAAGTGGAGACATTATTTGCTTCTTAAGGAGTTTGTTTTCTATATTGATCATCAAGCTTTGCAATATATGAATAGTCAAGAAAATTTGAATCAAAGACATTTGAAATGGGTTGAGTTTTTGCAAAGTTATACATTTGTTTTGAACCACAGGAGTGGAAAGTCTAACAAGGTTGCAGATGTTCTTAGCAGAAGGCAACTATTGTTGAGAGAGATATAGATTGAGGTGGTTGGATTCAAGGAACTCAAGAATTTGTATCCATAGGATCTTGATTTTGGAGAAGTTTGGAAAGCTTGTACAGAGCTTGTTACTATAGACAGAATGAAGTGGTTGGATTTCATCATCCAAGATAGTATGCTATTTAGAAGGAGTCAGTTGTGCATTCCATGAAATTCTATGAGGGAGAATCTCATCAAGGAGAAGCATAGCAGAGGATTAGCTACACATTTTAATCATGATAAAATCCTCTCTTTGGTTAGTGAGAATTATTATTGGCCACAATTGCAGCAAGATGTCAAGAAGTTTGTATAGAGTTGCAGAGTATGTTAGATGGTGAAAGGAGTGAAGTAGAATACAGGGTTGTATCAGCCATTACCTGTAGTAGAGAAACCTTGGGCGGATATCAATATCCATTTTGTTCTTGGTTTGCCGAGGACTCAGTGGGGACATGATTCAATTTTTATGGTGGTTGATAGATTTTCAAAGATTGCACATTTCATTCCCTGCAAGAAGACTAATGATGTTGTTCATGTAGCAGAATTATTTTTCAAAGAAGTGGTGAGACTACATGGTTTTCCAAAGAGCATAGTTTCAGATCGAGACACTAAGTTTGTTGGATATTTCTAGCATACATTATGGAAGAAGTTGAAGACAAATTTGAAGTTCATTTCATCACATCATCTACAAACTAATGGATAGACAGAGGTGGTGAATAGGAGTTTGGGGAATTTGCTAAGATGTTTGGTTGGAGATAAGCCAACGGGATGGGATTTGATTTTACCACGGGAAGAATTTGCATACAATAATTATGTCAATAGGAGCACTGGTAAATCACCATTCCAGATTGTATATGGGAGTAGTCCAAGAAATGCATCTGACTTGAGAAAGATAGGTAAAGGAGAAATAAGTAGTAATGAAGCAAAGGATTTTGTGGAACATTTGAAGAACATCCATGAGGAGGTGAGGAAGCACATTACCAAGATGAATGTGCCATATAAGGCTAAGGCAAATGAGAAAAGGAGGCATAAAGAATTTCAGGTTGGAGATGAAGTCATGGTTCATTTGCAGAAGGAGCGATTTCCAGTTGGTACATATAACAAGCTAAAAATGAAGAAGTTTGGGCCATGTAAGATATTGAAAAAGCATGATTCAAAAAATGCATATGAGGTCGAGTTTCCTACTGAGCTAAATATTTCACCAGTATTTAACATTTCAAATTTGACAGAGTATCATGAAGGAGGTTTTCAAGATGAGATCATAGCAGCACAATTGAGTATTCCAGCAACCAGTTCAACTATCAAAGAGATTGAGGACATACTGGATAGTCATTTTGGTAGAAGCACAAGGAACATGACATATGAAGAATATCTAGTCAAATGGAAAGGATGACCTATTGAAGATTCATCATCGCTAAGAAAGGAGGAGGTTAACCATCTTGGTTTTCCTCTGCACACCTGAGTCATGACAGATTCACTTCTCAAATTACCCCAGGTGTCTAATGCAGGAGCATCCTGGGTGTAAGAGAAATCTTCCATCACAAAAAAATATTTATGGTTTCTTTTCAATAAGGGCTATTTTGTGCAGAGTTGCTATTTAAGGAAACTTAATATTTTTAGTAAGTTGTACACATGATCTCAGAATGTTCTGCTTTCACAGGTGGAGGTTCATTTTGGTCGTATCAGCCTACCAGTAAAGTTTTATTGTCAGATCAAATCTAGTTTTGAAGATATTGAAAGTTTTTAGTTTTGGAAATAGGGTACAAAAAATTTGAACTTAGTTTTGAAGGCTTTAGAGGCCCCACATGAGGTTGAAACTTTGGCTAACTGAGTATGTTTGCATTGTAGAGCACTTCATGCCCTTTCCGAAATGGGGTAATAATAGTCAATCGGGTTAACGGGTGATGATTTATGGTCTCCGAAAGTTGGGCCACCTGAAATGGCGAAAAATAAATTTCTTTCAAAATTTACGTTTGGGTTTCAAAAGTTATTTTGAGCCAACTGTGATTTAATAAAATAAAAAATAAATAATTCTAAGTTTGGTCGACCTTATTGGCTAAAATTTTGGAACCTTCCCAAGCAGTGGAAAATTGCCTATATAAAGAAGGTTGTAGTGTTGTCTTAGACAGTTCAGAATAGTTTTGGGTAGTTGATCTGGGTATTGATTTGAGGCTTTGTCCTACATAATATTGTAAAGGAAATGCCCATGTGGATTTGGATATTGTAATTCTAAAAGTTTGTAATTCCACATTTGTGGAGATAATAAGAAGCCCATTTTTTGTTCTTGCAAATTGTTGTTGTTTCTCTGTTTCTGTTATGTGTTTTTGGTATTAAGAGGAGCACTCTTCATCAAGTGGTATCAGAGTAGGAGTTCCTGAGTAGGTAAAATTATTTCTAACTATGAGGTAGTTTACATCGGGATTGTGGTTTAGGGTTTCAACGAGCAGTGCAAAAATACCTCCATGAAGGGAACGTGGCGGAAGAGCTAGTGTTGTAACACCTAAGGTTAGGGTAGTACATAGACAAGTGGGAGCATTGCAAGAGGAGATTCACAAGGGAATGAATCTTATGTCAGAGATGAATGTGAGGATGAAGCTGAGGGAGAAGGAAATTCTGATCAGGAAGGAGAAGTCAAAATTTTGAATCAAGAGGAAGAAAGACTTTTGTGAGCCATTTCCAAGATTGGTAAAAGACCTAAGATTGAGGTTCCTACATTTTTCAGGAAATCTTAACCCAGAAGAATTGATTGACTGGATCAGTGAGTGTGAAGAATATTTTGAGTATGAAGATATTAAGGATCCTAATTGGGTCAACTTTGTGAAGGCCAAACTGAGGGGCCATGCAAAGATCTAGTGGCAAGAGATTCAATTGGAGCGAAATAGAAGATGAAAGCATAAAATCACAAGATGGGATCAGATGGTGGATAAATTGAAGGGATAGTTCATTCCTATTGATTATGAACTTGACCTACTGAAGAAAATGTAAAGTTTGAAGCAACTAGGAAGATCTATTCAAAAGTATACAAAGGAGTTCTATTGAATCTTCATCAGAACAGGACATACGGAAGCTAATAAGGAAAAAGTTGCCCGTTACCTTAATGGGTTGAGGTCGAGCATTCGGGAGGAGTTGAATCTGGTCCAAATGAAAAGTATTGAAGAGGCATACCATTTTTCCCTAAAAGTAGAGGAAAGGTTGAACAAGAAGTTCGAGAGAAGACAAAACGGAAGAGGTCACGGTGGACGATCTGGTGGACAGTAATATGGAGGCCAAAATGAAGATCCGAAAAAGAAGGATGAGGCTAGTAGTAGTAAAAATCAAAGAGGAAACAATTCCAATTGGTTCCAAGATTAGAATAATAGAGATCAGAGAGGAAGAGGAAGAGGAAAAGGTTTAGGAAGAGGAGGCTTCTATGGAACATGTTTTCACTATAGAGAAGGTCATAGAGAATTTGAATTTCCTCAATGCCAAGGAAGGATAGATAGGAGGAATGAAGGCCAGGCTAGAGTTGCACATGTAGATGAAGATGTCAAATCATTAAATTTTGAAGATGCTGAAATAGGAGAAACGTTGATTAACAGAAGAGTCCTATTGAGTAGTGAGAATGAACCTGAGCAAAGGAGGAGCCTATTTCACACCAGGTGTAAGTGTGAGGGTAAATGTTGTGATGTGATTATTGATAGTAGAAGCACTAACAACTTGGTGTTAGAAGAGATGGTAACAAATTTGAAGCTCAAAAGATAGAAACACCCACATCCATATTGGATTGCCTGGGTACAGGATGAGCACAAGGTCATGGTCATTGAACAATGCCTAGTAAAGTTCAAGATTAGTGGGTACCACAATGAGGTACTATGTGATATCATAGTTGTGGATGCGTGTCACATTTTGCTGGGTAGGCTATGGCAATTTGATATGTATGGTGTACATGATGGTCTGATGCAGGAGCATCTTGCATCACAAAATAAAAGGGGGCATGATAAAAAAAAATGGAGAGACAAAAAAAGAGAAGAAAACAAAAAGAAAAAAAATAGAGTTATTTCGTTTATCAAGGTGCATAGGTGGGAAAAATAAATAAATAAATAAAAGAAAAAAAAAATCATTTCATTTATCGAGGTGTGTAGGTGGCATTTTAGAAATTTGTAGAAAATTCTTACATTTAATATTTGTAGCCAGGTAGTTACACCTTTCTATTTTCTTATTGGCCCACAAAGAAAATATAATTTTCTAATTGGCCCAAATGGTGATGCTAAATATTAATTGGGTGGGTATTAAATATTTGTATCAAGGTAGTTGCATCTATCTTTTATCCCACATTAGTTTTGTTGTAATATCTTGGGTGGGAAGCACCTTTATAAAGAAGGTGTAGGAGCATTCATAAGCAAGCTCTCAAGTTGTAGGATTGTCTATTGGGGAAGAAGCTCTCAAGTTGTAGGATCTTCTATTGGGGAAGAATCTCTCAAGTTGAAGCTCTTAAGTTGTAAGCTCTTGGATTGTAAGCTTTGAGGATGTAAGATCTCTCATGTTGTAAGATCTCTCAAGTTGTAATTATTTTCAAGTATTAATTTATGCTTTGTAAAGCATTTTATCTTCACTTTGTCTCCATGTTGTTATGTTTTTGGTTATGAGCTAGTCAGGGTGGTGTGGCCTTTCATCATGGTCATGCGAATACCTATTCCTTGAAAAAGGATGGAGTGTGACATAAGGTAAAGCCATTGAAGTAGACCGAAGAAAAGGTATGTGGTAATGCAAGAATAACTTCTATTGATGGAAGAAAATTCCTAGATGGTATGAGGCATGAGCATGTGTATTTTGCTTTAATTTTAAAAACTAGTAAAGGGGAAGTAGAGGATGTACCTGTAGAAGTTCCAGATTTGTTGAATGAGTTTCAAGATATTGTATCTAATAATGTACCTGATGGATTACCACTGATAAGGAAGATCAGTCATCAGATGGATTTGATTTCACGAGCCAATTTTCCAAACAACGTAGCGCACAGAATGACACCAACAGAAAGTGAAGAGTTGAACAAACAAGTACATGAGTTGTTACATAAGGGATTGACTCAGGAGAGCCTGAGTCCATGTGTTGTACCAATCGTATTAGCACCGAAGAAGAATGGAGAATGGAGGATGTGTACAAAGTCTAGAGCAATAAACAAGATCACAATAAAGTATAAGTTTTCATTGTTGTGAATGGATGATATTATGGACTATTTGAGTGGAGCTATGTACTTTTCAAAGATAGATCTAAAGACTGGATATCACTAGATTTGGATCAGAAAAGGAGATGAATGGAAGACTGCCTTCAAGTCCAAGGAAGGACTGTACGAGTGGTTAGTCATGCTTTTTTGGTTAACCAATGCACCAAGCACTTTCATGCGGCTCATGAATGAGGTTCTAAAAACATTTTTGTCTAAGTTTGTCATTGTTTACCTAGATGATATTCTCATCTTTAGTAAGACATTGGAGGAGCATATTATACATATTCGTATGGTCTTTGAGAAGTTAAGGGAAGAGAAATTGTAGATTAATTTGAAGAAGAGTAGTTTTGTGAAGAAAGAGTTAATGTATTTGGGATTTTTAGTTTCAGCAAAAGGTCTAAAAATGGACCTAGAGAAAGTGCAAGCTATCTTTGAATGGCCCACTCAAAGAAGTGCTACTGAGCTAAGATGTTTTCATGGTTTGGCTAGCTTTTACAAAAATTTTATCAAAAAATTTAGTAGTATTTGTAGACCCTTGACTGAAACAATGAGAGGGGATAGAAAAGAGTTCAAGTGGACTAATCGGGCAGATAAGAGTTTTAAATAGTTGAAATAGAAAGTTATAGAATAACCTATTTTAGCACGTCCAAATTTTAATAAGTTGTTTCAAGTAGACTGTGATGCTAGTGGCACTATAATAGGAGCTATTATGAGCCAAGAAGGTAAACTATTTCTTATTTCAATAAGAATTTAAATGATGCTAAGAGAAAATATTGTATTTATGATCAGGAAGTTTATGCTATAGTTCAGGCATTAAAGAAGTGGAGACACTATATATTTCCTAAGGAGTTTTTTTTTTATACTGATCATCAAGGTTTGCAATTTTTGAATAGTCAAAGAAAGTTGAATCAAAGGCATTTGAAATAGGTTGATTTTTTGCAAATTTATACATTTGTTTTGAAACACAGGAGTGGAAAGTCTAATAGGGTTGCAAATGCACTTAGCAGAAGGCAACTATTGCTAACAGAGATATAGATAGAGGTGGTTGGATTCAAGGAACTCAAAAATTTGTATCCATAAGATCCTGATTTTAGAGAAGCTTGAAAAGCTTGTACAAAGCCTGTTACTCTAGACATAATGAAGTGGTTGGATTTCATCATCCAGGATAGTATGCTATTCAGAGGGAGTCAATTGTACATTACACAAAGTTCTATGAGGGAGAATCTCATCAAGGAGAAGCATAGCGGAGGATTGGATGGACATTTTGGTCATGATAAAACCCTTGCTTTGGTTAGTGAGAATTATTATTGGCCACAATTGCAGCAAGATGTCAAGAAGTTTGTATAGAGTTGTAGAGTATGTCAGATGGTGAAAGGAGTGAAGCAGAATATAGGGTTGTATCAGCCATTACCTGTCCTAGAGAAACCTTGGGAGGATATCAGTATGGATTTTGTTCTTAGTTTACCAAGGACCTAGCAGGGACATGATTTAATTTTTGCAGTGGTTGACAGGTTTTTGAAGATAGCACATTTCATTCCCTGCAAGAAGACTAATGATGTTGTTCATGTAGCAGAATTATTTTTCAGAGAAGTAGTGAGACTACATGGTTTTCCAAAGAGCATAGTTTCAGATCGAGACACTAAGTTTGTTAGATATTTCTAGCATGCATTATGGAAGAATTTGAAGATAAATTTGAAGTTCAGTTCATCACATCATCCACAAAATAATGGATAGACAGAGGTGGTGAATAGGACTTTGGGGAATTTGCTGAGATGTTTGGTTGGAGATAAGCCAACAGGATGGGATTTGATTTTACCATAGGAAGAATTTGCATACAATAATTATGTCAATAGGAGCACTGGTAAATCAACATTCTAGATTGTATATGGGAGTAGTCCAAGAAATGCATCTGACTTGAGAAAGATAGGTAAAGGAGAAATAAGTAGTAATGAAGCAGAGGATTTTGCGGAACATTTGAAGAACATCCATGAGGAGGTGAGGAAGTACATTACCAAGATGAATGCGTAGTATAAGGCTAAGACAGATGAGAAAAGGAGGCATAAGGAATTTCTGGTTGGAGATGAAGTCATGGTTTATTTGCGAAAGGAGTCATTTCTAGTTGGTACATATAACAAGCTGAAAATGAAGAAGTTTGGGCCATGTAAGATACTGAAAAAGCATGATTCAAGAAATGCATATGAGGTCGAGTTGCCTACTGAGCTGAATATATCACTAGTATTTAACATTTCAGATTTGATAGAGTATCATGAAGGAGGTGTTGAAGATGAGATCACAATAGCACAATGGAGTATTCCAGCAACCAATTCAACTATCAAGGAGATTGAGGACATAGTGGATAGTCATGTTGGAAAAAGCACAAGGAATAGGGGATATGAAAAATATCTGGTCAAATGGAAAGGACAACCTATTGAAGATTCATCATGGTTGACAAAGGAGGAGGTTAACCATCTTGGTTTTCCTCCCCACACCTGAGTTGCAACATGATTACTTCTCAAATTACCCTGGGTGTCTGATGCAGGAGCATCCTGGGTGTAAGAGCAATCTTGCATCACCCAAAAATATTTCTAGTTTCTTTTTAATAAGGGCTATCTTGTGCAGAGCTTCTATTTATGGAAACTTACTATTTTTAGTAATTTGGTCATATGATCTCAGAATGTTCTGATTTCAAAGGTGTAGGTTCATTTTGGTCGTATCAGCCTGCCAGTAAAGTTTTATTGCCAGATAAAATCTAGTTTTGAAGATATTGAAAATTTTCAGTTTGAGAAATAGGGTACAGAAATGTTGAACTCAGTTTTGAAGGCTTTAGAGGCCCCAGATGAGGTTGAAACTTTGGCTAAATGAAGCTTGCTTAATATAGATGTTGCAGAGTGCTTCATGCCCTTTCCAAAATGGGCTCATAATAATCAATCGGGTCAACAGGTGATGACTTATGGTCTCCGGAAGTTCAGCCACCTAAAATGGTGGAAAATAAATTTTCTTCAAAATTTATGTTTGTGTTTCAAAAGTTGTTTTGAGCCAACTATGATGTAATAAAATAAAAAATAAAATAATTCTAAGTTTGGTCGGCCCTATTGGCTAAATTATGGAACCTTCTTAGGCGGTGGAAAATTTCCTATATAAGGAAGGTTGTAGTGTTGTCTTAGGTAGTTCGGGACAATTCTAGGTAGTAGATCTAGGTATCAATTCGAGGCTTTTTCCAACAGAATATTTTAAGGGAAATGCCCATGTGGCTTTGCATATTGTAATTTTGAAATTTTATAATTTCACATTTGTGGAGATAATAAGAAGCCCATTTTCTGTTCTTGCAAATTGTTGTTGTTTCTTTGTTTCTGTTATGTGTTAGTGGTATTAAGGGGAGCACCCTTCATCAAGAGTCTTTTTCATCCTCAAGTTTTTTATTTCTCTCTTCCTATTTTTCCCTTAGAATTTTCAGTTCTACCTCCATATGTTCTTGTTGTACAATTACTTCTCTACAGGAAGATTTTTTTATCATTTTCTATAATTCTTTGCACCTATTATCTTCTTCTTTCTCCTTTGCCTTTTCATTTTCCAGGTCTTCTTGTAACTTTTCTATTTTGTCCACAATCTTTCATTTCTCTCTCTCCAAATTCATCACTGAATTGTAGACCACTTGGTTGGTCATTTTTGACGCATTTATCTTTTCCATAGTTTTTATTTTGGCTAAATGCATTTAGAGGGTGCTAATGTGAAATTCAGATGGATCTTACTGACTCTCTAATGGATTATTATCTCTAGCTAGGGGTATAACAACCATGAAATCCATCATTTCTTTTTTTGGGTCATATGTGGGAAATATTCTATTCGATGCAGGTTCTACATCACAAGCCAACAACTACATCCCTCTTCAATGTATTAGTATTTTGTCTATTCCTATTTTTTGTTTGTTTAAAGTTAGTTACAAAATCATTGTAGCAAAAATATGGGTTTACTAACAATTAAATGTTTAAAAGGTGAAATATCACTTGAAGTGGTGTACATGTGTTCATCAATGCCTATGGTATAATAATTGCATCATAAAGATTAGAAACAACCTGCCCCATTTCTAATCATGTCCCACTGTTACTAGTAAGTGGGGTTTTTGGACTATTTTGGGGTTTTTTTTCCTGAAGGTGTGGTAATTGTTGGACTCACCATTGGTATTTTTTTCATAACCTTTTTTTGTTTACACTTTCTTGATCTCTAGGATCCACTATTTTCATGTCCAGTAATAATGTCCTTTCCAGACCACTAGTACTACCCACATTTCCCCCACCAGTGGTAGTGGCACTTGATTTAGATTGAAACTGGGTGCTTGAAAAACATGGAATATGATTTGAAGATGGAACAAATAAAGTGTTAGAATAACTAAGAGGGGGGTGTATCAGTTATCCAGTGTCCCAAAACAAAATGTATAATTCAAAACAATTTCTTCAATTTCTGCTCATCGGTAAGCAATAATAACTCTTATTGTCTGTGCTTTTACCGATTACCAGTCTAATACTTATAACTATTTACCGATCAAATCTAACATGTAACATGAAAAGTATGATAACAAACAAATATCACAATCAACACATAACACAAGAGGTTTAATGTGGAAACCCTGTAAAGGGAAAAACCACCTAGGATCGGCAACCCAAAATTGTTCACTCTTCTAAAATGAGGTCGGTTAAGACCCAACCCTGTTAAAGGTTACAAACACACTGTCAGGTGTGACCTTGTTAGAGGATTTTAGACTAGAATTTATCATCCAACTAGCATTCACTATGGGGTTGACAGGATAACAATGTTTATTCTATGAATGATACATCATAAGACTTTCAGAGTCCACTCGGTTAAGAGATTTAGACTATATACAATGGTTAAATATGTAACAGTAAAATAAACTGCCTTAATACAACTTTAATTATAGATTATAGATCAATATTTAGTCCATACAAATCCTTCTGATCAATAATTCACTTCAGATTCAATACTGTATCAACTTACTATCCATTGGTAACTGCTCTATGTAGCTCGGTAATTGCTCTATAGCTCGGTTCTTACTAACCAGTATGATCAGAATGCATGAAAACCTTATTCACGCGATAATCTTGTAGCTTCTTCTTCTTCCAGCCTATTCATAAAGAAATTATGTTCTCTTATATAGACGTATAAATCATTTTCTTCTCCACCATCAGATTTTGCCACTTAATCAAATTCATAGATTTTTCTGCTTAATCACATTCATAGATTTTTCCACTTAAACTTTCTCGGTACTTGTGTTAATAACATGTTTCAATCTACTTCATTAGATCTTCTTTGAATTTTGTCATTCGTTGATCTGTGTAACAAACATTATCTGTTACCTCAATGTTATAATCTTGCCAGCCCATCAATCTTATCGGCTAAACTAATCATTTAATTCATTTTGTTCTGCTCAGTTAACAAAGAATGTGTCGGTGAACACTGCTCAGTTAATACTATGGTTGGTATACACTATACTCTATTAGTGTATACTAGAAATGCTTCATTTACCGACAACACTGCTTTGTGTCTTTCAGATCTATACTTCATTATAGATGAATGCAACATAATGAAGTCAATATCATTAAGTCATAGACTCATGAACAAGTTACTCAATGTGTTCCTTATCCTCATATGTCATGTACATCTTTCCTCATGTAGATTTCTCTATTCTTCATCTCTTTTCCATTTTTCTTTAGATGTCTTGGTGTAGTAACTTACAAGATAAGTGCTGTCAAACTAGTTGACATCAATGACAACATAATACTAAATTAATCATATTACATATCTCATCAGCAACTCCTTAGTGATCTTGCAATCACAGATCCTTCAACCAGATTCCAAATCAGTTGTAGTCCAACAATCTCTCCCTTTGGCATTGATGGCAACTCAAGTAATATGAAATGTACCATACACATAACAAACATACATTCTACAACTTTGTGAACAAATGTTGTAAGTCAAATAGACTTAATATGTTTAATGACTACATTACTGATCCAGCATTAAATAATAAAGCTTTACTTTTTTGTAGTTGTGAACTTTTCAGTTCTCCTATTCCTGCTTCCGTTCTTTGCAACTAATCTTCAATACTCTGTCTCATTCAGATTGTCTCTCCCTTAGATAGTTGTCATCTATGCTTGTTCCTTTTCATATTTTGTTTATCTCTCCCCTTTTCATTTCATATGGTTTATCTCTCCCTTTGACAACAATTCTAAAGAAATAAATAAACAATCAACTCTATAGTAGCCAAGTAACTCTCTGTGGTGTTCACTACTTCCTCTATATCTATGTATACTGATATCTCATTGGTTCAAGTTCTCAAACTTAATCACAACCTTAAACATGATTCAAAGTGTGAACTATGATGCATCAACATGAATGATCTTCTGATAAAAGTTGGCTAATGCAACATCCAGATCACCTTAGTGACCGATAGACAGGGGACGGACCCCAAGTCTAGTCCTCAATTATTCAAATGTGTCCTTCGGTAGGGGCTTTGTAAAAATATCTACAAGTTGTTCTTTAGATGTAAAAAAATTTAACTTTACTTGCTTCTCTTGCACTTCTTCTCTTAAGTAATGATATTTAATAGATATTTTCTTTGTCTTGGAGTGCATCACAGGATTCTTTGAAATATTAATAGCACTAGTGTTGTCATAGTATATAATCATCAGGTCAGTGATTACCTCATTCATTCCTTCCAACACTTGTTTGATATATGCAATGTTTGAATAGTTAGTAGTAGTGGCAACATACTCTACTTTAGCTATAGATTGAGAAATAAAAGCCCGCCTTTTACTTGTCTAGGTTACAAGTCTTTCACCAAAGAAAAATACTCCTCAAGTGGTGCTTTTTCTATCATCCACATTTCCAGCCCAATCAGCATCGGTGTAAACTTTCAGTTCAAACTTCCCTTCCTTAGAATACCATAATCCATAATTTTCTATTTTCTTCAAGTATCTTAAGATCTTTTTTGTAGCTATCATGTGTGATTCTCTAGGGTTAGCAAAAAATGTTGCAACAATTCCCATAGCATGTGCTATATTTGGCCTATTGTGAACTACGTACATTAACTTACCAATCATAGATCCGTAAAGTGTCTGATTTACCTCAATAGTTTCATCCTCCTTTGTCAATTTGCATCCAGTAGCCATTGGTGTTCCTACAGGTTTAGCATCTTCCATGCCAAATGTCTTCAGTACTTCCTTTATGTATTTAGATTGTGTGATGAATAAGCCATCATTTTTTTGAATCACTTGTAGTCCAAGAAAGAACTTAATCTCTCTGAACATAGACATTTCAAATTCCTTTTGCATTTCATCAGCAAATGCCTTGCAAACAAGATCTAAGCCACCAAAGATAATATCATCAACAAAAATTTCAGCAATGATAATAGTATCATCAGTATCACCTTTCACATACAGATTGCTATTTTCACTTGTTCTAACAAATCTAATACTTAACAAGTAAGTATGTAGTCTTTCATACCATGCTCTCAGTGCTTGCTTTAGTCCATATAAAGCTTTATGTAATCTACATACCATATCTTTATTGTCGGGATCAACAAATCCTTTAGGTTGTTCAATGTAGACTTCTTCTTCAAGTATACCATTCAAAAATGCTAACTTCACATCCATTTGATAGACTTTGAATTTCTTATGTGCAGCATATGCAAGTAGCATTCTAACTCCTTCTAATCGAGCAACAGGTGAAAATGTCTCACCATAGTCAATGCCTTCTTCCTATGCATATCCCTTGCATACTAATCTAGCTTTATTTCTTGTGACTTCACCATTTTCATTCATTTTATTCCTGTATATCCACTTAGTACCGATAACATTCTTATCTTTTGGTCGAGGTACTAAGGACCAGGTTTTGTTCTTTTCTATTTGCTCTATTTCCTCCTTCATTGCATTAACCCATTCTTCATTCTCTAATGCAACTTTCATAGTTTTATGTTCTAACTCACAAATTAGACATGTACCTTGTCTTTTTTTGCTTCTAGTTTGCATTCCAGCATGTTTATCTCCAATGATTTATGTTTCAGGATGATGTCTCCTGACAAACTAGCCAAAACTTGATTTCTCCTTTCTTGTTCATCTTGCTCAGGGTCATTTCTTTTCTTGGTAGCTTCTTCATATTCATCGATTTGTGGTGCCTATTGTACTACATTATTTCCCTGCTGACCGGTTGTTACAGCTTGCGGTGTCAATAGATACTCTGGATGTTCAATGTAAGTGAATCTACCATAGTCTTTCAATTCCTTTGTACTTTCCTCTATGTACTTGTCATCAAACTCATCAACATGAACATTAGTACTTTCAACAATCTTATTTGTAGCCTTATTCAAACATTTGTATGCTTTACTTGTAGTGGAATATCCAAGAAATATTCCTTCATCTCCTTTGGAATCAAATTTTCCATTTCTCTCATCTTTCAGGATAAAGTATTTACTTCAAAAAATTCTGAAATAACTTACAGTAGGTTTGTGTCCAAACCATAGTTCATAAGGTGTTCGGTTGGAGTCCTTCTTCAGTTGAACTTGATTAAGAACATATACAGTTATGCTGACAGCTTCCCTCCAATATGTCTGAGCAACATTCTTCTGCATCATCAATGTTCTAGCACAGTCAATTATAGACCTATTCCTTCTTTCAGCAATGCCATTTTGCTGAGGTGTCCTCGGTGCAGATACCTACCTCTTGATTCCATGCTCATTGCAAAATTTAGTAAATTCATCAAAGATAAATTCACCTCCTCTATCAAATCTTAAGCCTTTATTTCCTTACTGGTTTCTTTCTCTACCTTAGCTTTATACCACTTAAACATTTTAAAATCTTCAGATTTCTCTTTTAAGAACATAATAGTCATCAGTCTAGTGTAATCATCAACAAAAAGAATAAAATATCTATCACCAGAACAACTTTGAGTTCTCATAGGTCTACATAGGCCGGTATGAACCAATTCAAGTATCTTCTTTGTTGAATAGTCCTTTCTTTGAAAACTAGATTTAGTCATCTTACCTTTTTGACATTCATGGCGCATGGCATGGTCAGGTTTTGTTAAGTTAGGCAATCCTCTAAATCTTTTCTTTCTACTAATCTTGATCATGTTGTCAAAGTTCACATGGCATAACCTTCAATGCCACAACCAAGCATCTTCATCCTTTATTAACAAACAAGAAGAATGATCTATATCAAGATAGAATAGATTACCTCTGGATTGTGTACCAGTTCCAACAAGTCTTCCTCCATCATCATAAATCTTCACCTTTTTGCTCTCAAAAGCTAGTCAGTGGCCTAAATTGTTCAGCTGAGCCACACTTATTAGATTATAGTTCAGTCCATCTACCTAATATGCATTTTCACATTGTAATCTATCATTGATCATCAGTGAGCATTTACCTCTTACCATACAATGTGCATCATTTCCCATTCTCACAGATCCTCCATTATATTCAACAAGATGATCAAAATTCTCTACATCACCGGTCATATGATGTGTGTAGCCACTGTCTATGATCCATGTATCATTTTTGCTTACTTTAGAGATCAGTGTTATCTCTTCATGTTTCTCTTCCTCTTCTGAGTCATCTTTCATAGCAATAAATACAACTTCTATATCATCATCAGAATCAAATTCAATTTCAATATCTTCAGCTATGTAACATACCTTTTTGCCTTTTTCATCTCAGTTGTCTCTGTTGTTGTGTTGGTAACCTCTATTGACTCTTCTTCCATAGCTTCCTTTAGATCGGTCTTTGGATCTATCATCATCTTTCTTCTATGGACATCTAGCAGTGATGTGACTGACTTCTTTACAATTGAAGCATGCTCAAGGTAGCTTACCTCTATACCTTCCTTTCCCTTTGGGAAATCTTCTAGCCATAAGTGCTTCAAGCTCATCAAGTTCATCATCAGTATTGTCATCACTATCACAATTCTTACTATTCCTGCTAGAGTTTCCAATCTTTAGAGAAGACATGAAAGTGGATTCAACACAAGGAACAACACTGTTACCAAAATTATTTTATTCAAAGGTTGTAAGTTTACCAATCAGAGTGTCAAGAGTGAGGTTGGATGTAGCTCTTGTTCCATGAATTGCAGAAATCTTGATTACATAAACTGGTAGCAAAGTTCAGAGAATCTTTCTTATTACTATTTCATCATCAATTACTCCATCAGATGCTCTAATAGCATGTACCACTTCTTTGAGTCTATTTGAATATTGGACAATATTCTCACCTTCTTTCATTCTCATATCATCAAATCTACCTCTCTAACTTTTAGCTTGGGCTCTTTTGACATTCAGATCTCTACTATAGTTTTGTGCTAATTTATCCCACATTCCTTTGGTAGTTGTGCATGTCTTGATATCTTCAAATTCAGTGTCGGTACAGGTAGTCGCAAGTTCCATCATAGTAACATTGTGTTCATGCTTATCCTTTAGTTGATCAATAGTTAGGGGACCAATGGGTGGTTGTATGTAGCCATTTTGCATCAGATCTAGTGCTGAGTTCCCAATTCCAGATATGTGCAGCTTCATTCTACTTTGCCATACTATAAATTTCTCTTTATTCAGTTTCAATACTTCCCTCTTATACATCTTGAGACCTTTATGCTTAAGTCCTTAAAACTCTATTCCAAGCAACGTGGCTCTGATACCAATTGTTAGGATAACTGAGAGGGGGGTGAATCAGTTATCTAGTGTCCCAAAACAAAATGTATAATTCAAAATAATTTCTTCAATTTCTACTCGTTGATAAGCAATAATAACTCTTACTATATGTGCTTTTACCGATTACCAGTCTAATACTTATAACTATTTACTGATCAAATCTAACATGTAACATGCAAAGTATGATAATAAACAAATATCACAATCAAAACATAACACAAGATATTTAACGTGGAAACCCTGTAAAGGGAAAAACCACCTGGGACCAACAACCCAAAATTGTTCACTCTTCTAAGGTGAGGTCAGTTAAGACCCAACCCTGTTAAAGGTTACAAACACACTATTAGGTGTGACCTTGTTAGAGGATTTTAGACTAGAAGTTATCATCCAACCAGCATTCACTATGGGGTTGACAGGATAACAATGTTCATTCTATGAATGATACATCATAAGACTTTCAAAGTCCACTCGATTAAGAGATTTGGACTGTATACAATGGTTAAATATGTAACAATAAAATGACCTACCTTAATACAACTTTAATTGTAGATTACAGATCAATATTTAGTCCATACAAATCCTTATGATCAATAATTCACTTCAGATTCAATACTGTATCAACTTACTGTATGTCAGTAACTACTCTCTATAGCTTGGTAATTGCTCTGCAGCTCAGTTCTTACTAACTAGTATGATCAGAATGCATGAAAACTTTATTCACATGATAATCCTATAGCTTCTTCTTCTTCCAGCCTATTCATAAAGAAATTATGATCTCTTATATAGATGTATAAATCATTTTCTTCTCCACCGTCAAATTTTTTTGCTTAATCACATTCATAGATTTTGCCGCTTAAACTTTCTCGGTACTTGTGTCAATAACACATTTCAATCTACTTTGTTAGATCTTCTTTGAATTTTGTCAGTCGTTGATCTATGTAACAAACATTATCTGTTACCTTGATGTTATACTCTTGCTAGCTCATCAATCTTATCAGCTAAACTAATCATTCAATTCATTCTGTTCTTCTCGGTTAGCAAAGAATGTGTTGGTGAACACTGCTCGGTTAATACTATGGTCAGTATACACTATACTCTCTCGGTGTATACTAGCAATGCTTCATTTATCAACAACACTGCTTTGTGTCTTTCAGCTCTATACTTCATTATAGATGAATGCAACATAATGAAGTCAATATCATTAAGTCATAGACTCATGAACAAGTTACTCAATGTGTTCCTTATCCTCATCTGTCATGTACATCTTTCCTCATGTAGATTTATCTGTTCTTCATCTCTTTTCCATTTTTCTTCAGAGGTCTCGGTGTAGTAACTTACAAGATAGGTGATGTCAAACTAGTTGACATTAATGACAACATAATATTGATTTAATCATATTACGTATCTCATTAGCAACTCCTCAGTGATCTTGCAATCACAGATCCTTCAATCAGATTCCAAATCAGTTGTAGTCCAACATAAACCTGCAAGGGTATGAGATTGAGTAGTACCCTTTTTTTATGAGCCTAATGATTCAACTCTAAGGACTAGTTTCTCACCATGTTTTGGTGGAACTGGTGTGTCAAGTGGAAACCAAGGCCCATGTCCTATGCGGCCAAGACCACCAACACCTAGAAAACACATTTTTTCTATAATCTCTACCCTTTTGGTATATTTTTCTTTCATGGATGCATTGACTCTACTAAAATTTGAATAGACTATAGTAGTTTTGGGAGTGGAATCAATGGATGTGGGATCCATAGAAGCCTTCTCATACTCATTATCATCATGATCATCATTTTTGTGATATGCCTCAGATGGATTCTCCTTATTTCACAAATTGCTAAATATTTTATCCTCTTCCACTTCATAAAGATTTGTAGAGGTCTTTGGATTTCTTAGATTTGAATAATTCTAAATAGCTACAATTTACATCTATGATTCAAAATTAAACCTTAATTGTAGTTCTATAATATAAATAGTAAACCATAAGATTTGAAAAATTAAAAAGATGGGATGCGGGTGTTTAGGATTTTACCTAGAATTTTAATTTGACTAGATTGTGTGTGGGAAGAGAGTGGAGAAACTCTTTTGCATTCCACATCCTAGAAGTTGTAACCCCTCTCTAAATCACCAATACTGGTTAGAACTGAAAAACTTAGATAAAAAATCTAAAGGGAAAAATTTGTACAATCGTGACTCATGTTATTATTGCTTCTTTTTAAAGATAGATATCTGATGTCACTATGACATGTGTCACTTAATAATTTGACATTACAACTTCAGTTGGAGATCTGAAATTGAGCTTATTAGTTATTACATTTATTAAATCAAAATGTTTACTTTTACTTTTATTCCCGTATAGATCTTATATATACTTAGTTGAGTGTTAAATCATGATGTGCCTTATTTCTGAGGGACATTTTCAAAAAGACATGACCGTTCCCCAAATTGGCTCAAATTACACCTCGGGTCATTGACCTATGCTCATCCAATGGTCATTTTTGGTCACTAGCAGGTGTCGCAGGTCCCATTCACCTTTTTCTTGTCAGCAGTCACCTAGTCACCTCACACATAATCATCAAATGTCACTGACCGTGTGAGTGTACATGTGTCATGATTTACTAGATGTGATATTGCATTAATTACATATTTGATAAATTTACATTTTGCATTGGCCCACATTATAAATCCCAACAATTGAAAATCACTAATAAAATATTTATTTTTTTCATAATTAATGAAATATTAGCCAATAAAATTAATAAATTTTCAAATAGTAGATAAAATTCACCAATACAATTATTTTTTTCCCTTCAAAATAATATCATTCGCCTCATATATTATAATTTTTTTACTTCAAAAGAAAATAATTTTCCTCATACAATATATATTTTCCCCCACATTAATAATGTATTATTCGATAGGATTTTATGGAATTTTCATACGGGAGGGAAAAAATCACTAATACAAACAATTTTATTTTCCTAATTTAAAATAAAATTTCTTCATTAAGAAAATTTTCCCCCTAAAATAATGTAGGATTCTCTAGGATTTTACACATTATCCTAGGAGGGGGTTTCCTAAAGTTATCCATGCCTGATATCCTTAATGAAAATTCACTTTCATGGTTGTGTCGCCCTCTATTCATTTTTGTACCCACATTGACACTTTTTCATTCCAACTCTTCAACTCTATAAGGTGTGATTTAGTGATCTTCTAATTTGCACTCCTTGTCTTCTAGTTGTCCAATATTTCTATAGTGATAGTTCATCCTAGAGGACTCATCATCTTTAGTAAAAATCAAGGAAGATAAGAGGTAACTACATTTATTCCTCGAGCCTATAGTGGACATTTCTCTTTTTGGAGGAAGGCTATTCCTAGGGGGCTATGAATAGACTACTGGACTCTATTTTTCAGGTTGGCATTTCAATACAAAATCTTTAGAATTATATCATAGTATAATCCTTTTGTATTCTGATCTTAGTGTAATCTATTTATTTTCCTTAATTAAATCTATAATAAAATCAATTGTGCATACCTTCATTTAAATATTTGTTGGATAATCTATGACATTAATGCTTATTATATACTCTATATCATTTATAAATTAACTTTTCTTTTTGTTATCTAAAGCTTTCATAATAAATCATTATTATATGAGATATAAAACCATGTCTATGAAGATTTTTATAGTTCATTCATCTTGATGTTGAACTATATTATGTAGTTATATATTGAAGTGTTTAATCAATAAATTATTATGTTGTATCACCTTCGATAGATTTTCTTTTACTATTATTTATTCCCCTTTCTCTCCAAAATAGAAAGTATATGAAATGTCACCTTCTAAAATCCTAGAGTTTTTTAAGTAATGCACAAAATAAGTCCCCCTATTATTGAAATTTCCAGAAAAGATTATTATCTTATTGGAATGAAAATTTTAGTATGATCAGTTTTCTTTTTTCTAGGACACTTAGTGGCAACAACAATATTTTTGAATTGGAAGTGAGTATATGAGTCGTAGACCAGCCACTAGGTCTTAGTGTTAGAATGTGAAGTTGATGTTATTAATGTTGTTGTCATTAATGGTTGTCATTGATGTCAACATATCCTATGAATTTTCATATTCTAGTTATATTATTTTTTGTATATCGATAGCCTTGGTGGTATCAGTTGTTGTACTGATAGGATGTATGTCTCGGTAGAAGTGTTCACAGACATATTTCTCTTTCAGTGGTGGTTCTAAGTTGTGTGCAACTTTTGGTGGATCATTTGTTTGGGTCGATCCTATTTGGACTTTGTTTACTTTTGTTTCAATCCCAATAGTTTTTATGTAATGTATTCATGTTGTCCATTGGAAACAATGGCTTTCATGATAGTGTTGTGTGTTTGTATGTGCAAGGCAAGTTGTATTAGTTTAGGTGGTCTACATTTCATTCCTTACCACCATATAAATGTCTTGGTGTGACCTATTTAAAATTAAGTTTGGCCAACATGGTTAATGGAATCAAGTAGTATAAGAAGAACAAGGATTTATTTTGTTTGTGTGGCTTATGTTTTTATTGTATGCAAAGGTACTGTGAGTCTATTTCTATATATCTAACTGTTGTTGATCATGCACATGGAAGATTATTGGTGACAATGATCTTCATGGTGGATTCAATCTTATTTCAAATACTTTGGTAGTGATCCTCTTTGTATTGGAAGTGAGAATAACCGACAGTGTGCACAACCAAAAATGAGCCTTTGTAAAAATCAACTTAAGTGATGTTTACATTTCATGAGAATTAGATTCTATGTATTTTATCCCAATTTGGGTTTCCCACGTAAATCTTTGTGTTCTCTATGTCGGTGTTCTTGTGTTTACATGTTTACATTTTCTATGGATATTTTATGTGATTAACCCAAGGATCAAAAGTTTTTATTACTATTATTTTAATAGTTTACTAATAAATAAATAAAATTGTAAAGTGTGTGGGAATAACTTATTCACCCCCCTATCATTTACTCAACATGTTCAATAGTTAGTATCAAATCTTGGTTCCTCGATGAAGTGCTTAACCACTTGAGGAAGATCTTATGGTGCATAGATTGAAAATTCTCATATTTGATGGATGAGACTAAAACTTGTGGAAATATTAGATGAAACTCTATTTAGTTTCAGTTGGTCACAAGACATGAAAGTATGTGGATACAAAGTATGTATTTCCTCATAATAGGTGTAACACTCTAAATGAGCTTGAGGCGTATGAGGAAATTGAAAAAGAAAGGTGTGTTATTACTAGTGCTTTATCAAAGATTGAATTAGCTAACTTTATTTCTTTGAAGAATTCTTATGAATTTTTGGCAAAGATAAAAGACATCTATAAAGGAAATCATGGATTGACATTATCTAAGAAGCTTCTAGCTAAGAGAAACTAAGAGAATATAAGAATGGAAAATAGTGAGGATATTAAAAGTTATTTTTAGAGAGTTGATATGTGTTGAAAGAAGTAAGAAACCAAGGAGGCACTATTATCAATGAATATTTCATGGAAAATTTTATGATGACATTACAAGATAGTTACAATGATAATAACTTGGTGTTGAGGAAGTGTATTATCTGAAGAACTTGATTAAACAACAATTATTTAGCACCCTAATTTCATTTGAGCTAAGGAAGTTTGGGAGAGAGAATAATAGATCACAAATGGCTTTCAAGACAACTAAATCAGATTAAGATCATGACATTGATGATGATGAAGAATTTAAAGTGAACTTTGCAAGAATGTTGAAGAAAGGTATCAACAACTACAAAGATATATTATCTCTAAAATGTATTAGATGTGGTAAAATTGGTCATTTGGCTACTAGATGTCTATAGAAGGGTCCTAGATAGAAATTTAAGAAGTTCAATAAGAAGGCTTACTATGTGAATGAAGATGCTAGCATTTCAGATGATGAGTCAGAAATAGAAGATTGTTTGTTTTATAATGAAGAGAATAAGAATTAGGAAATTGATATTTCTAAAATTTATGTTGAGGTTGATCATGATGTTGAAACTTCTTTATATGATAGAAGAAAGAAAAATGAGTGGTTAAATGAGAGTGGTTAGTCTTTTTATATGACTAGAGATAAGAGTAGACTTTTTTTACTTGACAAATATTATGGTAATCCTATTAGATTTAGTGATGATAAGGCTTCTTACATTGTCAGTAGAGGGTCTATTACATTTTATAGAAAAAAATAACATTGAAAATGTATATTATGTGAATGGTTTGTGTCACAATCTTTCGAGTGTTAACAAGATGAGTGAGAATCGGTATGCTTTTGTTTTCAAAAATGGAGGATGTGAAATTAGGAAGAGATCTAGAGATGTGATTAGAGTTGGAAAAAGGACAAGAAGGAACATGTATCATCTTGAAGGAGCTTCACAAGGATGATGTTTTCTATCACAAACCAATGACAATTTGATATGGCATCAGAGGATGTGTCACATCAACTTTGATGATTTGGTAATAATAAGTTCATTTGGAGTAGTGATAGACTTACCTAGACTTTGAAAACTAGATAATTTGATTTGTAAAGGATGTCAACAAGGAAAATAGAGAAGATAATCATTCAAGGAAAAAGATTATTCATCTACTATTTTAATGGAACTAGTGCACACTGATATTTGTGGTTCTACCAGGACAAGAAGTTTTGAAAGTGAGAGATACTTTATACTTTTCATTGATGATTACTCAAGATTGACTTGGGTTGAATTTCTTAGAGAAAAATTAGAGGCATTTGAGAAGTTAAAAATATTCAATGCTAGAGTTGAAAATGAATGTAGTAAAAGGATTAAATACCTAATATCTAATAAAGGGTGAGATTTTACTTCTGATGTGTTTGAAACTTACTATAAAAAATATGGCATTAAGAAATAGTTTTCAGTAGCTAGAACACTACAAAATAATGGTGTAATGGAAACGATGAATTAGACAATTCAAAAGGAAGCAAGAACAATGTTGAAGGAAGTGATTTTACCATAAATCTACTAGAGAGAGCAATACATATTGATAATTATACTCTGAATAGAGTTATATACTAGAAGAAATATAGAAACACATTAAATGAATTATGGCATGGAAGAGTACCTATAGTTAAGTACTTCAAAATATTTATAAAAAATGTTACATTCAAAAAGATGAAGATAATTTTGGCCCATTTGATAATAGAGTAGATTAAGGTATACTTTTGGTGTACTCTACAAGAAGCAAGTCTTACCGGTGTTACAACAAAAGGCTAAACAAAATTGTGGAAAGTGTGAATGTGAATGTTGATGAAGATTTTTAGAAGACACCTAAGAGGCATATTGATTATGAATCTAATATAGATGACAAAGGAAAAGATAACAAGAATGAAAAGGAGGAGAATCAACTAGCACCAACATCTATACCCAAGAAAGAAAGGTGTGTGTAGAGAAACCATTCTAAGAATCAGATTATCAGTGATAAGAATAGAGGAGTTGTTACCAAAAGTAGAGAAATACAAGACCATGCATTTTTGTGTCTACTTTTGAAATTTTAACCTAAATTTGTAGAGGAATCATGCAAAGATACAAATTGGGTAAATTATATGAAGGAAGAACTTGATCATATATAATTGAATCAAATTTGGGAACTTGTGGCCAAACCAGGACATAAGAATGTGATTGTTACTAAGTGGGTGTACCAAAACAAGTTGGATGAGAATGGTAAAGTAATAAGGAAAAAGGAAAGACTAGTTTGCAAATTATATATGCACCTTGAAGGAATTGACTTCAAGTAGACTTATGCTCCTATTGCTCAGATGGGGGCAATCAGAATATTTCTGGCATTTGTAGCACTTAAGGATTTGAAGGTTTATCAGATGGATGTGAAGTTAGCATTTTTGAATGGATAACAAAAGGAAGAAGTTTACATTGAGCAAATGAAAGGTTTCATATGAGAAGAAGAACTAGAAGTAGTATGTAGACTAAAGAACACGATGTATGTGTTGAATTAGGCATCGAGATCCTAGTATAATAGATTAGACAAATACTTTATTGGAAAAAAATTTTAGAAAGGTTATCTCTATAGCAATCTATATTATAAGAAAGATGCAGATCATATCCTAATAATTATTGTGTATGTTGATGATATTATTTTTGGAGGCAAGGATGATTTGTGAAAAAGATTTGCAAAGAAGATATAGAAATATTTTTATATGTCTATGATAGGAGAGTTGAATTTACTTCTTGGATTGTAGGTAAATTAGAGAAGCAAAGGCATTTTCATTTCTCAAACCAAGTATGTCAAGGAATGGTTAAAGAATTTTGGGTTGGAAAATTCCAAACCGGTATGTACTTGAATTGTTACTGATTTTTAAGCTAGCTAAGAATGATGAATCACCGAAAGTAGATGCAAGTTAATACAAATCAATGACTAGTGGATTGTTGTACCTGACTGCTACTAGACCAAATATTATATATGTAGTAGGCTTGTTAGCCAAATTTTAGCAAGAACTAAAAGAATCACATATTATGGTGATGAATAGGATATTCATTTATTTGAAAGGAACAAAAGAGTTTGGTTTGTGGTATCCAAAAGGTTTATATATCGATGAAAATTGGGTGAGACATTTGGTTAATAGAAGTACCAATGATAGAGCTTACTTTCTTTGATCTCGATTAGTTTCTTAGTTAAGAAATAAGTAGGATTATGTAACTTTATCAACTGCTGAATCAAAATACATTACAACATCCTCATGTTGTACTCGGGTATTTTAGAACAAAGCACATATCTATCAAGTATTATTTTATCAGAGAGAAAGTCTTGGATGGTGAAGTAAACCTTGAGTATGTGCCTACAAAGGAGACACTAATAGACATATTCATAAAACAATTGTGAAAAGATACTTTTAAGTATTTGAGGGGGGGACTGGGAATTATGCGCCTTCCTAGCACTCACTAGGATGCACCAATGTGTCCATTGGTCCAACATGTTGTATGATTATTCCTTTATAGATCAATGTCTGGTGGCTTCCTCTCAGTGGGAGAAGAGTAATTTTTCCAAGGGGAGTTTTTCACTTTCTTAGTGTTGTTAAAGGGGGAGAAATTCAGAAAAAGTTGGAAAGCTTAGAACCTTGTTGCTGATATCATTTGGAGTTGTTTACTTTTTATGTTAAATGTTTCCATCAATGAAAAAGGGGGAGATTGTTAAAATGTGAATTTGATTCTATTCATGTTGGTGTCATTAATGGTTTTCATTGATGTCAATATATCCTATGCATTTTCATGTTCTAGTTGTATCAGTAGTTGTGTACCGATAGTCTTAGTAGTATCAATTGTTGTACCGATAGGATGTGTGTCTTAGTAGAAATATTCAATAACACATTTCACTTTCAATAGTGGTTCTATGTTGTATGCAATATTTAGTGGATTGGTTGTTTGGGTCTATACTATTTGGAGCATGTTCTTTTATGTTTTAGTCCTAGCTATTGTTATATAATGTATTCATGTTGCCTATTGGAAATTATGGCTTTGGTGAGGGTGTTCTATGTTGGCATATGTGAGGAAAGTTATATTGGTTGAGGTGGTCCACATTTAATTCCTTACCATCATGATAATGTCTTGTTGTGACCTATTTCAAATTTGGTTTGGCCAACATAGTTGATGGAATCAAGTAGCATAAGAAGAACAAGGATTTATATTGTTTGTGTGGATCATTTTTTTCTTCTATGCATAATAGTTATAATTTTTTCTGGAGATCTATGTATTATTGATAATGTGTGTGTGAGATTATTGGTAATCATGATCTCAGTGGTGGATTTAATTTTATTTCAAATACTTTTGTAGTGAGCCTCTTTGTATTAGCAGTGAGCCTTTTTATATTTAATGGTAGTTGGTTTGACTAGTAGTCAGCCTTACCTATAGTAAGCACAACTGAAAATGAGAATTTACAAAAATCACCTTAACTGATGTTTACATTTCATAAGAATTAGCTTCTCCATGGTTTTTTCCATTTTGGGTTTTCCACATAAATCTTAGTGTTCTTTGTGTTGGTTTTCCTATGTTTACATGTTTACATTTTTTGTGGATGTATTATATGCTTAACCAAAAGATCATAAGTATTTATTATTGTTATTTAATAGCTTACTGATAGAGAAAAAGTTTTGTAAAGTGTGTGGGAATAATTGAATCACTTCTGCCCCCCTTAGTTATTCATCATGTTCAATGCCTAGATTACTAAACACCCTAGATCACTGCTCCCAAATTAAACCTTTATGACCTTGCAGAGTTCATCTTCATCAAGTCTAACTAGACCTTTACCACCTTCTTCCACAACTATATCCCAAAGTAAGTTTGTAGCCAAGGATAATGGTAGTCCCCTCATCCCCTCAACTACTAGAATGACCTATAATTCCATGTTTTCTAATTCTTTAAAATCCTTACCCAAATTTACTAGGAAAAGTGAGAAAACCCCTACAAAGCACATGATGGATGTAGCAAATACATCTACCATACACCACATATCCTTTAAACTACTTGTATCCTCTTTTAAGGGGAAAGGTCAAATTTAGTATAGATATTTTACATCTATACCATCATATATTATAAGAACCTTATAGTTGTGTATAATTTCATGATTGTTTACCATTAACCTTAGCATGTTTTCTTTTTAGCATGCACAATATGACCCCATGTTGCAATTAATGAATACCTAAATTCAAGTATGAGTCCTATGTTGATTAAATTTCACAAAAGATCAATGTGATCCCTTATAAATATAGGTGTGCTTCTTTAAAATTCCACCAATTGAATCATTTGTTGATCAAGTGTGTCCTATGTGACCATTTGTGGCCTCTATATTTTATCCCAACCCCGTAGTTAGTTATCATTCATAATCATTCATGTGTTATGTGGGACCTATGATCCTAATCTCAATCCTAATTAGTGGGAAGAGGAAACCTAGGGTGATTTGTTCTCAGGAAGAGGATGCTCGAGATAACCTCTTCCCTTTCATTTTTCTTGAAATTGAAATCATGGGTTGGTTTCTTAGTTTTAACAAAATATTTATATATGATTTATCCTCTATGAGGTCCTACCCCGACCCATCTTAGCCCGATAGTTATTTTGACATTTGATTCATCTAGATGATACATTGATTAGAGACATTTGACCTATTTTGGTTTATCACTTGCTATCATTAGACCTTATGAGATGATTGTTATAGATTTATATGATAATGATGTTAGTCGTACACTCTATATGTTTGTATTGGTTTCACGCTTACCTTATGATATATGAATAATGTATTCTACATTTGTTACGTTATCTTACAGCAAAGTAGATGCAGATAGTGTAATGATTCAATGATAAACTTAGGGTATAAAATGGATTATGTTATACTTCATGAAATGCAGTTATTTATATTTACCAAGTTTAGATGTTATTATTTCATTTTTGAAATTTTTATTAATGCAAATATTTTATGAGGTACTAACATCAGAATCGAGTGTGTAGGAAAATGGCCATGGTTGTAAATTCGGGAAAATAAGGATGGATCTAAGTGCAATCAATTAAAATCCAAGGTCAACTCTAAGAAGAGAATGACCTCGTTGTAATGTGATTTTATTTGTAAATGTGATCCATGTGTGTATGTGGTTGTTATTGTTTGTAAATATATTATTAGATGTAAATTTCATTTTGTGAAAATATAAATGTAATATGTCTAATAAGCATGCCAAGTGTGTTATGTGATGTGTACTTTTGTGAGGTGTCACTTGACAACATTGTGATCAGATGGCATTCTTGAGTGGAATATGGACCCCACCCTTTCCTTAGATTGGTCTTGTGTATCCCTAGGCTAGGTTGGTGGTTTAAGGAACCAAGATTTATGTTATCAATATTTCATTTTCGGATGCAAGTTTAACTAGGGTTTTTGAGGGTCTATGTGGAGTCCCAGGGTGTATTTAAGGTTGGTTTTTAGTGCCCCAAGTCTAGTACATGGGTTAGGAGGCCTATTTCTACCATTTCCACTTCCCTAGACCACTATTTTGCCTCTCTAAATGGACCATTTTTGGTAAACACGAAATTGGGGAATGTTTCTAGGATATCACACCTTTTCATGTTTTTTTTTTTCATCTCATTTCTATAGCAAGGGAAATTGTCATTTTATCTAGTATCTAGAAACCTAACTTGTTTTGGGAAGAGGGAAGGAAAGAGTAATGTTTGGAGTGTCTTGAGGAGATAGAGGCTTAGGAATTAGGGACTTCATCATCTTGTCTATGCTATATTTGGTGAGTGAGTGAGAGGAGGACTAGAGAGAGATTTGCTAGTAGATTAGAGAAGGGAAGCAAGCTAGGAATCTTGGGAAGCTCTTCTTAAACCTTCCAATTTTCCATTTATTAGGAGAAAGATTGGTGGCTCTATCATGTAATTGTTTTGTAGTTGCAAAGAGAAGATGTACTTGTGTGAATTTTGTAAATTGTAGTAACTTGTGTGTGAATCTTGTAATGAGTAATTTTATTGTGAGTTTATGATTTTAATCTTTTTTTGTCTTCTTGTTTTGCTTCATGTTTATGGGTGTGTAGGTTTACTCCTCATCCTTGGGAGGATTTGAGGAGGACTTGGGGTGAAGGGCCTAGTTGGGAATTGTTTATGTATGATAATTTGAATGTATGGGCATCCTTGAGGGCCTTCTTATGTTCATTTGAGGGTCATAAGGGTTGTGTTGATGCTCATGGAGTTGAGTTATATGTTTGGAAGGGCCTTGTGAAGGCATGTGAGTAATATTGACATTCTTGTTTTGGTATAAGATAGGTGTCTCCATAAGAGAAGTTTCCACCTTCACCCATCTAAGGATCCAATTTTAGAATCCTTTGTGCAAGCTTGGGAAGGGAGTTATTTGTGCATGATTTTTTTCCATTGTGGTTGAATGTTTATGTATGTGATGTATGTTTGTGACCCATCCTATTCTTGTTTCCCCTAGCTCAGGGGTGGCCATGAAATGGCCTAAGCTAGGAGGTGAGCCTCCATGGTCATGTGAGCAATAATTGTTTTGCAGGTTTATGTTGCAAAGAGTTTGTGCTAATGGGATCATTGAAGCTTGAATTCTACTATAGTTATTTTAAGGGAACTTGAGAAGAATTTTATATCAGTTTATGTGAATTTGTACTCCTCTAAAATAGGATAAATGCTTTTGTATTAATTTAATCTAAAGTTCAAATGAGAATTTTTAAATTTTTGGGCAAACTATGTCCTTTCGAGTTATTGTTAGTTTTAATAATGTATTAGAGATCCAATTTTGTAACCTTAAATGAGAAAAGTATTATTGTTAGTATTCAAAAAAAAAAAAGAGTTTACAATTTTCTTTGGGTGAATATTTATTTATTTAAATTGAAAGATAACCTTTGTTGCTAATTTAAGAAAGTTCTACTATTTAGAAAGTGTTGTTTGTACCAAGCTGGAATAGTAAATTCCTTTAGTAAACTGAATTTTACTTTGCCTAGGTTGCAATTCTAATTTCCAAAATTGTGTATTTAAAAATTCATGGGTTCTCTATTTTCTGTTCCTTCCACTTGATTTAGAAATTATTTGTTTACAAGAAAAAGTAATATTTATATAAATATCAATCTGGGAGGAAAACGGAACATTAGGATTTTATTAAGGGGTAATTAGGTTGTGTATTATCTAGTAGATTACAGTTGTTTTGACATTTGATTCATCTGGATGATACATTGATTAGAGACATTTGAGCTATTTTGGTTTATGACTTGCTATCATTAGACCTTATGAGATGATTGTTATAGATTTATATGATAACGATGTTAGTCGTACTCTTTATATGTTCGTATTAGTTTCATGCTTACCTTATGATATATGAATTATGTATTCTACATTTCTTATGTTATCTTGTAGTAAAGTAGATGCAGATAGTGTAATGATTCAATGATAAACTTAGGGTATAAAATGGATTATGTTATGATTCATGAAATGCAATTATTTATATTTATCAAGTTTAGATGTTATTATTTCATTTTCAAAATATTTATTAATGCAAAGATTTTATGAGGTACTAACATCATAATCCAATGTGCAGGAAAATGGCCATGGTTGTAAATTCGGGGAAACAAGGATGGATCTAAGTGCAATCAATTTAAAACTAAGGTCATCTCTAAGAAGAGAACGACCTCATTGTAATATGATTTTATTCATAAATGTGATGCATCTGTGTATGTGGTTGTTATTGTTTGTAAATGCATTATTAGAAGTAAATTTCATTTTGTGAAAATATAAATGTAATATGTCCACTAAGCATGTCAAGTGTGTTATGTGATGTGTACTTCTGTGAGGTGTCACTTGACACCATTGTGATGAGATGGCATGATTGAGTGGAATATGGACCCCACCCTTTCCTTAGATTGGTCTTGTGTATCCCTAGGCTAGGTTGGTGGTTTAGGGAACCAAGATTTATGTTATCAATATTCTATTTTCGGATGCAAGTCTAAATAGGGTTTTTGAGGGGCTATGTGGAGTCTTAGGATGTAGTTAAGGTTGGTTTTTAGTGCCCCAAGTCTAGTACATGGGTTAGGGGGGCTATTTCTACCATTTCCACTTCCCTAGACTACTATTTTGCCTCTCTAAATGGACCATTTTTGGTAAACAAAAAATTGTTTTTGTGTTTTGTCCTTGTATTACTATCCATTTCATTTCATAGTTCAAACTAAATCATTATTTTAAAAACTAGATAATGTTAGTTTTATGGGGCCAATATATGTTTCCAGTATACTAGTCATCATAAAAATAGCATTGCAGCTTAACCTAAATTATGTTGAAATCTTTAGCACTCTTGGAAATTAATTAATTATTGCTATAAACATTAGAGTTCTTTAAATTATATTTTAATTAAGGAGTATAGACCTTTTCTCATCTTTAAACTCTTTTAGTATATATTATGACATGCTTGAGATTTCGATGAACTCCAGGAGGAAGTTCATGCCTAGGAGGGGAGGATGTGAGGTCCTACCCAGACCCATCTTAGCTCGACAATTGTTTTGACATTTGATTCATCTAGATGATACATTGCTTAGAGATATTTGACCTATTTTGGTTTATGACTTGCTATCATTAGACTTTATGAGATGATTGTTATAGATTTATATGATAATGATGTTGGTTGTACTCTTTATATGTTCGTATTGGTTTCATGCTTACCTTATGATATATGACTTCTATATTCTGCATTTGTTACATTATCTTACAATAAAGTAGATGCAGATAGTGTAATGATTCAATGATAAACTTAGGGTATAAAATGGATTATGTTATGATTCATGAAATGCGGTTATTTATATTTATCAAGTTTAGATGTTATTATTTCATTTTTGAAATGTTTATTAATACAAATATTTTATGAGGTATTGACATTGCAATCGAGTGTGCAAGAAAATGGCCATGGTTGTAAATTTGGGGAAATAAGGATGGATCTAAGTGTAATTAGTTTAAAACCAAGGTCAGCTCTAAGAAGAGAATGACCTCATTGTAATATGATTTTATTCATAAATGTGATGCATGTGTGTATGTGGTTGTTATTGTTTGTAAATGCATTATTAGAAGTAAATTTTATTTTGTGAAAATATAAATGTAATATGTCCACTAAGCATTCCAAGTGTGTTATGTGATGTGTACTTCTATGAGGTGTCACTTGACACCATTGTGATGAGATGGCATGCTTGAGTGGAATATGGACCCCACCCTTTCCTTAGATTGGTCTTGTGTATCCCTAGGCTAGGTTGGTGGTTTAGGTAACCAAGATTTATGTTATCAATATTCCATTTTCGGATGCAAGTTTAACTAGGGTTTTTGAGGGGCTATGTGGAGTCCCAAGGTGTAGTTAAGGTTGGTTTTTAGTGCCCCAAGTCTATTACATGGGTTAGGGGGCCTATTTCTACCATTTCCATTTCCCTAGACCACTATTTTGCCTCTCTAAATGGACCATTTTTGGTAAATATGAAATTGGGTAATGTTTCTAGGATATCACACCTTTTCATGTTTTGTTTTTCATCCCATTTCTATAGCTACGGAAAGTGTCATTTTATCTAGTATCTAGAAACCTAACTTGTTTTGGGAAGAGGGAATGAGAGAGGAATATTTGGAGTGTCTTTAGGAGATAGAGGCTTAGGAATTAGGGACTTCATCATCTTGTCTATTTTATATTTGGGGAGTGAGTGAGAGGAGGACTAGAGAGAGATTTTCTAGTAGATTGGAGAAGGTAAGCAAGCTAGGAATCTTGGGAAGCTCTTCTTAAACCTTTTAATTTTCCATTACTTAGGAGAAAGGTTGGTGGCTCTATCATGTAATTGTTGTGTAGTTGAAATGATAAGATGTACTTGTGTGAATTTTGTAAATTGTAGTAACTTGTGTGTGAATCTTGTATTGAGTAATTTCATTGTGAGTTTATGATTTTAATCTTGTTTTGTCATTTTGTTTTGCTTCATGTTTATGGGTGTACAAGTTTACTCCTCATCCTTGGGAGGATTTGAGGAGGACTTGGGGTGAAGGGCCTAGTTGGAAATTATTTATGTATGAGAACTTGAATCTATGGGCATCCTTGAGGGCCTTCTTATGTTTGTTTGGGGGTCATAAAGGTTGTGTTGATGCTCATGGAGTTGAGTTTTATGTTTGGAAGAGCCTTGTGAAGGCATGTGAGTAATATTGACATTGTTGTTTTGGTATAAGATAGGTGTCTCCATATGAGAAGTTTCCACCTTCAACCATCTAAGGATCCAATTTTGGAATCCTTTGTGCAAGCTTGGGAAGGGAGTTATTTGTGCATGATTTGTTTCCATTGTGGTTGAATGTTTATGTATGTGATGTATGTTTGTGACCCATCCTATTCATGTTTCCCCTAGCTCGAGGGTGGCCATGAAATGGCCTAGGCTAGGAGGTGAGCCTCCATGGTCATGTGGATGATGTTTTTATGTTGCAGGTTTTGTTTCTTAGTGAAAGATGAAGTTCAAGTTGAAGTTTCAAGATTAAGTTGAAAGAAATAATTTTAAAGAAATGATTACTAGTGTTTTGAGTTTAAGTAATTTTACTCTACTCACAATGTTCTTCAAGATATTGTATTTGTAAAAGTGAGAGGCCAAAAATAAGGCTTATAAGTTATCCTCTTGAAAGAATTTTTTTTATTACTAGTGTTATTTTCAAAGTTATTTCCTAGTAAAATTGATGTCTCTTTAATAGTTAAATTACTGTAATCTATAATGGAACTTTAAGTCAGTTTCCTACATTTATGTTGTCAGAAATTGTTTTGGTTGAAAATGTTCAGTTTAATAAATGACTCGTAATCTTGCAATTGCCAAAGATAATAAATTATGAGAAGTATTATTGATTTATTTTCCTTAAAATTTTATGTAAAATTCTCTAATGATATTATAGTTTTAAATGTTCATTTGTTATATAAAATTTCTCTATTTTATATTTTCCTACCATTTGGTTTAGAAATAAAATCTGAACATTAGAAATTATTTTAGAAGAAAATTAGATGTGTAATGCCTAGTGGATTTTTGGGCATTACAGCTTCATTTGAGTTTATCACACAACTTAGTATAAAAAGAAAGTATCTTACTTAATTTTGGTAAGATAAAATCAATTATAAAGTTGGATTCACAATTTTAAGACCTCATATGAAGTAAGGATCTTCAAATCAAGGTAAAATCAACAAGCATCATGATCTAAAGGCATTTTTTCTAGACCAAGTATTCAACAATCACATTAAAATCAACATGAAGATTTTAAAGGATTATGAAGATTAATAGGAGATCCTAAATCGATGATTGTCTTCTACTCTACCTCTTGGGTGGGGTATGGCTTTTTATTATCCTCAAATATATATATTTAAGCTTTACAGATAGACTCATTTTCACATTATGAATCATATTTGATTGCATATTCATGTAGGGTTTTAATCTAACATGCTAGGATAGATCTTTAAATTGTATTTATGCATTTTCACTCATTAGAATTTTGGACATACTCTAGATTCACAACCATAAACACATATATTTATCATACTAGCTATCCATAGAGGTGGAAATCACCAAAATGGGGGGCTCATTAAGGTAAGCCCCTATATAGCTACCTGTACATACATTTTCATATTTTTTGGTGTATAGTGAGTCATAAATAGGTACTAGTGATAGAAACTAGATCTCTACTACAAGTTAGAGCACAGATAAATAGATGAAGAGGAATCTTTCATAATACATGAGAATGTTGATTGAGTTGTTGTACCAATACATTCCTCAAGTTGGATCCAAGAAATGAGACATTATCTTGAGATAGGTGAGTGTCCTCAAGGCTTGGATAATACAACAAGAAGATATTTCAAACTCCAAGAAATTCCTTATCTTATTTTAGATAGAAATATGTATATGAGAAATTATCATGGAGTTTTGTTAAAATGCATTGAATCAAATCAAATTGATAAGGTGTTAGAAGAATTTCATGTTAGAGAAACTATTGGTCACATTTCACCAAGTACTACATCTCTTAAAGTAATGAGGAATGGTTATTTTTGGTCAAGCTTATACAAATGCCCTTTTGCATGGGTAAGGAAATGTAAGAAATATGTAAATTTTGTTAATAAACAAAGGTTAGAAACCTTACTCATGCATCTAATTCAAGTTTAATAGCCTTTTATGAAGTCAGGACTTGATTTTATTAGTCTCATTAATCCACCCTCTAGTACATGATATAGATGGATACTTATAGTCATGGATTATTTCACAAAGTGGATAGAGGCTATAGAATTAAAGGAGGAAAATGAGTTTTTCCTATTTTTTTATGAAGATATTGTAGCAAGGTTTGACACTCCTAATTATATTATATTTAATAATGATTTAGCTATTGTAGGTAAAAAAATAACTGATGGGTTGTTAAACACAAAATATATTTGATTACTTCATCCAATTATTACCCAAAAGGTAATGGACAAGATGAATCTATTAATAAGAATCTGATTTAGATTGTCAAAAGGACAATTAAAGATAATCAAAGAGCATGGTACAAGTTAAAATTATACTTATCAGATGATATAATTACACCAAAGAGATCAACAGTTAATTCTCCTTTCATGCTTATTTATGTTGGAGAGGCAAGGTTGTCAATATCAATAAAATTTCCAACTCTAGGTTTAATTAAAGAGTTGGATATGATGGAAGAGGAACCAATGAGAATCAAACTTGTAGAGTTAATAGAGTTGGAAAAGGTAAGAAATAAATCCTTCCAAAATATAGAAAAACATCATGAACAAATAAAGAAGTGATGAAGGAGAATATTGGGTTCTTTGAAATCTTACATCAACCAAAAATAGTTTTCTGCTTTCTGTTCCTATTCCCCGGTTGAAAATTTGGTTCATCGATTATTCATCTTGTGGAGATTCTAGTTGTGGTCTTAAAATCATGTTCTAAACTCTCTTTAGTTCCTATATTTTTTATCACATCTCTTTTGGTTCGGTTATGTTTGACTTATCTTCTCTATGGCTTGCATTATGTTCTTGGTTTCCTGTTCATGGTGATCCTATCCTTTGGTCATGTATTCATGTGTTTCTTGTGTTTTGATCATCATTTATTATGGAGGACCTATTTGGGAATCATTTCCTATGATCACATCATTTTTTTATCGAGGAGCTTCATGTGAGGATTCTTTTCATTTCTTCGAGTAGTGTGTTTCTTTCTGCCTGAGATGACCTAATGATTTCATGTGCAATCATTGCTCATTGATTATTGGCATGCACAATCTTGGTGTGTGATTGTTGGATCTTGTGTGGACCTAGATATGTGATTAGACCTTCTCATGTTCTTCATGGTGTTTTTTTAGGTTTTTTGGGGATGACCCTTATTTTATAGACATTTAATTGGAGATGTAACTCTTGGCGAACCCTTGTTGTACCAATCAGGTATATGTATTCAAATGGTTGTAGTTAGGAGGTAATAAT
Organism: Chamaecyparis obtusa; assembly: GCA_027943335.1. NCBI lineage: Eukaryota > Viridiplantae > Streptophyta > Pinopsida > Cupressales > Cupressaceae > Chamaecyparis > Chamaecyparis obtusa. The sequence continues at coordinate 2,193,891 of BSBK01002885.1, read as the reverse complement.
CTTTGAGATTAATGGTTGTTATATTATCAAGTACTAAGATTAAATATTGATTCATTATTTATATGGTCCTAACCAAGAAGGCCTTTCAACGTGGCATGTATGTTGTAATTACTAAGTAAATCATTGATCTGGCATTCTCTCTCTCTAAATTATGTGTTATAATTCTACATGTGATTTTTTGCAAAGTGGGACATCCCATCTTGGGGTACTCCTTCTACACTGCACTGGGTGGTATCAGAGTAGGCTTCTTTTGTAAGCCCTAGTTGATTTGATTGTGGGGTGGTAGGTTGCAATCTGACCTACAATTGTAGAGGGTTGCAAAGATGGTTTATGGTAGGAGAGATGCAGATCATGTTGTAAGGGATATGTTGAGGCAAATTTCTAAAAGACTTGAAGCTATGGAGACATCCCAAAGAAGAGGAAGACCTATTGAGGATGATACAAAAGATGAACTAGAAGAATTTCTAGAGGGGGAAGGAGAAAGAGAAGAATATGTTCTAGAAAAAGGTGAAGAAACATTCTTGAGAGCTTTGTCAAGAATTAATTGCAAACCTCACTTCAATCCTCTTGAGAATAGTGGCAGATTGGATTTTGATGAATTTATGGACTAGATTTGTGAGAAGGAGAAGTATTTTCACTATGAAAAAATTCCAATAGATAGAAGGTGAAAATTGAGAGCACTAAGTTGAAAGGACATGCATCCTTGTAGTGGGAACATTTGCAGACTGATTAGCAAACAAGAGATAAAGATAAGATCAAGGAATGGGAAAAGATGGTTAAAGAATTGAAAGATAAGTTTTTACCTGGTGATTATCAAGGAATACACTGGAGAATTTTATAAGCTAAATATCAAATTTGTACATGTAGATGAAATTGAAAGGATTGCTAGATACCTAAATGGTTTGAGGAATTCTATTCAAGATGAAATCAGTTTGGTCAATTTGAACACTATTGAAAATGCTTATCAATTTGCATTGAAAGTAGAAGAGAAATTGAACAAATGATATGAACAAAGGAAGAGAGGTAGATGTGGAAGGTTCCCTAGAGGAAGAGGAAAATCCTTTGGAGAAAATAGAAGATTAGATCAAGATAAGACAAATTAGGATAAAGGAAAATCAGGATGGAAAGGAGAAAGTACCTTTAGATGTAGAGGAAGTTATTCAAGAGGTAGTTACTCTAGAGGTAATGATCAGGGGAGAGAAGATAAGGATTGGTTCAAAGGCACTTGTTTCAAGTGTGGTGAAGAAGGACATAGAGAATTTGAGTGTACTAATTCAAACAAGAAGATTGGTAGCAGTAGAAGAAATGCACTTGTGAAGGAAGATTCACCTTCTTCAATAAACAAACCTAAGGATGGAGAAAATCCAATGATCAAAAGAGCATTATGGAATAAAGGCACTGATGAAGAACCTTTGAAAAGGGATTATTCAAAACCAAATGTAAGGCAGTAGGAAAATTTTGCAAAGTGATAATTGATAGTGGAAGTTCAGATAATTTGGCATCGGAAGAGTTGGTTACCAAGTTGCAGTTGTAAAAGATGAGCACAAAATTTTGGTAAGTGAGAAATGTCTTGTGAAAATTAAAATTAGGAATTACCAGGATGAAGTTCTTTGTAATATTATGCCTATGGATTATTGTCACATCTTGTTGGGTAGACCTTGGAAATATGATAGACAATATTTACATGATGGAAGATTGAATGGATATACTAAATTATAGAAAATGGGATGAAGAAAGTTTTTTTATAATTGATTGAAGCATCTAAGGGTGAAAATTGTACTTTTAAAAAAAAATTGGTTCAAGGAAGACAATTCATAAGATATTTGAAAATGAATGATTTTTTCTATGCTTTAGTTCCTAATAACCCTGTTTAGAAGTCAGAGAATGAAACACCTATTGAAGTCTATAAGTTGATTAAAAATTATCAAGAGATTATTTTTGATAATTTACTAGATGGTTTACCACTGGTAAGAGGCATAAATCATTGTATGGATCTAATCCCTAGAGATATTTTTCCTAGCAAAGCACCCCACCGGTTAACACTTGCAGAGAATGAGGAATTGAATAGATAAGTTCACTTGAGTTGTTGCAGAAGGGTTTGATCAGAGAAAGGTTGATTCCATGTGTAGTTCTAGTTGTCTTATCACCTAAGAAAAGAGGTGTATGGAGAATGTGTATTGATTCTAGAGCTATAAACAAGATCATGGTGAAATACTAGTTTCCATTACCTAGGATGGTAAGATGGATGATATCATGGATTGTTTGAGTTGAGTGAAATACTTTACCAAGATATTTTTGAATAGTGGTTATCACCATATCATAATCAAAGAAGGAGATTAATGGAAGACTTCTTTTGAGACAAAAGAAGGTTTGTATGAGAAATTGGTTATGCCTTTTGGTTTAACTAATGCACCTAGTAATTTTATGAGGTTGATGAATGAAGTTTTAAAGAAATAATTGGGTAAATTTTTTATTGTATATTTGGATGACATTTTAATATTTAGTAAGAATAGGGATGATCATTTGGTGCATCTAAGAAAAGTACTACAGAGGTTGAAAGAGGAAAAGTTACCGATTAACTTGAAGAAGTGTTCTTTTATGAAAGGAGAGATAGTATATTTGGGATTTGGGATTCCAGCTGATGGTTTGAAGATAGATCCAAAGAAACTTAAAGAAATTTTGGAATGGCCTACACCTTAGAATATTGGCCTACACCTTAGACAAAAAGGATTTCAAGTGGACAAATGGAGCTAACAAAAGTTTTGAGGCATTGAAACAAAAACTAGCAGAGTTACATGTTCTCGCATTTCCTGACTTCTCTAAGGTATTTCAAGTTGATTGTAATGCAAGTGGTGGTGCAATAGGATTTTTATTGAGTCAAGAAGGTAGACCAATTGCTTTCTTTAGTGAAAATTTAAATTATGATAGGAGAAAATATTATGTATATGACAAAGAATTATATGTTATTGTTCAAGATTTGAAGAAATGGAGACATTGCTCGATACCTAAGGAACTTGTGTTGTACACAGATCATAAAGCTTTGCAGTATTTGTGAAGTGAAAGTAAATTAAATTAGATACATATGAAGTGGGTTGAGTACATGTAGAAATTTACATTTGTATTGAAACATAGAAGTGGATTATCTAACTGAGTTGTAGATGTATTGAGCAGAAGAAGATCTTTCTTGAATGAGATGAGAATTGAGGTTCTTGGTTTTATTGATTTAAAGGACATGTATGAAACTGACACTAATTTTGTAGAGGCTTAGAAAGCATGTATAACACCTTTTCAAATTGTTACTGGCATGCACCCTAAAGGTATATCAGATTTGAGAACATTTTATTTAGAAGATAAAAGAAGGTTTGAAGGTGAAGAATATGCAAATTTAATGAAGACTTTACATGAGGAAGTGAAACAAAACTTGGAGAAGAATAATAAAAAATACAAGAATATAGTAGAAAGGTTTAGAAGACATAAAAAATTTAAGTTGGTGATGATTTGATGGTTCATTTAAAGAAAGGAAGATTTCCTATTGGATCATACAGTAAGTTGAGGATGACAAAGTTTGGACCTTGTAAGATTTTGAAGATTTTTTATAGTGGTAATGTATATGAATTTAAGTTACTGATTGATATGGATATATCTCCTATCTTTAACATTTCATATTTGTATGAGTACTATGAGTGAGATGAAGAGACGATTGTTCAACAAGAATATCCTAAGAAGAAGATAGAAAAGATTGAGAATATTTTAGACAAAGGGATTAGCAAAATTACTAGAGGCAAAGACTACATAGAATATTTGGAAAAGTGGAAGGGTGGACTAGTTGAGGATTCTACATGGATTTCTTAATCTAAGTTGGATCATTTTGATTCAACTTGGGTTCAACAACATTCTTGATTTAGGAGAATCGGTTATAATAAACCTAGGCATATAATGTAGGAGCATCTTGGGTTCTTTGTATACTACACCAACCAAAAATAGTTTTTTTTTCTTTCTATTCATGTTCCCCGGTTGATAATTTGGCTCACCGATTATTCATCTTGAGGAGATTTTGGTTGTGGTCTTGGAAAAATGTTTTGAACTCTTTTTAGTTCTCATATTTTTTATCGAATCTCTTTTGGTTCAATTCTATTTCATTTATCTTCTCTATGGCTCCTGTTTTGTTCTTGGTTTCCTGTTCAAGGTGATCATGTTCTTTGGTTGTGTATTTGTGTATTTATTATGTTGCAATTATCATTGCATTAGGAGGACCTATCTAGGAATCATTTACTCTAATCGCATCATTTTTGGATGAAGGACATTCATGTGAGGATTCTTTTGGTTGCTTTGGGTAGCATGTTTCTTTCTGCCTTACCCAACCTGATGATTGTGTGTATGATCATTACTCATTGATTATTGGCATGTGCGATCTTGTTGCATAATTTTTGGATCTTCTATGGACCTAGATCTATGGTCGCACCTTCTCATTTTCTTCATGGTATTTGTTTAGTTTTTTGGGGGGCCAACCCTTATTTTTTAAACATTTCTTTGGAGATGTAACTCTTGGCTAATCCTTGCTATATTGATCTGTTATATGTATTTAAATGGTTATAGTTAGGATATAATCTTCTTAGATATTCATGGTTGTTAGATTATGAAGTAATAGGATTCAATACTAATTCATTTTGTATATGGCCCTAACTATAAAGGCCTTACAGTCTGACATGTATGACCATTGTAATTACTGAATAAATCATTGATCTTGCATTCTTTCTCTCTAAGATCTATGTTATAATTTTGCATTTATTTTTTTGTGAAGTAGGACATCCCATTGTGGGGTACTCCTCCTTCTACACTACACCAATAATACATTTGATATAAATTTTTTCCCTAGATTATTCAATGCTTGGGCGACTTAGTTCTTAAATAGCATGAGATAAAATGTAGGCCTGGAAAGCATACAAAGTTTCATTTCATTTTGATTGGCTCATTTGTGAATATAGGATGCAAGCCACATAATGATTTTTAGTTGTCCACTCTTGATGGAGAGGATTTACCAATTCAATTTAATGGGATTCAGCTCAAGCATTTCTTCTGAGATATTATATAAATAAATAAAAAGTTCTTCTGCACATAGGTTAGTTTGTTTTCTAGTTCAATTTCAGTTTCAATTTTCTCTAAGTGCTATTTGCAAATGTTTCAGTGTAGTTATGTGGTTATGAGTTAGGGCTGATCTGATCATGATCCAATCAAATTAATATAAATAATTAATAATAGTGGGGTAAAAGAACAATAATCTATCACCCTTTTATAAAGGAAAAGGATAACAAAATCAAAGTTGTTCAACTTCAATAGTATAAAAATGACATTTATGTTTGGAATTTGAAGATGATTTAGACTAATTAAATGTGTTAAAATGGATGAAGTTTATGATTAATATTTTCAATAATTTTTTTCAATAAGAATTGATATGTTTTTTAATTTTTAAAGATGATTTTTCAATTGCTGGAAATTAGGGGTCTAGTTCCCACAAAAAAACTATAAGTAAATAAACATTTTTTTCCCCTAATTTCAAAATATGTTATAGATGACATATATAGCTAGTGCATGAATAAATAAGAATTGGTTTGTGACCTATATTTTCTCTTTTATAACAATTCAAATATCAGCTCACTTGAAATCAACAGTTTTCATCTCCCACCATATTTTTCATAACAAATCTATCCCAATCAAAAAATGAAATATAAATTCTTGAAGAGGACTCTCTCCTCTAGTGCACCATATTTTTTCAAATTTATTTAATATGATTTACTATTTTTTTCTTTCTCTAAATCAATATCTCATTGACTATTAAAATGCCTACTTGTAATATTTTTTAATTACAATAGACTGTCTAATTAAAACACTATAAAATCTCTATGAGAATATTCTTGACTTTGATCTCTACAAAAGAGTATTTTTAAAAAATATCATTAAAAATATTAGGAGTTATTGAAATGCCACTTTTCTGAAAAAATTTAATTTTTATGGTAATTGGACCCAAAGTGGTATAAAATATGCATTTAATAGACATTCCAATTGGAAAAGTTAAAGCATTTATATAACTTAACGTGAATGAATCTAGCTAGACCATATGTTTGACCAAAATTAATTTTTAGTTTGAAATACTAAAATTTAGTTGTGCCTAAAAGCTAACACTTGATTATGTTTTTACAAGGTGAATATTTCTTGGTTCAATGTTATAAACAACGTACATTTCCTAAATGGTGTTATGATAGGAGCAACAATGTAGTTTTTAGTTTGAGCTATGTGGTTTCCGATTTTTAGTTAGTCATTTTAAGTTCAGTTTGTTTTTTGTTTTAGGAGATATCACCATAAACCCATCATGATTCAATCAAGGAGATGCATATCATTAGTGACAATGAATCTTTTGATTCATGATTACCAAAAAAGTACATCCACTTCACTAGATTATGGTAGATAACAACAATGCAATTATATTTTCAGCAAGTAAAAGGATCTATTTTGAAATGGTTTTAATAATTTTTAGACTTTGTTCCCAATGGAATTGCAAAAATGAAGATGGTTTGATATGTTTAGCAGGAAAACACCACTAAGATTTTTCGAAAATTCTTACCTATTTTTTGGTTCTAGCTCAAATAGGTAGAGTTGAGATAGTACATGTGCAACTATAGGTGAAAGGTATACATTTTTTATTTTCATATTAAGTATTATTACTGAAAATCAATGTTGATAAAGAACAAAAGATCATTTTTATGAAAATGTTTTACAACAAAAAACTATGTTATTATTTTCATCAAAATCATTTCTTTTATTTGTAAACAGTAAAGTACATATCCTACATAAGCTATGGAGTAAATAAAAAGATGCATTTTGAAATTAAAATATGCATAAGAGGATGAAATTTAAATAAAGAGATGGGACCATCATTGTGTGGAATGACAAGTACTATAGTTGAGTGTAGTATCATTAGCTTCAACTTTATTTCTACTTGTGTCATCATCCAGAGAACCTACAATGAGAGAGAAAAGGTTGTGTTAGAGATAAAAAATTTGAATCTTTACTCATACATCATCAACACATCCGCAACCTACTCTCATAATACATGAGATTAGTTATATGGCATTGTAATCATTACAAGAATCACAATGCAAGTAAAAGAAAAAATTTGAATTCATTATTTATCTAATGTGTTTGTTCATTGTGTGGGCATAGATACATATTCATCATTTGAAGACTTCATCGTGTGGGGAAAAATGGACACCCATAATGGTTGAGCTCAACATTCTATCAAATGCAAGATAACAGTGAGAGCAATTAACATGTCTAGGAAACTCATAAATGAAGGACATGGTGATCAAATGAAGACAATCACTACAAAGCTAAAGAGGACAACAAAGAAGAAGGTATACTTTTAAAATATTGAAAAAACAATGAGACCTAATACAAGGATGTGTATTAAGTGATTTCATTATAACAGTGGTAGCTTCAAATAAAAAGAACAAATAGATTAGCCATGTATCATATTGGTAAATAAAGATCAGACAATGATTCAAGGTGGTTTTAATAATGATGAAATAAATAATTAAGGTACATTAGTCATTATAGTCATAGCATGATCCTCAATATAACAAAGTTCAAAGGAATACAATGCACAAAGATGGACTTGGGAGTCCAAATTATATCATAAATTGTATACAAGTTACACATAAAGCATATAGATATAATTTTTAAGGAAATAATGAGCATTGCAACATCAAAGGAGATCATTCATAGTGTCTAGGGATATGGCCTTGCAATGGAAATGACATCATCAAAAGGAAAAGTCTTGATAGAAGATCACAAAAAGGAAATGTCAAGAATGTAGTGAAATGCATTGATGACAATCATCAAGTTATTAAGATTAAAGAATATTTATATTTTTTGAAGGGATCATTATCTACTAAAAACATTATTAACTCAATGGAGCTTAATCAAAATAGTACACCATTCAATATAAAAAACTTGAATTCTTGGGTATAAGCTAGTGACCTCAAGAATTTTTAGAGAGGTTTTAATATGATAACTGTAAAGCAAGTTATAAATCTTGGCATTTCATGCCTTGGGATAGAATTGAAGACAAGATACAACTACAGTGCATAAAATGTATACAATACAATCAGAGTGTATGAAGACAACATGAATGATAGTAACATATATAGTTAAATCAATGCTATAAATATGTGAAGAATCAAGCACCATAAATGGTAAGGTATTCATTAACTGTTATTATGGAAAATAAACATAGTGAAAATCACCATGAATAATAACAAAAATTATAGTTTCGTATATGCTACATGATAAAGAAGGTTCAAATAGTTTTTGATTGCAGGAAAAAATAGGTTTTAAAGGGGACCCAAAACCCTGTACAAGCTAGAATAAAGTTTAACACTAAAGGACACTAAAGAGAGATAGGATTGGGGACTAGTCTACAATAACCAAAACTAGCAAAACAACCTAAAAAACCAAAGACCAGAAAAAAAAACCAACAGACTGCCAAAACCCAAAGCCTCGGGCACTAGACAAACTCCTTGTGAGTCTCATCAGCTTCCTGCTTTGCCTCAGATATCTTCTTTATAGCTACATTGAAATCAGAGAGCTCTTGGATTCTTTCTTGAATCTTCCTCCTTTTCACTGATCTTGTACATTTTCCCAGGCCTTCCTCTTCCAGGTCATCAATGGTCTCATCAGGTTTCTTGTTGGGGGAGCTAGCATCCAGCTCAGCTTTGATGGTCATAAAACAATTCATGGCCGAACCCCTTAATTTGTTGTTGTCATGCATATGTTTTTTCATTGTGTTCTCCATAGTTTCCATTATAGCTTGTATTTCCTACACTTTTTTATCCCCATCATTGTTCATATTCTCCACCATAGTTTTCGAACTAGACTCCATCTTTTCCTGCAGAGAATCCACCTTAGCAAAAATGGAGTGATGCTTTAAGTTTAAATTCTTGATCTCCTAGAAAACCCATTTCATTAAATGGAAAGAATACATGGAAGTAGCTTTGGAAGTTTGGAGAACTCCAAAGGGGGGCTCAATTTTATCATCCATATCTTCCCTCAATAATTGAACATTCCATTCCTGCATGTCCACAGTTTTGATGAAAGGAATGTTCTGAGAAATGCCAGGAGCATTCGCTTTCTCCTCACCAGGAGAAGTTGTCTCCGCGAAAAAGGAAGTATTCTTTGCCTTCATAGCTTCCTTCTGAGTATCCAACCCAACCTCCATGACCACTTCCAATTTAGGAGAGATGGGCACATCGTGATCTTCAGAGCTATCATAGTCCACCAAAATGGGCACCTTCTGACCACCCACATCCTCCTCATTCTTATCATCCTCATTGTTACTCTTGATACCAGAGGTTTTACCCATTTCCATAGTACCCATAACCTCTTCTTTAGTGTTATCATTCTCCTCTGAAGCCATTTTCAAGACCAAGGATGAAGAGTAACTATCTTCCTTAGTAGAATCAGCCATGTCATCATAACCATCTGCACTTTCTGCAGAGGTATCCATATCCATAGAAACCTCCTTATCCTTCCTTAATGTTTTACCTGAAGAACTCTCCTCTTTAATGACCACGTCCCTAATTCTTTTTTTACCTAAACTGCAGCCCCCTTTTTGGATGGGGATATGACAGGGCTAGCACTGGCAGTGTTCTTAATATGTTCAACAATTACAAGAATCAACCCTTCATGAAGAATATGTTTTTTCTCCTTCTTCATATGCTGGGATATACTTAGATAGAGGGACTGAAGAATGTAGTAAGGCATGGAAACCCTAATTTTATGGTGAAAATGATAGAGAAAAACAAAGTGGTGGGAATGGGCCTATTTGAACCTACCGTACAGGTTAACATATTCCATTATCACCATCATAACCATCGCCCAGATTTCTTTGAATGAAGCCACATCATAGCACCCACCAGACTCTTTCACCAGACATTTTTTCTCCTCTTCGCTCTTGGGAAAGCATCGAATGGCCTTTTGCAAGACTTTCTTGTCATGGTAAAATTTGATGCCATTAGTACAAAGCCTAGACACCTCAGTAATGAGTTCCTCTGTGATGTTCACTGTGATACTAGCTATAGTGACAACCCCATCTCTCTAGGAATCAACAAACAACTTTGTGGCACTATCTTTCGCACCATGCAACCTTTCCATGTAGGTAGTAAGACCCCCCTTAGTGAGAATATCCCAGACCTCTGGCATATTTTTCCATTTAACACAGTCCTTCGACTCTTTATGATTAAGCCCTCCTTCAATGATTTCATAGCTAACAAAGACATTTGTAATTGCAGAGAGATACCACTTGTTGCAATAATAGGCTATTTTTAAGTTAACAAAGGTTAACTCGTGTCTGCAATTAGTTCTCTTGGGAAAGGCACCACTTTCTAAAATCATTTTCCTCTATTTCTCTAAAATGTGTCTAATCATCATAACTTCTCAAGATATGCCCAATCCACCCTTTTGCTTTGGGACCTGTCAAAGGCTAGCTTGGCTTTCATATCAATGGTGAGATTTTCATAATTGTGCCAAATCATGATATTCTTGGATTTAACCACAAAATTGGATAGCTCATCAATGGTACAATTTGCTTCCTGGTAAATGTGAGATATAATGACTTTCTTAAAGGAATTAATAATGACCCTAGCCTCCTCGATTATCTCCTTAATGGTCCATGATGGCTTAGTCTTGTCACTGATGCATCTTAAAATATTCATTGAGTCACCCTCGATCCAAACATTTTGAGCCATATTATTCTTGACAATTTTAAGCATCTAAAGAAGAGCCATAGCCTCCGCCACATGGTTTCTTTGCACCCCAATAGGCATCACCACCACAACCAGAAAATTAGCCATGTCATCATGGATGAGACCACCACAACCCACTGGGCCCAGGTTTCCCTTCACGACATCGTCAAAATTTATTTTTTATCCATCCCGGCAAAGGAGAAAGCCAGATGGAATTCTCCCTAGGATTAGGGTTTTTATTTGTTATCCCCATGCCCAAATCACCAACATTGAAATCCAACATCCTGCCAATCGACATTTTGAAGTTTTCTTTAATGCTTCTCTTAATCTTCTCAACTATCACCTTGGGTGGAAGCTCGATATTCCTAAAGACTCTGCCATTGCATTCTATCCATAACCTCCATATCACATGGGGTGCTATAATATGCCACAAATGTTGATCAATGGGGACCTCAGGTTTTCTCCACTATTTACAAAAACTTTCCATGTTATTGGGAAAAAACCACTTAATTTGTCAGCATTGTAATATCAGGTTCAAAACCTCCCAAGCATAACTACAATCAATGGCAAGAGGAAAGATTGATTCCTCATATTTTTTACACAAGAAGCATCTATTACTCAAAATCATGCCTCGTTTCTGGAGATTTTCTATGGTAAGAATTTTATTCTGCAAAACCAGCTAGAAATGTTTTTTAATTTTTGGAACTAAACTTTTATCCCACACCTGAACCCAAAAGGGGAGCAGATTTGATTGTTTCAATAAAAGCTCAGAACAGGAAGTAACCATGAAGATACCAAAGGGAAGGATACCCCAAAGTAGCTTATCTTCTCTAGAATCCTTAACCTTCCAGATCATAAGATCCAGCATCAAAGGCTTAAACATTTCATTCACAAGGGAGAGGTCAATCCATGAGCCATTCCTCCAGTAGTCCCTGACCCTAGCTCTGAATCTCTGAATACACTAGTTAATGTAAGGTTGAAAAGTAGCAACAGACCTGAGGGGACGGTCTTTAATCCAATAGTCCTCCAAAAACTAGATCCTTCTGCCATTTCCTAAAAACCACTTGGCCCCTTTAAAAGCCACTTCCTTAGCATTCTGAATACTATTCCAAATAAAAGAACCTTGCACTTTCAAATTTGTTTCCCAAAATTCAAAAATATGGGAAAAAGAGAAGAGATATTTGTTAGAGTAGTCTTATGTTAGCTAATAATTAAATCATTTAATTATTAGTTTATCATACTCTAGGCTTAAGTTTCACTTAGGCACTTTATAATTCTTTAGGGTTTTAGCCTTTAGGGTTCCTGTTTCTTCTTCTTGCAGCTGTTTCTGGCATTGCATTTCAGTGTTCCTGTCACCCCGTTCAGCATTATGGGGGGGTTCACCTATTGGCTCTATTGCTTCCTTGGTTCGGTTGAGTGATCTACGTATTCAGTTTTTGTTCCTATGTACTAGGCGGATGCAGTGGCTAGGCACCTATGCATTTCGGTGAGATGGATCATCTACTATATAGACACTCATTCATTCCTATTTTGGAGGTCACCTCTTTGATTGATCAGCTCTTTAGACTTTGTCTTCTCTACCTGGTCATGCACTTCAGTGGGGGTTCCAGCAGTTTCTTCTGATAGTGTTTGCAGCTTCATGCTTCGGAGATGCTTCATGCTCTTTCTTGTTCCTTTCTTTGGGACATTCCCTAGATTGGAGGCTTTGTTTCCTTCATCTAGTTTATTTTCTTGTACTGGGTACCTGATCAGGCCTAGTTGCCGGGACCCATCTTTCCTGCTTTCTACAGTAGTTTAGCTTTTTTTGCTTCTCCCTAAGTTACACTTAAGGGGGGGTGTTAGAGTAGTCTTATGTTAGCTAATAATTAAATCATTTAATTATTAGTTTATCATACTCTAGGCTTAAGTTTCACTTAGGCACTTTATAATTCTTTAGGGTTTTAGCCTTTAGGGTTTCGTGTTTCCTTTTATAAGGATTCACTTCTTTCATTTCAATAGGGAGATTTGTATTGTAATTTCATTTGGTTAATAGAAGCTTTTTTCTATCACAATGATTTTCCTGTCTCTGGCCTTTTGGCCGCCATAGTTTTCTGTCTCTCTTCTGTCTTCATTCTTGTAGTAGTCTTTGCATGCAGGTGTTCTTGGGAAGATTTGATGGTTATCAAATCTAACAATATTTTCTATGGATGATTTCATTCCATTCTCTTTTTTCCCCAAAAATTCTCCAAGTTTGTTTAGCCAACAGCAACATATTACTGACTCTTAGAGGGTGAATTCCCACCCCCCCCCCCCAACTTTTTAGGAGTACAGACCCTATCCCAAGCCACTAAAGCAAGTCTCTTTTTCCCTTCCACTCCTGACCACAAAATGTTTCTTTGGATTTTTTCAATAATATTTGCATATTTACCAGGAATCTTAAAAAGACTGAGAGCATAGACAGGGAGGCTTTGCAAAGAGGCCTTTAAGAGCTGGAGTTTTCCTGCTTGACTAAGAAGGGCTCCTTTCTAGCCAGCCAGCTTCCTATTGAATCTATCAACAATACCAACACAGAAAGAGTCTGGAGGTTTAAGACCAAGAGGAAGACCTAGATAGGTAGCAGGAAAAGGGTCAATTCTACAACCTATGATTCTGGCAATTCTATACTACATGTCTTCATGGGTATTGATAAAAAATAAAGAGCTCTTATCCCAATTGATAGATTGACTAGAACCAAGAGAATAGGTAGAGAGAGCATGTTTAATAGTCTTGGCTTCCTGAATAGAAGAGAAACCCATAATTATAGTATCATCCAAAAACTGTTCATGAGAACATGGACTTGAAGTAGAAGAAGGGGAAAGGCCTTTAAAAGACCCATTGGAAACAATCTTCTAAAGAAGGCTCCCCACAAATTCAGCCAGGATAGAAAAAAGGATAGGAGAAAGAGGGTCTCCTTGCCTTAGGCCCCTAGACGGTTTGAAGAATTGAAGAACCTAGAAGGGGACCCATTGATCAAAATAGTAGTGGAAGAAGTTCTAATGAGCTGATAAATCAATTTAAGGAATTTATAACCAAAACCAAAGCATCTCAAAACCTTGATCAGAAAATCCCAATCCACCTGATCATAAGCCTTTAAAAGGTCTCGTTTAAGAAAACCTGATAAGAGAGACCTGAGTAGAGTGGATAACCTCATGAACCTTCATAATCGAATCAAGAATCTGCCTGCCAAGCACAAAGCCACTTTGTTGTGGAGAGATAATCTGAGGGAGAATAACCAGCAAATGAGAGGTCAAAACTTTTGAAAGAATTTTGTACACTAAATTGCATAACCTAATTGGTCTAAAGGAATCTACCAAATCAGCTCTAGGCTTCTTAGGAATCAGTACAAGAAAGGTTGCATTAATCTCTTTAAGTAGTGATCTAGCTGCAAAGAATTCTTTAACAGCATTGTTGATGTCCTCTTCAATAATATGCCAATTTTTTTGAAAAAAGAAAATAGGGAACCCATCCGGGCCTGCGGACTTATCACCTTCAAAAGAGAAGACTACCATCTTTATTTCATCCAGAGAGGGGATGGCAATAAGAGTACAATTGGTAGAATCATTAACAATGGAAGGAATGTTATCAAGAAGGATGTTTTGATTCCCCAAATCAAGATTAGGATCTTTAGAGAGTAGGGAAGAGAAAAAAATTAATCATAGCCTCAAAAATATCTTTATCATTGGAAATTTCCACTTCCTCCACTTTGAGTTTGGATATTCTATTTGAAGCTTGATTTTTAGAGGGAGATAAATGAAAGAAACTAGTGTTCTTATCCCTAGCTTTGAGCCAAATAGACCTAGATCTTTGCCTCCAATATTCTTCTTCCTTGGAAATAATGTTATGCATTTTTGCAAGGATGGAGCTCTCCTCCTTATCCCTCAGTTCCACTGTCAACCTAGAATGTTGAATAGATTTTTGAATAATGTCAAGATCCTTTTTAAGCTGACTTTTGGATTTAAATATATCACCAAAAATAGTTTTGCTCCACACCTTCACATTTTATTTAACACTAAGAATTTTCTTTACCACTCTAAATAAGGCAGTACTTTGAATATTAACATCCCACCAATCTTTGATATGCTACTCAATCTTTAGATGATCAACCCATATTTTCTCAAACCTAAAGGGAGGGTGACCCTTCGCAGTAATCAGGTCAGCACTAAAACATATCAAGAAGTGATCAGACCCAATCTTTGAAAGGGAAGACAATGAACACCCAAAAAATTTTAACCAACAACCAGTGATCAAAGCATGATCCAATCTAACTTGGATGAGGTCTTGACCAATCCTTCTATTAGACCAAGTGAAATTGACTCCCTGAAGCTCCATATCAAAAAGAGCTTGATTATTGATAAATTCCATAAGCTCCATTCTACCATCCAATTGACTCTGATTATCTACCCCCCCATACTTATCATTGTCTTTTAAAGGGAAATTGAAGTCCCCAATGATCAGCCAAGGAAGCTCCTGGAAAGAGTTTCTATGATTTTCAATTTTTCTCCAAAAATGGGATCTACCATCTTTGGAGTTGGGGGTATAAATAGTAGTAGCAACCCATTCAAAATCCATCTTAAGATGAACAAATTTAATGCTGAGGTAGTTTAGATTTTCAAAAACCACTAACCCCTGAACATGACTCTGATTCCAAAAAATAATGACCCCTCCTGAAGCCCCTTCAGAGCTAAAACCAGCAACCCCATTATTTTTAAAGATTCTAATTTTTTCCACCTTCCCTTTACCCATCTTAGTTTCTTGAACAAAAATGATATCAGGATTATGATCTCTTACTAGATTCCTAAGAATGTCTTTTTTGTGAGGGGCATTCAACCCTCGTCTGTTCCATGAGATGAGCTTCATTTCTTAACCAGAGTACAAACTCCCTGGATAGTGAGTTGCTTACCATCCGCAATGACCTTTTTACTTTCCATTTCTCTGATTTCTTTGTTGGTATATCTCCCTTGAGTCTTTTTCTGAGATCCAACATCTACTTTTAGCTTGGATCCCCCATCTTCTTTACTTCAAGTGGCAACTCCCTTGGAGCCCGGAGTAACAGGTTCAATTTTCTTCTCTTTCTTTTTTTATTTCTTCCATTTTTGAACAATCCAGATTATGTTCCCATCAAAGGGTTCATATTCAGCAATAGGATCTTCATCACTGCTTCCCGAAAGAGTATCAGGAACAAAAGATGATTCATCTTCATCAATTTTTAGATCTTCAACAAAAACTCTATCCACCGAAGGTTCTACTTGAGACACCTCTTCCAAAATAGGAACCAACACCACCATTGGGACCAAGTCATCATCAGAAAGACCTGCACCCAAAAGTTTCTCAGGAGATTTAGAAGAATTAGAGATCTTCTTCTAGATATTCTCATTAGATACAACATCCTTACTAGAAATAGCTACCGAATCTAACACATGTGATACCAATTCTGCTATTTCACCCTCCTCCAAAATCAGAGTAGTATTAGAATCCACTTTCTCCACTGAAGCTTCCTTATTATTGCTATTGTCACCTTTGACCTCCTTCCAAACTTGTCTGGTCATCTTTTTAGGTTCCGAGTCTACTGGTGGAGAAACCTTAGGATTTTTCTTTGGGTAGTGTTTTTCCCAATGACCTATTTTATGACAAACAAAGCAGACAAATGGGAGTGATTTAAAAGTCACCTCCTATTTGCACTGACCCAATTCAGAGTTTATGTTGATAACCGAGGGTAGATTGTCAAACTAACCAATATTAACACAAATCCTAGCAAAGACAAGTTTGGACTTGGCCACCATCATAGGATCAATAGAAATGAATTCTCCTCCAAAGGAAGAAGCTAAACCTTTGAAAACCCCCTCATTCCAATATTCTAATGGCAGCCCAGGAAACCCTACCCAAACTGGAGTTGCCATAAAAAATTTATCAGAATAGTTCCAGTTAGGATTCTATTTACGAAAAAGAAACTACCATTCTACCAAACATCTAAGGACCTCCACACAATACATAGTCCTCATCTTCCTTATTTGAGAAAGAAAAAGAAAGAAAGCCTTTTGGAAGGGCCGCAATATCCACATGACCTTTCAATGCCCATTTTTTTTAAACAAAAGGTCTAACCACCTCAATATTAGGACGAGGGCCTAGAAGCTTACCAACCAATGTGAATTCCATGGCTAAAATAGATTGATCCACCATAGTTTCTGGAACAAAAATAGCAACTTATCCTTCTTGAAGAAATGCCTTGACCATTTCTTCAGAGGACGTAGAGTTTACCTCCTTTCTCCCTCCCACTAAATCCGACCACTTTTTTGGACTATGAGGGTTGAATTTAGCATCAACAGATCCATCGATGGTTTTTGACCCCACTTGTGGGTCCTTTGAAGGAATAGCCTCAACACATAACACCTTAGAAGTTAGACAGGGCCCTTCTCCTAACACAGCTTCACACATAGGTGGATCCCCATTTGACATTCCCTTCGAGGGGGTACCTGTGACACCCCTACATGGGGAAGGAATCCCCTGCCCCAACAAAGAGGAATCTTACACCTGAAGTGCCAAATCTACTACTAGTGAGGAAGGCATCTCCAGGACCATAGGCCTCTCACCAGTACAATGGTCAGAGCCAACACTATCAGCCACATTGCCATGATCCTACCTACAGTTTGAATCCACACATTTCCTACTTGAATTCTCTCCTCTCCTGCCTGAATCCTCTCCCATCCCACTCGAAGAAGGTTCAAATAGTTACATATAGCATTTAATTTATAAAATATGATGATACAGAAAACAATGCTATCAAACCAACATTATTGATACTACAAGATACTCAAGAAATATCGCATTATCATGTTTTGATAGTGATTTCAAGGAATAGAAAATGGAATATAGCTCAATATTTAGGATCTATTTATAAATGCTCAATTTTTATATTTATATCATTGAGAGTTTCTTTCATCATTTTAAAAGATTGGTGGTTTTCATTTATAGTACAGGGGATGTTTATGTTTCATATAACAAGTGCAATTGATAATGATGGAATCTAAAGGACCTTGTAATACAAAGGGAAATTAGTGATCTCCATGGATTCGTACATATTTTTATTAATTCATTTATTTTCACAAGTAGGATTTTGAGACTCTATTTAATTAAATATGCCAAGATATTTAATTAAATGATTTTATCTTTGATTATTGACCTTTAATTGTTTGATTAGGAATTAATTGTGTAATCAGGAGGATCAACCTAATAACAAAATTTTTCCTAGTTATTTTCTTGATCTGAGGATTTTGATTAATTCATGACCCTTTGATTAGGGTTTCAAATGAATTGAATTGATTTAGAGGCACTGAGCTATACTAGACCATTTTAGGGTGATTACATTTACCATTCCACAAGCCATATTCAATTTTTCCTTTCAAGTATCTGAATATTCTTTTCACAACAACAAGTGATTCCGTTGATTTTTCTTAAAATATATCAACAATGCAGACTGCATTCATAATATTAGGTCTAGTATGTGTGAAGTACAATATTACATCAATCATAGATCTATACCTTGTTTTATTTTCAATAGGAGAATCATTATCCTTTATCAATTTTCTCCTAGTAACCATAGGAGTATCAACTGATTTTGAGTCTTCCACACCGAACTTCTTTAACAATTATTTCATAACTTAGACTGAGATATAAAAATATCTTTTTTTCTGATTGAGTAATTTTTAGACCAAGAAATAATTTCATCTCACCTATCATGGACATCTCGAACTCTTTTTGCATCTCTTTAGAAAATTGTTTACTCAAGTTATCATTACCACCAAAAATGATATCATCGACAAAGACTTCAACAATCAAAATATTATCATGATTAATTTTGAAGTACAATTTAGTGCAAGTAGTACCTTTATTGAAACTAATTTTTAACAAATAATTATCCAACCTTGCATTCCAAGCTCCAGGGGCTTGTTTTAATCTATACAATGCTTTCTTCAATTGAAAAAACATGACATTCTAATAAGTCAAAGTAAATTAATTATGATGCTCAACATAAACTTCCTTTTCCAATTATCCATTCAGAGATGCAGATTTAACATCCATCTGATACGCCTTAAAATATTATATATAGCCTATGCAAGAAACATTCTAACAACTTCAATTTTAGAAAAAATAGAAAAGGTATCCTCAAGTTTAATACCTTCCATCTGTGAGTATACCTTCCAAATAAGTATGGCTTTATTGCTTACCACTTCACCATCTTCATTCAATTTTTTTTTGAATACCCATTTAGTTCTGATCACATTATTGTCCTTAGATTTGGGAACTAGGATCCATGTCTTGTTCATTTCAATATGTTCCAAATATTCTTTCATATCTTTATTCCAAATTTCATCTTTGCATGCTTCATCAACATCCTTAGGCTCAACCTTAGAAATAAAAAAAAACTCTTCTCTATCTCTAGAAATTCTTCCTCTAGTCTAAAGGCCTTGATTTCTATCACCAATAATCTTATTTTCAGAATGATTTATCCTTACATACCCTGGATTATTTAGATTTTATTTTGTAGCTGACTCTTATGTCTCCACTTCTTCCTTGTTTGCAACTTATGTTAGGAATAACCCCAAGAGATAACTAAGAGGAGGGGGGGTGAATCAATTATCTACAAAATTCAATTCTTTGTCCAAATTAGTACAGAAGAACATTAAGCATAAACATAATAAGATAACACTTAACACAACACCAGAATTTTGGTTACAGGGAAACCCAAAATAGGTAAAAACCTCGGTGGGAATTAGTACCCACTATAAACTACACTAGAGTATAGTGATCCCTATTAGAAGATCTTACAAACTTGTTAGGAGTTGATCTTTACAATATATGAAGTACAGTGACCTAGTTAAAGGTCAGACCCTGTTAGGATTCTTTTACAAATAACCCTGTTAAAGGTGAGGACACACTATCCAAGAGCACACTGCTCAAATGGTGAAGGCTACAACCTTCTACACAATAGATACACAGTATATCTAGATCTTGGTGAACTATGAATTATACTCATTGTCTTGATTAGTTCCAATGAATAGCATACACTCTTTGCTTCTTCACATAGATCTTCAACTAATGATTGATATGGCTTTACTGGTTCAATACTTTCATACTTTCTTATACTCACTCCATCATCAATAATCAAAAACCACAACTGACTGGCTATAAGTATCCTTCTCCAAAATATATAATCAAGTCGGCATGTTAGAAACTTCTTGAAATTATATTAGTGAAATAATACAACTCTCTAAAAACCACTTCCAACGGCTATACTAACCATGCAACACAAATAGGACCGCATAACCCAACATGAGTAGACATGTCGCTTCACATAGTCATCTCCACCAAATTAACTAAAACTTAACTCTCAATCTGAAATATGTTATGCGCTCTTAACCAAACAACCTTAGCTCATAACAAAACATGCATACCATAATGATAGGCACAACTATAGAAATAATATAAATATTGTCAGCTCTCAACAAATAATCTCCTGAACTATGACTGGTAAATGGAAACATCATAACTCAACTTCAACTGCAAATCTAACTCTATGTTTATGAACATAGCTTCATTATTATGTCTACAACACACAAAAATGTGCAAGGCTCTATAGTAACCATATTGTGAATTACATACAAAACTTAGCTTGCAACACTGTCAAGAACACTATTGTTACAAACAACTGCACAACTATCTGTACTCAAAATCAACCTTTGCATCTATGATATTGATGCAGGAGCATCCTGGGTGTAAGAGCAATCTTGCATCACCCAAAAATATTTATGTTTTTGTATTCAATAAGGGCTATCTTGTGCAAAGCTACTATTTATGGAAACTTTCCTTTTTTATTAAGTTGGTCACACGATCTCAAAATATTTTGACTTTACATGTGGAGGTTCATCTCAGTTATATCAGCCTACCAGTAAAGTTACATGGCTAGATCAGGTCTAGTTTTGAAGATATTGAAGATTTTCAGTATTGGCAGCAAGGTCTAGAAACTTTGAACTCAATTTTGAAGGCTTTAGAGGCCCCAGATGAGGTCAAAAATTTGGGTGACAGGCACTTGTGCAAGACAAGCCTATAGAGCACTTCGTGGCCTTTCTGAAATGGGGTTATAATAGTCAATCAGGTCAACTGGTGATGACTTATGGTCTCCGAAAGTTGGGTCACCTGAAATGGTAGAAAATAATTTTCCTTCAAAATTTATGTTCGGGTTTCAAAAGTTATTTTGAGCCAACTTTGATGTAATAAATTGGAAAATAAGATAATTCTAAGTTTGGTCAGCCCTAAGGGCTAAATTTCTGGAACCTTCTCGGGTGGTGGAAAATGCCTATATAGAGAAGGCCCATAGTGTTGTCTAGGGTAGTTCTGGGTAGAGATCTGGGTATTGATTTGAGGCTTTTTCCTATAGAATATTGTAAGGGAATGCCCATGTGGCTTTGCATATTGTAATTTTGAAAGTTTCTAATTCCACATTTGTGGAGATAATAAGAAGCCAATTTTTTGTTCTTGCATACTATTGTTGTTTCTCTATTTTTGTTATGTGTTTGCAGTATTAAGGGGAGCACCCTTCATTAGATATCATGCTCATAACATATCCATACAACATATTCTCAAGGCTCTCTACATATAACTACAATGCATGATGCTTACCATATGTTGTCATCAATGACAAACATATAGTCAACACTAGCTTGCTAGCAAATCTCCAACAATCTCCCCTTTGGCATTGATGGCAACATATGAAATGAAAAACACCATCAATCCAAAAATATAATAACATTCTCCATTTCCTCATAACATTCTCCATTTCCTCAACAACATACTCCCCCAAAAATGAATTCTCCATCTACTACTGAATACACTAAATATATGTTGCTACGTCATCTTACTATATACTTCCCCTTACTTCATACTCCTTAGAATAGATCAACTGTATTATTTTTCATGACTATATACTCCCCCTTTGACATCAATGGAAAAGCATCCCAAAAACAAATAAGAATGGGTACTACTTCGGAAGTAGATTAGTCCACCATTCATCATTCATTGAGGACTAATGCACTTCTTTAAACTCTAATCAGATCCAAGGAAGGGAATTACTCCCAGCTTCTCCCTGAGATACTCAAATGTATCCTTAGGTAATGGCTTTGTGAATATATCTGCTAACTATTCTTTAGTACTCACATAATCCAGCTTTACTTCTTTCCCTGCAACATTCTCTCTTAGAAAATTTTAATTTATCTCAATGTGTTTTATATTTTCATGCATCATAGGGTTCTTTGACATATTGATAGTGCTAGTGTTTTCATAATGAATAACAAAAGGATAATCAATATGGATTCCAAAATCTTTTATCATCTGCTTGATCCAAACAATTGTAGAACAATTTAATGTTGCTACTACATACTCTGCTTCTGTTATATACTGAGAAATACAATTCTTCTTCTTGCTTGTCCAAGTAACTAGTCTATCTCCAAGAAATATTGTTCCTCCTGAGGTGCTCTTTCTATCATCAATGCAACTTGCCCAATATGCATATATATACACATGAAGTTCTACATTCTTTGAGTTAGGATACCATAAACCATAGTCTATAGTTCCGTTCAAATATCTAAATATCCTTTTTACTACCATAAGATGACTTTGTTTACATTCATCTATAAATCTTCCAAAAATACCAACTGCATTAGAAATCTCTAGTCTAGATTAAGTAAGATATATGAGTTTACCAATCATAGACTTATATAGAGTCTTGTCTACTATTGTAGAATCAACATCTTTTGAAATCTTTCTTCCTATTATTATAGGGGTGCTTACTAGCTTGCAATCATCCATCTTGAATTTCTTCAATATCTCTTTCATATACTTAGACTGATTAATGAATATACCTTTGTCTTTCTATTGCACATTCAATCCCAAAAAGTACTTGATAGCACTAATCATGCTCATTTCAAACTCGCTCTTCATCTCTTTAGAAAAATCTGCACTAAGCTTGTCATTACCACCAAAAATAATGTCATCATAAAAAATTGCAACTAGAAATAATCCTTCATAGGTCTCTCTTATGAATAAGTTACAATCTACAACTCCTTTCTTGAATCCAATCTTTGTTAAGTAACCATCCAGTCTTTCATACCACGCTCTAGGGGCTTGCTTTATTCCATAAAGAGATTTCTTCAGTCTACAAATCATGTCAAGTTTATTTGATAAATTGTATCCTTCAGACTACTCTATGTAGACTTCTTCCTTTAATTCTCCATTCAAGAATGTTGACTTGACATCCATCTAATATACCTTAAAGTATTTCAATGTTGCATAGGCTAGATATAACTTTATATCTTCCAATATGCTTACAAGGGAAAATGTATCAGAGTAATCAATTCCTTCTCTCTAGGCATATCCTTTACATACTAGTCTTGCTTTATTTATTACTATTGTACCTTCTTCATTCATCTTTTTTCTGAATATCCACTTGGTTCCAATCACATTTTTGTCACTAGGCCAGGGGACTAATTCCCATGTATCATTCTTAACTATTTGATCTAATTCTTCTTTCATTGCTTCATGCCAATCTGAATAATTACATGCATCTTCAACACTTAAGGGTTCAATTTATGAAATTAAACATACCACATCATCAACTATTGAAATTTTTTCTTTCAATCTTGTCATGACTTTGTTATTTTGATCTCCAATGATATCTTCTTTTGAATGGTATCTAGATGTGAATTTTGGAATATTAGGTGTGACTCTCTCATCTATCTTCTATGATTCTTCTTCACTTAATTCAGGTTCACTGATTAATAGATCAATGGTGTCAAACATTTCTTCAACATTTTCTTCTCTACTGATAGGTCTAGGTTCTTCTTCTATCATAGGTGCACAATCATAGAATCTGATGTGAGTGTTCCAAGGTTGCTTGCACTGCAACTAAAAGACCTAGCTTGTATCTTCTAGGAACCTAGTCTCCTCTAGGTCCTAATTGGCTTAGATGATTAACTAAGTCCAATTCCAACTCTTCTCCAATAGTTCTCTTCCTTGTGCTTCACCTTGAAAGACTAACACCCTATAGTTAGTACAATCCTTCACCTTCACTTAGAAAGCTCTAAGTGAAAATCCTTCAAAAAATTCATTATTCATTGTACGGATGTTCTCCATCATGAAAACATTCATAAATTTTCCAATTTGATCCATTTTAGAAGGATCTTTAAGCTTACCCTTACAGGGTTCAAGGATTCATCATTTTGAGACCTCAAAGAGGCTTATTATTGTAGCCTTTTGAAAAGGCTTTTTTCCAATTCTTGCAAAACTTTTCAAAAGACCATATCTAGATATCCATTTGGAAGTTTTAAAATATTTAGTGTGTATTTTGACCTGACAACCTCCATACACTAGCTTCCTATAAACTAGGGCAAGTAGGGCTATTAGGCCTAATTTCTAGGACTGACTGTAACCCTACTTGTAACTTGCTCAAACCTTGGTCTAAGTGATTAGCATGAACCCAATCCTCATAAAATGTTAAGATATGATGAAATCCTACTTGAAACTATACCTATTTCATGGAGTACCTTCCTAACATGCAAGAAATCTTCAATCTATCATTCCAAGACCTCTAACTGGGCTCCATTTGCTTGCCTAGGGCCTAGTAGTAAAAATAGCTCTCCAAACTTTCAAGACTCCTAATCCTAAACATATGTACACTAATGACTCCCCTAACATTTCCATCTAACCTGAGATGTTTCCCATGGCTAGATTTCATGGGGGAGCCATGAAAGCACCGACTGGTCAGTACAGGACCAGTAGGAGCTCTAAATCAAAAACAATTTAACTGACCCACTATATCTAATCTAAAAAAATTTCTTATCAAATGAAAAAGTCTTATAATATCCTAAAGAACACTAAAAAATCATAGGTTTAGCACTTTCAACCCATAAGATATGACTATCACCACAAAAGCTCAGTATATTCCTGGTAACAATATTGAAGAGATCTATTATCAAACTCAACTATTACAATTGCATAACCTGCCTTGAGATTTGAGTCTAAGCTAATAGTAGATGTCATCTCCATGATTCTAGGGCCTACTAGCCAATCTCCCACCTCCTATTCTCAAGGAATCCAAGGATAACCAAGTTGCATGCAATATTTGCAATAATTGCAAATGTTGTCATGACAACTTCTTAACAACATTTTGGCATCTTTCCTTTATGCCATTATCCTATTTCATACGACTACTAACCTGCTATATTTTCAGAATCCAAGACCATTAATGACCCTATGGCATCTTTACAACATCATAATGTGATTAAGACACATTCAAGACTCTATCTCAAACTACTAACACTAATAATTCAAAGACTACTAACATTGGCTATTTGTGTGACCTTAGTCCTAATGACTAACTCACTTAGCCTACATAGAAATGACCTTCTAAGGCCTTAAAACAAACTAACACTACTCTTCTTGACTTGGTTAGAGTCAGCTACAATCCAGAACTTCTTAACCATGGAGGTAGCCTAGGTGTGCTCCTGCACCATCCTCCCCAAAACAAAAAGTTCAATCCACCCTTGGATTGATGATGCTTGGATCTATCCCCATCTTCTTGAACTCCTACTCCTTTATCCATATTGCATCAGCATCCATTTTCCCATGCTTCTTTATGAGATGTTCTTTATACTCTTGGGTCTTAGTCTTTTTATAGACCCTTGTGTCCAACACACTGTCAGCTCATGTGACTATAGCAGTAGGTAATTGTAGATCTTCCACATCTCTGATCACTTCATGAAGACTTTGATCCATATCTTGTTGTGGTCCTTTGTAATGGAATAAGTCTACAATGTTAAAGATAGGGGATAGTCCACTATCTTTTGGGAGCTCAACTTTGAATGCATTATGACCATACTTAGATAAGATAGGACAGGGACCTATCCTTCTCATTTGCAACTTGTGAGGGACTCCCTTTTGAAGTCTTGATTTATTAAGACACACCATAACCAAGTCACCCACATTAAATTGAATTGTTCTTCTACTCTCACCCACCTTGGCTTTATGTTTCATGGTGTTCTATGTCAAGGTCTTCCTCAATGTATCATGAATCTCTTGCATAGCATATGCAAAGTCATCAGCATATCCACTTCCCTTTACTCCATCCTTAAAATCTCTTAGTTCATATACACCTCTAGGATGTAGTCCATAGATTATTTCAAAGGGACTCTTCCCTATGGATCTATTTATAGTATCATTGTAGGCATATTCAGCTTTCCCATTCAACTAATCCCATTGTTGACCATACTCCTTCGTCAAGCACCTTAGTATATTTCCAAGGCTTCTATTGACAACCTTGGTCTAACCAACAATTTGGAGATGGTATGCCGATCCAAAGGACAAGTTAGCTCTTAACCTTTTCCAAAGAGTCTTCCAAAAATGACTCATGAATTTAGTGTCTCTATCTGACACAATGCTGATAGGTAACCCATGGATTCTCACTATCTCTTTGAAGAAAAGAGAGGGTATTTGACTAGCATCATTAGTGGTCTTGCATGGCACAAAGTGATCCATCTTGTTGAATCTATCCACAACCACATAGACACTATCCATGCCTTGTCTTTTCTTGGGTAACCCAATGATAAAATCCATACTCAAGCATTCCCATGGCCTAGTAGGAATAGGTAGTGGTTGATAAAGGCCTACATTTGAAGAAGTGCCCTTAGCCTTTTGACATACCACACAACTTTCCACATATCTCCTAACATCAAGATTCATCCTTGGACAATAGTAGAACCTTTGAGCAAGTTCTTGGGTCTTAGTGATCCCAAAGTGACCACTCAAAGTACCATTATGCTTTTCTTGAATCAAATTCTCTCTAATAGAGCCTCAAGGAACACATAATTGATTCCCTTTAAACAAGAGATCACTTTGCAAAGTATACTCAATATATCTAATATGAAAATGATTCTTGTATTTAGTACATACCTTATAAATGTCTGCAATATCTTCATCATCACCATATAGATCCTTGAAATGATCTATTCCCATGCTCTTCAACTAAATTTCCTAAATTGTGAGAGCTCTTCTTGACAATTCATCTGCCACTTTATTGAGGACACCTTTCTTGTGCTTGATATTGAAGTTGTAAGCTTGTAGGTACTCAACCCACTTCATGTGCTTGTGACTCAACTTCTCTTGTGAATTTAGGAAATTAAGTGCTTGATTTTCTAACTACACAATGAACTCCTTGGGAAGCAAGTAGTGTCTCCATTTCCTTAGATCTTGGACCAATGCATACATCTCAAGGTCATAAGAAGAGTACTTCTTCTTGGCTTCACTTAACTTCTCTTAATGAAAAGCCACCAATTTGCCTTCTTGGCTTAGAACAGCCCCAATTTCCACATTTTTAGCATCACACTCAATGGTGAAAAGCTTCTCAAAGCTTGGTAACACCAAAATAGGTTGGGTAGATATCTTTTCCTTCAACAACTCAAAGCTCTTGTTAGCATGCTTATTCCATACAAACTTGGTTTTCATGCCTCCCTTAATAGAATCCAACATAGGAGCACAAATTGCACTAAAATGCCTTATGAATTTCCTATAATATTGTGCAAGGCCATGAAAACTCCTTGCCTCTATTTTTGTCCTTGGAGTAGGCCAATTCATGATTGCCTCCACTTTTCTCTTATCCATTTTCAGATTGGCATGTGATAGAACAAATCCAAGGTACACTAGCTCTATTTTGATGAACTCACACTTTTCCAAGTTGATCATCAACTTGTCCTCATGTAGCTTCTTGAAAACAATCTCAAGATGTTCTAGGTCCTCAATCCTTGTAACTACCACAAACTTTCCTATGTATTCTTTGAGAACTTCATTCATGAGCCTCATGAATGTGTAGGGGGCATTAGATAATCCAAATGGCATGAAAATCC
The DNA here is from genome assembly GCA_027943335.1 of Chamaecyparis obtusa. Classification (NCBI taxonomy): domain Eukaryota; kingdom Viridiplantae; phylum Streptophyta; class Pinopsida; order Cupressales; family Cupressaceae; genus Chamaecyparis; species Chamaecyparis obtusa. The sequence goes on along the minus strand of BSBK01002885.1, from coordinate 2,166,131 downwards.
ATTCATACAGCACTTCATTGGTCTTGAAGGTTGTTTTCCACTCATCTCCTACATGTATTCTTATTTGGTGATAGCCACTCTTCAAGTCTATCTTGATATAGTACTTAGCTTCACCTAGACAATCCATTAGGTCTTCAATCCTAGGGATAGGGAACCTATACCTTATAGTTATCCTATTGATAGCCCTTGAATCAGTAAAAAGCCTCCAATTTCCTCCTTTATTAGGTGCAAGTACATTGGATACAACACATGGACTAATGATCTTTCTAATTAGACCTTGGTTTAGGAGTTCTAGTATTTATCTTTCTATTTCCTCATTTTGTTCAGGGGTCATCTTGTAGGCTACTTTATTAGGAAGGGTAGCTCCTAGAATAAGGTCTATCATATGACTTATGGCTCTTTTAGGGGGTAAGGTGGATGGTTTTCCATCACTTACAATACCTTGGTAATTATGTAGCATGCCTTGAATCTCCTTTGGTAACTCTATCTTCTTAGTCATCTTGCCTTCATCTCCTTCTCTTGGTCTTAACACCAATGCATGGCCAACTCCTTCACTCTCTTCCATGGCTTATAAGAACTCCTTTTCACCCACCATTTGGACCTATTGTCTTTACCTCAGCATATTCCAATAGTGACTATATTTTGAAGGTTACATTATCCTTCTTGAAAGAATAATAATTCTTTCCTCCATCATGTATGGCTTGGCAGTCAAATTTCCATGGTCTACCTAGGAGAAAATGGAATGCATCCATAGGTAACACATCACATAACACTTTGTCTTTATACCTTCCAATGAAGAACTCCATCCATGCTTGTTAATTCACTAACACATGTTGGCCTTTATTGAGCCAAGTGACCTTGTAAGGATTGGTGTGGGGTATCCTTGTCAACTTTAGCTTGTTGACTGCTTCCTCTGACACAATATTGTCAGTAGAGACTAAATCAATGATGACCATACATACTTTCCCCATCATCTTACACTTTATCCTAAACAAAGACCTCCTTTGTCTTGGCTCTTCCTTCACCAGTTCCTTGATAAAATTTCTCCTCATCATAATATTTTCTCCTTCCTGTAAGTTCAATGGTACTTAAACATGATTCTCTACTACATTAGATTCATCTTGAACTAGGTTAGCTCTCTTGTCACCTCCTTGTGATGAACTACTCTTCTCTAGACATCTATTGGCAGGGTGCCCCATTTGATTGCAATGGTAGAACTTCATATTGGAAAAGTAGTTGCCTCTTCCTCCTTGTCCACCATTCCTTCCTCTAGAGCTAGAGTTAGAAATCCTTCCTCTACCACCTCTACTTGATCTTCCTTCTTGCTTCTTACTGAATTTTATGTCTCCTTGAATCCTCGATTTAGAACTTCTTCCACCATAGCCACCTCTTTGTCCTCTACTATCTTTGCATTTACCTTTACCTTTGGAGGTTTGGTCTTTCTTTCTCTTACTTTTCTCTTCTATCTTCAAGGCCATTTGATAGCATTGGTGGATGGTTTTGAAGTTTACTAGATTCATTTCTTCTTGAATAGGCCATTTAAGGCCATTCAAGTACCTTGCAAGCTTAATCCTTTCATCTTCTACTACCTTTGATCTCAAACATAGCTTTTGAAACTCCTCGGTGTAGGCTTGGACATCTAGATCTTTTTGTCTTAGATTGTGTCTCCTCCTATGCATTTGTACTTCATAGTCATCTGGAAGGTAGGTCTACTTCACTTTGTTTACCATGCCCTTCCATGTAACTATAGGACCTTTTCCATCCTTTTCTCTCTCGATTTACACAAACTTCCACCAAGTAAGAGCTGAACCTCTTAGTCTAGACTTAGCCACCATAAATTTTTGTGCCTCTGAGATACCATCACACTCAAAATGGTTCTCAATGTTGTCTATCCAATCCACAACTGAATCTAGATCCATTTGTCCACTAAATAGTGGCACACCTTCCAAATCTTTGCCACTCAATGCCTTTAGTGCTTTTAAGAATGACTCTTTAGGAAGAATAGGTTCAGGTGTTGGAGCTTCCTCCTCCAAGTCTAATTCCTTATCCCTTGCTTCTTTTTCTTTCTTTTGGTCAATTTTCTCTTTGACCTTATCAGCTTTGTCTTGGACTTCACCCAAGAGCTGCTCCATTTGAGCTAGTCTTTCCCTTAACAACTTGTTATCTTCTTCTTATTCCTCAACCTTCTTGGCTAACTCAATGTTAGTCACCATGGCTTTTTCTTCCACTAATCCACTTGTTTTATTCTCTCCCACTGATTTAGTAGGCTGCAACATCCACCACAAGCCTAATCAATTCAAGCTCTGATTCCAATATGATGTGAGTGTTCCAAGGCTTGCCTGCACTGCAACTAAGAGACCTAGCTTGTATCTTCTAGAAACCTAGTCTCCTATAGTTCCTAATTTTCTTAGATGATTAACGAATTCCAATTCCAACTCTTCTCCAAGAGTTATCTTCCTTGTGCTTCAACTTGAAAGACTAACACCCTATAGTTAGTACAATCCTTCACCTTCACTTAGAAAGCTCTAAGTGCCAATCCTTCACAAACTTCATTCTTCATTGCATAGATGTTCTCCATCATGAAAAAATTCATAACTTTTCCAATTTGATCCATTTTAGAAGGATCTTTAAGCTTACCCTTACCGAGTTCAAGGATTCATCATTTTGAGACCTCAAATAGGCCTATTCTTGTAGCCTTTTGCAGAGGCTTTTTGCCAATTATTGCAAAAATTTTCCAAAGACCTTAAAATATAAGACCATATCTAGATAACCAATTGGAAGTTTTAAAATATTCAATGGGTCTTTCAACTTGACAACCTCCATACACTAGCCTCCTATAAACTAGGGCAAGTAGGGCTATTAGGCCTAATTTCTAGGATTGAATGTAACCCTGCTTATAACTTGTTCAAACCTTGGTCTAATTGATTGGCATGAACCCAATCTTCATAACATGTTAAGATATGATGAAACCCTACTTAAAACTATACCTTTTTTGTATAGTACCTTCCTAACCTGCAAGAAATCTTCAATCTATCATTCCTATACCTCTAATCGAGCTCTGTCTTCTCGCTTAGGGCCTAGTAGTAAAAATAGCTCTTCAAACTTTCAAGACTCCTAATCCTAAAAATATTAACACTAATGACTCCCCTAATGTTTCCATCTATTTTGAGATGTTTCCCATGGCTAGATTTCATGGGGGAGCCATGAAAGCACTGACTGGTCAGTACAGGACCAATAGGAGCTCTAAATCAAAAAAAAATTAATTGACATAGTATATCTACTCTAAAAAACTTTCTTATCAAAATAAAAAGTCTTAGAATATCCTAAAGAACACTAAACAATCACAGGTTTAGCACTTTCAACCCATAAGATATGACTATCACCACAAAAGCTCAGAATATTCATGGTAATAGTGTTGCAGAGCTCTATTATCAAACTCAACTATTACAATTTCATAACCTTCCTTGATATTCAAGTCTTAGCTAATATTAGATGCCATCTCCATGATTCTAGGGCCTATTTTCTGATCTCCCACCTCCTATTCTCAAGGGAATCCAAGGATAACCGAGTTGCATGCAACATTTGCAATAATTGCAAATGTTGTCATGACAACTTCTTAACAACATTTTGGCTGTTGGAAACAATTGTCTGAAGGAAATTGCTACTCAATTATGTATTGTCTTTGATGTCACACTATGTCATAGCCCGCAGCAATCAGCTTCTACCGAGCTCAGTCAGTCTGCCAGACAGGAATATTAGTGTTTACCGAGTTCACTCGACTGCCAAAGAAAGTTTAGTGTTTACCGAGTTCAGTCGGTCATCGAAGAAAGTTTAGTGTTTACCGAGTTCAGTCGGTCATCGAAGAAAGTTTAGTGTTTACCGAGTTCAGTCGGTCATCGAAGAAAGTTTAGTGTTTACCGAGTTCAGTCGGTTATCGAAGGAAAAGATTGTCGGTGTTTACCGAGTTCTCTCGGTCTTTGAAAGATTATAGAAAGTTATGGTCACCGAGCACTGTCGGCCCTTGAAGGATTTTTGCAAATAGAGTTTGCTTAATTCAGCTGACTGTTATACTAAATAATGTCGATTTGACTAATCCAAAATCATATAAATAAAAGGTCAAATGTGAAAAATAAAAAGATATAGAATAGAATATTTACAGAAGAAAAGCAAGAAAGGTGAATGCGAATTTGTGAAGGATGTTCAGATATCCTTGACGAGCAGCAAAGATTTATTCGATCAGAAAGGATCAGACTTATGCAGAACAGAGATCTGTAATCAGCAAGATAGTTGCATTATTATACAGGTCACTTTTTCATTGTTACCTTCTTATCATTGTAACAGTGAATTCTAAAATCTCTTAACCGAGTTGGTTTAACAACCATAATGTAAATCCTCTAACAAGGTGGCAATTCCATTGAATTGTTTTCAAGACCTCTTACCAGGCCACTCCTAGTAGGGTGTTTTAAATCCTCTAACAAGGTCACACCTAACAGTGTGTTTTGTAACCTTTTACCGGGTTGGCTTCTAACCGGGCATCACTTCAGAAAAGTGAAAATCAGTATCTAGATACATTGGTGGTTTTTCCCATATTGGGTTTCCACGTTAAATCTTGTGTCTCTTGTGTTCTTAATTGCTTTCTCAATCATATACATGTGCTGATGAATATACAAAGATAATTTTGCTAATACTTTCTCCATCTTCAAAGTTACTGCAATCGATTTACCGAGTGCTAAAACAGATAACATTGTTAAGATATCTTAAGGGATCTGCAAAGAATTAATTGTGAAGTGTTTTTATGGTTGACTGATTCACCCCCCCCCCCCCCCCCCCTCTTAGTCACTTCATCCATATTCCATCAATTGGTATCAGAGCTTTTGGTGCTTGCAGGAAGGGTTTCAAAGACCTAAGCTAAAGATCAGGATGTCTTACAAGAGGGAAATTCCAAAGCTTAACAGAGATAACTTTTCAGCATGGCAAGGTCTTATGCAACTTCATCTAGCTTCCATTGGTGATTCAGGATGCAAATACATTGATGAAGAGTACACAATTCCTAATGGCGCATTAACTGTTGAAGACATTGCAGATAAAAAGACTCACAACACCATGATGATAGACATTGCATCTGCTCTCAGCTATGAAGAATTTGATGATATTAAAGACTGCACTACTGCATATGAAATGTGGGTGGCACTGAAGAAAATATATGGTGGTGATGCAAATGTGAAAAGAGCCAAAGCAGAAAGCCTAAGAGGACAGTTTGACAAGATGAATATGAAGGAAGATGAAAACATTGCAAAATATGTTGAAAGAATCAAAGCAAGTGTAAGTGCAATTAGAGCTTCTGGAGGAACAATCTTAGATGAGACTGTTATAAGTAAGGTACTCAGAACACTACTCCCTATCTATGCAATAAGAGTATTAGCTATTCAAGAAAGAAGATGTGAAGCAAACCACAATATAACTTTGGATCCTTTAGTTGGAAGATTGACAGCTTTTGAATTAGACAACTATTACAACTATGTTCCTAGTTCCAAAAATATTGAATCAGCATTTGAGGCCAAGGTTTCACTAAAGAAGAACAAGAAAATTAAAGAAGTTCAGTCAGAAAGTGAAGAAGAATCAGAAGAAAGTTCTGATAGTGATCTTGAAATTGTAGAAGCATTACTTGCAAAGAAGTACTCTAGAGGGAAAGGTAAGTATAAAGGTAAAACTCCTTTAATCTATTTTTCATGTGAAGAAATTGGACATATTGCAGCTAGGTGCCCAAACAAGCAAGTCAAGGAAGAGAAGAGAAGTCACAAGTACTATGGCAAAAAGAATTTCAAATCATACAAGGATAAAGGTAAGAAATCATGTTTTATGGCTAAAGATTCTGATGATAGTGAAGAAGAAATTGTCTTTATTGCTATAAAAGATGAATCTGATGATGATGAAGATAAGATGGCACTTATTTCTCATATAAGCAAAGATGATATATGGATAATAGACAGCGGATGTTCACACCACATGACTGGTGACAAGACAAAATTTGAATATCTAGAAGACTGTGACAATGGTAATGTAAGATTCGGAAACAATGAACCTTGCTGTATAAAAGGAAAAGGAAGAATCTCATTAACCAAAGAACTCATATGTGATAATGCTTACTGGGTTGAAGGACTAAAACATAATCTTCTAAGTGTAGCACAGCTAATCAACACTGGTTTCAAGGTTGAATTCATGAATGGTCAAGCAAGACTGCTGGATGGAAAAGGAAAACTCATTGGATCAGGCAAACAAACAAAAGGTAACTTATTTTATCTTGATCTCAATGAATATTCATGCTTTATTGCTAAAATAGAAGAAAGTTGGCTATGGCACAAAAGGTTATGTCATGTGAATTTTGATAACATGATAAAAATAAGAAAATTCAAGAAGGTTAGAGGCATTCCTACTTTGAAGAAACCTGACACTGGTCTATGTAAGAATTGTCAGATTGGCAAAATGAGTAAAACTAGTTTCAAGAGTAAGAACTATCAGTCTAAAGAAATTTTGGAAATTGTGCATACTGATTTATGTGGACCTATTGGAATACAAAGCTATACTGGAGATAAATTCTTTATTCTTTTCGTTGATGATTATTCTAGAATGATGACTGTTATGTATTTAAGAGAAAAATCAGAAGCGTTTGAAAAGTTCAAATGGTACTTAGCAAGAGTAGAAAAAGAAACAAGGAAAAGATTGAAATGCTTAAGATCAGACAGAGGTGGTGAATTCATCTCCCATGATTTTAACAACTTCTGCATTGAAAGAGGAATCAAAAGACAGGTATCAGCTCCTAGAACTCCTGAGCAGAATGGAATAGCAGAAAGAAGAAACAGATCTATTATGGATTGTGCAAGGACTCTAATGATAGAAAAGAACATCGCTATAAAGTACTGGAAGGAAGCTATCAGCACTGCAGTTCATACCTTGAACCGAGTACAACTGAAGAAAGACACATTCAAAACTCCTTATGAATTATGGTATGGCTATAAACCTAATGTAAGTTGCACGAAAATATTTGGTAGCAAGTGTTATATCTTAAAAGAATCCAGAAGAAATAAATTTGATGTGAAAAGTGATGAAGGAATATTCCTAGGATATTCTAGCAAAAGCAAGGCATACAAATGTCTGAACTTATCTACTCACAAAGTCATAGAAAGTATACATGTAAAATTTGATGAGTTTGCAGAAAAGACTGAGGAAGAAAGCAAAAGGGAACCTGAGAACTACAGAAGATTCATTTACATTGAACCTGAAACATTGACAGACACAACTATCAATAAGGAAGCTATGTCTACCAAGCCGAGCACAGTTACCGAGTCACAAGAAGAAGTTCAAACCGAGTCACAGGAAGAAGTTCAAACCGAGTCACAGGAAGAAATTCAGACCGAGTCTCAACCTGAAGTTACCGAGAAAATATCTACCGAGCCCGAGCAACCTGAAGAAGAGATCCTAGAAGACAACAGCATGAATCATTCAAAAGGCAAGGAACCTATACTAGCCAAATATGTCAGAAGACATCATACACCAGATCAAATCATTGGAAACAAATCAGATGGTACTATGACAAGAAGCAAGCTAAAAGGTACATGTCTACTTACTGATTTTGAACCTAGAAATATCAAAGATGCATTGGAAAATGAAAGTTGGATTGAAGCAATGAAAGAAGAATTAGAACAAATACAAAAGAACAAAACTTGGACTCTTGTACCTAGACCTAAAGATAAGAATGTAATTGGAACAAAATGGGTATTCAGAAATAAGCTGAATGAAGATGGTCAAGTATCTAGAAACAAAGCTAGACTGGTATGTAAAGGTTACTCCCAAGAAGAAGGTATAGATTATGGAGAAACTTTTTCTCCTGTTGCAAGATTAGAAGGTGTAAGAACTCTACTTGCTTATGCAGCACACAAAGGATTTAAGGTATATCAGATGGATATAAAATCTGCATTTCTCAATGGAATTCTTGATGAAGAAGTCTACATTGAACAACCTGAAGGTTTTGTTGATCCAGACAAAAGGGACATGGTCTGCAGGTTACACAAAGCACTGTATGGTTTAAAACAAGCTCCTAGAGCATGGTATGAAAGACTCCATAACTATTTGATTCAGATTAATTTCAAAAGAGCTAACGATAACAACAATCTGTATATTAAAGAAGGACCGGATGACAAAATTGTATTGGCAGAAATATTTGTGGATGATACTATATTTACAGGGAATGAGGATCAGTGCAAAGAATTTTCAGAGAAAATGAACAGAGAATTTGAAATGTCTATGTTTGGTTTAATAAAATTCTTTGTTGGTCTTCAAATTCAGCAAAGCAAGAATGGTATATACATTACTCAATCCAAATACATTAAGGAGATACTTAAGAAGTTTGGTATGGAAGATTCAAAACCAGTTGGTACACCCATGTGTACTGGACTGAAACTTACCAAAAATGATCATTCAAAAGAAGTTGATCAGACCCTATACCGATCTATGATTGGAAAATTGCAGTATGTAGTACATACAAGACCTGATATTGCCTTAGAAGTCTATATAGTAGCTAGATTCTCAGCAAAACCTAAGGAAAATGACATGATGGAAACCAAAAGAATCTTAAGATACTTAAGAGGAAATGAAGAATATGGTTTGTGGTATAAATTTGGAGGCAATCTAGACTTGAAAGTGTTTACTGATGCTGATTGGGCAGGAAACATTGATGACAGAAAAAGCACAAGTGGTGGAGCATTTTTTCTTGGAAAAAGACTGGTATCCTGGACTAGTAAAAAGCAGAATTGTACATCTCAATCCACAGCCGAAGCAGAATATGTTGCTGTTGTAGTAAACTGTTCAAATATTGTTTGGTTTAAACAACTATTAGAAGGTATGAAGGTTGAAATCAAAGAACCAGTTGTTATATTTTGTGACAATACCAGTGCAATAAACATTTCTAAGAATCCAGTGATGCATTCCAAAACCAAGCACATTGCTATTAAATATCACTTTGTCAGAGAATTGGTGCAGGACAAGGAAATCAGATTAGAATATATTCATACAAAAGAACAGATTGCAGACATTTTTACCAAACCATTACCTAAGGATGCATTTGTGTATCTAAGAGGTAAGTTAGGGGTCATTCCCCTATCCGAGGCTCACTAAATGTAGTTTTAGTGATGCATCAACCAGAACATGATTGAAAATCAACCTGTTGATGCAGCATATTCAAGGAATCATTGCATATGAATCAGTACTTGAGGTACATTAATTTTCACCAGTAATATGTGAATTGTCTTTGGCATGTGTTGTCAAAGAGGGAGTGTTTGCTATGTCTTTGCTATTACTTCAAGAAATTTTCAATAGTCAGAAGGAAGAAATTTCAGGATACAGGAAGTTTGCTGACAGAGGGAGATTTGAATCTAAACAGAGCTAACTCTTTCAAATTTCTTATGCTATGACATATTGTGTTGCCATCAATGCCAAAGAGGGAGATTGTTGGAAACAATTGTCTGAAGGAAATTGCTACTCAATTATGTATTGTCTTTGATGTCACACTATGTCATAGCCCGCAGCAATAAGCTTCTACCGAGCTCAATCGGTCTGCCAGACAGGAATATTAGTGTTTACCGAGTTCACTCGGTTGCCAAAGAAAGTTTAGTGTTTACCGAGTTCAGTCGGTCATCGAAGAAAGTTTAGTGTTTACCGAGTTCAGTCGGTCATCGAAGAAAGTTTAGTGTTTACCGAGTTCAGTCGGTCATCGAAGAAAGTTTAGTGTTTACCGAGTTCAGTCAGTCATCGAAGAAAGTTTAGTGTTTACCGAGTTCAATCGGTTATCGAAGGAAAAGATTATCGGTGTTTACCGAGTTCTCTCGGTCTCCGAAAGATTATAGAAAGTTATGGTCACCGAGCACTGTCGGCCCTTGAAGGATTTTTGCAAATAGAGTTTGCTTAATTCAGCCGACTGTTATACTAAATAATGTCAATTTGACTAATCCAAAATCATATAAATAAAAGGTGAAATGTGAAAAATAAAAAGATATAGAATAGAAGATTTACAGAAGAAAAGCAGGAAAGGTGAATGCGAATTTGTGAAGGATGTTCAGATATCCTTGAGGAGTAGCAGAGATTTATTCGATCAGAAAGGATCAGACTTATGCAGAACAGAGATCTGTAATCAGCAAGATAGTTGCATTATTATACAGGTCACTTTTTCATTGTTACCTTCTTATCATTGTAACAGTGAATTCTAAAATCTCTTAAGTGAGTTGGTTTAACAACCATAATGTAAATCCTCTAACAAGGTGACAATTCCATTGAATTGTTTTCAAGACCTCTTACCAGGCCACTCCTAGCAGGGTGTTTTAAATCCTCTAACAAGGTCACACCTAACCGTGTGTTTTGTAACCTTTTACCGGGTTGGCTTCTAACCGGGCATCACTTCAGAAAAGTGAAAATCAGTATCTAGATACATTGGTGGTTTTTCCCATATTGGGTTTCCATGTTAAATCTTGTGTCTCTTGTGTTCTTAATTGCTTTCTCAATCATATACATGTGCTGATGAATATACAAAGATAATTTTACTAATACTTTCTCCATCTTCAAAGTTACTGCAATCGATTTACCGAGTGCTAAAACAGATAACATTGTTAAGATATCTTAAGGGATCTGCAAAGAATTAATTGTGAAGTGTTTTTATGGTTGACTGATTCACCCCCCCCCCCCTCTTAGTCACTTCATCCATATTCCATCATTGGCATCTTTCCTTTATGCCATTATCCTATTTCCTAGGACTACTAACATCCTGTATTTCAAGGATCCAAGAACATTAATGACCCTATGGCATCTTTACAACATCATAATGTGATTAAGACACATTGAAGACTCCATCTCAAACTACTAACACTAAGAATTCAAAGACTACTAACATTGGCTATTTGTGTGACCTTAGTCCTAATGACTAACTCACTTAGCCTACATAGAAATGACCTTCTAAGGCCTTAAAAAAAACTAACACTACTCTTCCTGAATTGGCTAGAGTCAAGTACAAGACAAAACTTCTTAACCATGGAGGTAGCCTAGGTGTTCTCCTGCACCAAAATCTCTCTTGAATCATAAACTTTTCATTAATCTTTACATGTACACTTTCAATTTTATTCTTCAATCTCAAGTTAAAACATCTCTAAGATTTTCTTTTAGTAGAGTAACCAATAAAAATACCTTCATCACTTCTTGCATCAAACTTACCAACACCATCATCGCTCTTGATGTAGCACTTGCTTCCAAATATTCTGAAGTATTTTACTGTAGGTACATTCCCAAACAATAGCTCATAAGGTGTTTTGTCTTCACCTTGACTTAATTGAATTATGTTAATAGTATAAACTTCAATATTGATTGCATCTCTCCAATAGGTGTGTGCAACTTTTCCTTCAATCATGATAGTGCACATTGTGTCAAGTATGATCCTATTTCTTCTTTCTACAATTCCATTCTACTGAGGGTCTTTTTATCCCATGTTCTTCACAATACTCATAAAATTTATCAAAAGTGAATTCTCCTCCTCTATCTGATCTTAGACATTTTAACTTTAATCTAGACTCATTTTCAACTTTATCTTTAAATATTTTAAACTTCTCAAATGCTTTAGATTTATCTCTTAAGAATGCAACCCACGTCATTCTAGAATAATCATCAATAAATAAAATAAAGTACCTTTCACCATAGTATGATCTTGTTTGAGTTGGTCCACATAGGTTTGTATGCACTAGAACCAATTTGTTATCTGCTTAATTCTGCTTTCTTCTGAATGAGTTCTTTAAATGCTTTCCCATTACACATTCCCTGCACATTTTATCAATTGGTCTTGCAATACTAGGGAGGTCTCTTACTACCTTTACATTTCTTATCTTTACTATATTATCAAAATAGATGTGACATAGTCTTTTGTGCCATAACCAACTATCATCTACTTTTGCAACAAAACAACTTACTTCTGAATTAAGCTAAAAAACATTACCTTTTGTTTTTTAACCTGATTCAATCATTACTCCTTCTTTGTTACTAATGATGCACTTGTTTTTTTTGAATTCCAACTGATATCCTTTGTCAAGTAAATGTCCAACACTCAGTAAGTTATGCTTCAAACCATAGACGTATAGAACATCATCAGTGTTGTTCTTTCCATCCAAAGTGATAGCTCCTATACCTATGATAGGTTTAGGAGTATTGTCACCAAATATAACCATGTCACCTTTGTACTTATCCAGATTTAAAAATCTATCTTTGTCTCCTATCATATGATGTGAACATCCATTGTCAATGATCCAGTCTATTCTGATGTGTTCTTGTGAAATTAATGCTAGCTCTTCTGCTTTCTTTTCATCTTCAATATCCATGTCATCAAACATTTTCTCCATATTTTTAATTGCAATAAATCCAATTTCATCTTCTGTTGAATCTTCATCTGTTACTCCATCTTCAACATAGTAACATTCTTTTGTATACTTGGGCTTGAAATTAGTTTTGTACTTCTTGACTCTTGTAGGACACTTGGATGCAAAATGACCAATCTTGTTACATGAAAAGCATTTAAATGGTAACTGACCTTCATATTTTCCTTTTCCATTTCTTTCTTTCTTAGAAACCATAGCAATGAATTCTTCTAGTTCTTAATCATCATCTTCATCACTAAACTTACCAGAGGTGTTCAAAGATTTCTTACCATAGATTGAGGCTTTGAATGTTGTTTCACTTTTAGGCTCTATCTTCAATCTTGGTATCTCGAATGCTGAAATCTAGTTGATTAAGGTCTCTCTTTTGAATTCTTTTGAAAAATTCATAGTCTCATCTAGGATGTTTATCTTATTCTCATATTCTGATGTCAGAGTAGTCATTAATTTTTCCATTATGTCTTCTTCCGAGATCTCTCCACCATTGTTTCTAATTCCTACAACTTCTTCACTAATTCTTTGATTATAGGCTCTGATATACTCTTCAGGTAGAATTTCCAAAGTATTATATATTTTCTTCCATGTCTTTCTGCATGCATTCTTGGGTTGGATATCTCCTTCAAACATGTCTTCTAGATACTTCCATATTTTGTAGGCTTTATCTACTTTCTTGATCTCTGAAAAATCACTGTCAGATAAGGCACTGATAAGGGATTCTATGGAAATTGTATTTTGAGTGAATATTTCTTTTTTTTTAATAGTTGTATCATCTTTGGAAATATCTTTTAGAGAGGGAACGTGAACATCTTGAGTAGCTACTTCAAAAATTTCAAAACCAATGCACTACAAATGTGTTATCATTTTTTTCTTCTAGTCTAGATAATTCTCTCCATCAGACTTAGGAATTTATTTTCTAAAGAACTCCATTTGATCAACCTCAAGCTATTAAAATTTCTCTCTAAGGCACTTGGCTCTAATACCAATTGTTAGGAATACTCCCAAGAGATAACTGAGAGTGGGGGGGGGGGGGGGGGGGTGAATCAGTTATCTACAAGATTCAATTTTTTATCCAAATTAGTACAGAAGAACATTAAGCATAAACACAACAACATAAAACTTAACACAACACCATAATTTTGGTTACGGGGAAACCCAAAATAGGTAAAAACCCCGATGGGAATTAGCACCCACTATAAACTACACTAGAGTATAGTGATCCCTGTTAGAAGATCTTACAACCCTGTTAGGAGTTGATCTTTACAATATATGAATTACAGTGACCTAGTCAAAGGTCAAACCCTATTAGGAGTCTTTTACAAATAATCTTGTTAAAGGTGAGGACACACTTTCCGGGAGCACACTGTTTAAATGGTGAAGGTTGCAACCTTCTGCACAACAGATACACACTATATCTGGATCTTGGTGAACTGTGAATTAGACTTGTTGTCTTAATCAGTTTCAATTAATAGCATACACTCTCTACTTCTTCACAGAGATCTTCAATTGATGATTGATATGGCATTACTGGTTCAATACTTTTGCACTTTCTTATACTCACTCCATCATCGACAATCAGCAACCACAACTAATTGGCTATAAGTAGCCTTCTCCAAAAGATACAATCAATTCATCCTATTAGGACCTTCTTGAAATTATATTAGTGAAACAATAAAACTCTCCAACAACCACTTTCAATGGCTATACTAAGCACACAACACAAATAGGACCACGTAACCCAATATGAGTAGACACATTGCTTCACCAAGTCGGCTGCACCAAATTAATGGAAACTTAACTCTCAAGCTGAAATACATTATGCGCTCTTAACCAAAAAACCTTAGCTCATAACCAAATATGAAACCCAACACGCATACCATAATGATAGGTGCAACTACAGGAACAGTATAAATACTGTTGGCTCTCAACAAATAATCTCCTGAACTATGACTGGAAAATAGAAACATCATAACTCAACTTCAACTACACAACTAACTCTTTGTTTATGAACATAGCTTCATTATTATGTCTACAACACAAAAATAAATGCACAAGGCCCCATAGTAACCATACTATGCATTACATACAAAACTCATCTTACAACATTGTCAAGAACACTGCTATTACAAACAACAACACAACTATTTGTACTTAGAATCAACCTTTGTGTCTATGATATCATGCTGATAACATATCCATACAACATATGCTAAAGGCTCTTTGCATATAACTACAATGCATGTTGCTTACCATATGTTGTCATCAATGACAAACATACAGTCAACACTGGCTTGTTGGCAAATCTCCAACAAATTCTTCATCTTGATATATCAAACCATTTTGATTTTGATGTTCATTCTGACTCTAATTCTGATTCTAATTCTATGTGTGCATTCCCTAATTTTCTTCTTCACCATCTTATTAATATCTTCAAGCTCTATCTTGTTTCGGATAACTTTCATCCACTTTAATATTAGCATTTTCAATTATCTTTCTCAACCTATTATTGTAACACTTCTATTATTTTATCTTTGTATAAAATCCAAGAAAGATACCCTCATCACATCTAGGATCAAATTTCCATAAATCTTCATTTCTTTTGATGTAACATTTTCTTCCAAAGATTCTAAAATATTTTACCATGGGAACATATCCATACCATAGCTCATAAGGGGTCTTACCAGTACCTTTCTTGATTTAAACTTAGTTCAATGTGTAGACTACAGTACTGCTTCTTTCCAATAGAGTTTTGGTACATTCCCTTGAATCATCATGGTCCTTTCTATTTCTACCTAGGATATTTCTATTTATTCTTTCTACAATTCCATTCTACTATGGGGTCTAGAGTGCAGATATTTGCATCTTTATCCCATGCTCTTCACAAAATGCATTAAATTTTCTACATGTAAATACTACACCTCGGTTAGATCTTAAACATTTCAACTTCATGCTTGTTTCAATCTCTACCATAACTTTGCAAATCTTTAATTTTTCAAAGGCTTCAGATTTCTCCTTTAAAAATGTAACCTACATTATTCTTGAAAAATCATCAATTAATAATATGAAATATCTATCCCCATAATAACTTCTAGTTCTAGTAGGGCCACACAAATTAGTATGTACCAGATCTAACAACACACTTGAATAATAATTCTTTCTTTTGAAAGTAGATTTAGTTAGCTTACCCAACTATCATTCCTTACACGTTGTATTAGCAGGCTTCAAAAATTTAGGTAAATCTATATCTGCTTTATTATTTCCTATCTTCACAATGTTATCAAAGTTCACATGACAAATTCTTGTGTACCATATCCAATTTTCATCAACTTGAGTAATTAGACACCTATTTTTTGCACTATCTAAATGGAATACATTACCTTTGGTCTTTCTGCTTGATGCAATCACAACTCCTGAACTTCCAATGATTTTTCAATTTCCATAAATTGTAGATGATACCCTTTATCAACTAGTTGTCCAACACTTAAAATATTATATTTCAAACTATCAACTTATAAAACATCTTCAATGTTAGTATATTACCATCAAGTGTCACGAAACCTCTATGTATGATCATACAAGGAGTATTGTAACTGAATCTGACAACAACACCATCATACTTTCCAACCTTACAAATTTTCTCTTATCTCCATTCATGTGATGTGAACATTTTTTTTCGATCACCCAATCATCTTTTTCTTCAACATGTGTAACCAAGGCTTTTCCCTCATTTAAGAAACTAGGATTCTCTTCTTTAATAGAAATAAACACAATCTCATCTTCACTCTTTTCATATTCATCATCAATTACACCTTCACTAGAAACAAAATAATACTTCTTCTGATATTTAGATTAAAACTTCCTAGGATTATGCTTTGGTACTCTCTCGGGACATATAGAAGCAAGATGACATATTTTATTACATGAAAAACATTTCAAAGGTAACTTCCCTTCATACTTACCATCTCCCTTAGGAATTCTCTTGGCAATTATCGCTTCAAGTTCTTCAAGATTTATCTCCTCTTCCTCTATTTCTTCCAATTACTTTCCATATCTAGATCCATACTTTGATGAAATTTCTCTAGGGTCTTATCTTTACTTATCCTTATAAATAGAAGCTTTAAATGTAGATTAAAATTTAGGAAGGCTATCACCATATTATCTCATCTCAAAGATAGATAACTTACCAACCAATGTATCTCTTTTTACTGGTGCCATGGCCCTGATCTCTTCAATAGTAGCAACCTTGTGATTGTAGGAAGGAGGCAAGGATCTAAGTATCTTAGAAATAGTTTCATCTTCCTCCAATATTCCACAAATGCATCTAATTCTACAAACAAGATCATTTATCTTTAGTATGTAAGAACTTATGTTTTTATCCTTGCTCATATTTCATGCTTCATATTTCCCTTTCAAACTTTGCATCTTGTCTTTCTTCATACATGCATATCCTTCATGCCAAAATTATAAATTTGTTCGTATCTAATGTGCAATCCCTAATACCATGATATTTGTATATTCTATATCTAACAAGGTGCTCATCAATACTTTTTTTTCTTTAATATTATGCTCAAATTATGTCTTCTTGTCAATAGTAGTAGTATAAAGATCTGCAAGAGGATTGTCAGACTTCTTAGTGGTCTCCCAATAATCTTCTCCAATACATCTTAGATGTGTAATCATCTAACCATTCCACATAGAATAGTTAGTGCCTTAAAATATTAGACTCTCCTTAAAAGCTGCCATCCTGAATCTCCTTAAGAAATCAAGCTTCTCAAGGATGACTTATTTCCATACCAATTGTTAGGAACACGGAAACACACACAACTAAGAGAGACAGGGGATGTATTAGTTGTGTTTAAAAACTTATAAATTCAATCAACTTTTAAACTTTATATCTTATATCTGAATGATAAACATTCTAGAAAGATCATAATACATTAATAAAAAAATAACACTGGTCAATATTTTTTATGTAGAAATCCTATTAGGGGAAAAACCATGGTGGGGATCAAACCCACAAGATGATGTACTCTATTGAAAGCACTATACCTAGTTGGGAGTATTATAAATAAGAATACACATACATTTAGAAACACTGCCTAGAGCTCACTACTCAAATGCAACGAGGGCTACAACAAAAAGGAAGGCTCATTTCCTTATAAAAAATAGATGAACAATAATCCACTATGGAAAATAACCCACAAATCATGAACTCACTGATAGCATCTTTGTGTAAGATGTAAAAATATATATAAAGATATATTTTTATATATATGTTTTGTTTATGATGGATTATGTGGGTGTGTGGAAAATGTTGCAGATATATAAAACTAATAAAACATAAACACTTATCTTAAAAGGTAGCAGATCTGAAAATCACTATTTTCTAGTGTCTGTACTCAGTTTCTCTAAATTCTGCAACCAGATCTGGCTTGGAAACACAGAGACAAAGAAAACTCATAAATATTTTTCTTTTTTGAACCAAGTCAACCTTGACTCAAATAAAGATCAACCTTGACCGCTTTATGTCGACCTTGACCTATGTTGCTCTGATAGAAATTATGTTCACAAATCCCAAAAGTTTGGTAAAAAGGGTGTCTGAATCTTCTCTGTAATTTGTTGTTCCACACCTGTTCCTGCAAGAAAAAATGGTTTTGTTTTTTGGATGAGGGGTTTGCCTTGGTCAAACCTTAGTTTGGAATTAACCTTGAAATAGAATTGAAATGGAAAATGATAGCAAGTAGTAGAAGTAGATATAACAACAAAGCTATGATATTCAATAGATATGCAATTGTATTTGAAATGTAAACAAGTATGTTAATATGAAAGCTTGGACTCAACATAAAAAACCATAAATGTAAATCAAAACCTCCATGATTGTATGTTTGGAATCCACCTTTAAGGAAGAATGCATGAATCTTGAAGATGAACAAAGGATCTTGAAGGAAGATCACAGTGCCACAATGGATAGATCTAGGGTTTGAATGATGAATCTTAAATACTTGAACCAAATTCCTTCAAAGGATTGAATGCTTAAATCTTTGATCTTCACTGGAGAACTTGAATGCTTGAATGCTTCCTTGATTGAGAATGTCTGTTTGATAATGCTTGAGATCTTGGATGTTTCTTGAGTGAGGATGGATGTGAAATGAGAGGAGAAGGCTTCCTTTTATACTACTCTAGGGCACAAACTTCTAGAGAAGCTGACATAGGAGAAACAATTTCTTATTAAGCCTATACCCTTAGAAGTGGACATAAATTAAATATCATTTAATATTTTACTATTTCGAAGCCCGAAACAGTCAACCCTAAAGTAGGAAATAAATTTTTATGAAACCTGACATCTGAAAACCTTTGGAATGCAAAATTTAAACCTTGGGTCAGTGTCAAGGTCGACCTTGACCCAGAAGGTCAACCTTGACCCTCAAGTCAAGAACCTCATATTCACAGAGTAGGATGCTAGAAATAGGCAGAAAAGAAGTGTAAAATGGGGCATAACAGAGGAAAAAACTAGATCCAAGCCAAAGACCCATTCAAGGAATTTGACATGACCCCAAACCACTTACTCGGAGGGCTAAACCAGTCCTAAATGGAAGTGCTTCCATTTTCTAACGATACATTTAGCCCCCACTTTAGCAAGATTATGGACTTGATGTAAACTCTTGGTAAAGGAGAAGAAAGATTCCAATGGATTCACAACGAGGTAGAATATCACTTAGTTGAGGACATGATCCCCCAAGCTAAGGATTCTAACTCAACATACACACATGAGGGTGTGAAAACAAAGAGAAAATAAAGGCAAAGCTAAAAGACAGACAAGGAGGGGTTAGTACAAAAAAAAACCCAAATCAACTAGCAAAGGAAACCTTCCTAAGAAATCCTTCCTATACTAATATCATGTTTGGAAAGCTATCATAAAAGCATAAATTATTACATAAGAAATAAAAGAGAAACACTATAAATGACATAGCTTCATGATCTAATCCAACTAGCATGAAAGTGAAAAGAGAGAGAAGAGAGAATGATTACCTCACCTAGTAAGATGCCCACCTTACCATGAATCACCAAGGAGGGAGAGACCAACAGGTAGCCAAACCTGATAGTTCACCCAAAAATGGTGCTTTGTAGTTGTAATGTGTGTTCTAGAATCTTTTGAAATACCCATAGATCCACAGTCTTGTATCACTATGGAATATAAAATGTGTGTCTCTTTAGGATTTAGCAACTTATTTGTGTTACCTTCCGAGGATTTAGCATATTTTAAATTAAAAATGTTTGTCTCTTTAGGATTTAGCAACTTATGTGTGTTACCTTCTGAGGATTTAGCATATTTGAAATTAAAAATGAATCTCTTTAGGATTTAACAACTTATGTGTGTTACCTTCTGAGGATTTAGCATATTTGAAATTGAAAACTATAGCATAAGGGAAACCCTATATATTCCCCCCTCCTTATCATGGCTACCTACTAGACAAGATAAGGAAGAGAAAGAGGAAATCTACTTCACAAAGTAATGAGATATCATGTTAACAACAATGTACACTATATTCTTAGAGAAGAGTATTGGCCCTTACATCAAAGACCATAGATAATTGTAAAAAAGGATATGTCACTTATGGAAAAAGGATCCTCAAAGAAAAAGAGATCTTATCAACAAGACCTCCACCATAGAGGAGTGCTTTGGATAAAATATCATCTTTCAAATAAAAACAAAGAGGGACCAAAGATTCAATCAACAAGCCCCCTGCAATCAAGAGGAAGAGGAATCTTGCAACAAAGGAATCCAACTCTAACCCTACAACAATAGAAATAATTTAGAAAGAACATAATTTTCATAATAAAGAAGAGGTGATGACCTAGTACAACAACCTCTCACATAAGAGGATATCCATAGTCAAAAATTTAGTCAGTATAATGAAATAATGTTGCAGAATAAACAAATGTCGCTAAGCTAAGGAAAGCATATCCCTAGACAAAGAGAAAGAAGGAAGAACCTTTCCCCCCAGAGATGAAAGAAAGGGATACCTTTGAAAAAAAAATGTCTTTAGAAAATATATCTTGAATAATAAAAGAGAACTATGGATGATTATGATCATAATACAAAACCATAGGGATAGAATATAGAAAGAATAACCAATTATGCTCAAAACATAATAAATGCTAAGAGCATAATGGATTATATAGAAATGGAAGAGATACCTCTTGTCCCTCAGTGAAGAGACAAGAGGAGAAAATATAGATACATTATAGAAGAGTAAGGGGTATTCCCCGTATCAGAATTATGAAGGAATTGTAAAACTGCACGAGAGTGAGATATAATTCCTAAAGAAGCTCTTTCTCTAACATACAACTTGAAATGCACACAATCAGCAAATAAATGTGTATTACTATAGTGAAAAGGACATTTGTACTTGGAGAGGGCATCTTTTTTCATAGGTTTAAAGATTTCTTTCTTAGAATTCATTAATTGAACATAGACCTCTTAGCCACATCTTGAGGAGTAGCGGGGTAATCTAAGGTAGGTGTTGGTAGAATAACATGAAGAGGTGGGTGACGATCAAAATCAACCACCTTAAATTGAGATAGTGGAAATTCAATACCACACATATCTTGTTTAGGGGATTGATGAACTAGATATTTAATACTGTTTTCATTAACACCAAGCCCTAAACCCTTATAACCTTGTTTACTCATCATATTGTATCTTGTAGTGTACATATCTTGTAAAGCTTCTGCAGGAGGTGATTGTTTATGGTGATCATGAGAAAAGGTTGTATAAGGTGGAATAATAGGTTTAGAGGAAGTTTCTTTTGTCTTACCTTTAATATCATCATGGATCAGGTAAGAAGGGGAAGGTAAATCTAAGAATTATTGCACATCTGCATCATGAACCATAGTTTGAGCCTCATCATAAGTGTGGGAAGAACTAGGAATAGCAGATGGAGAATTGGGAATGTTAGGAATTGGATTGGGTAGGATAGGATTAGGATTAGGAAGATTATGAACTAGATAAGGAAGGATAGGATTAGGATTAGGAATATTAGGAGATGGTGTATCATCTACCAAATTCGTCACATAATCCAAAAGAGTAATAAGTTCGCTACACAAATCCTTAATGAAAGTTTTGAAAGTAGGAAGACTAGTATTAGTCAATCTCACAATAGCATAAGAAAGTGAAACATGAAGAGTTAAAAACATAATGAAATGGATGATACTCTCATAAACATCATAAGTACAATAAAGATATGCTAAGAGGAGAACAATAAGAAAAATAGCCATACACTAAAGCATCTTAAAGATCTCATAGTAAATGAAATGCAAGAAATATTTTTGTATCTTGTAGAGACTATAGACTTCTTTTTTTTTTAATTTTAAAATAAAATAAATCTAAGATAATCTTAAGGAAAGGAGGAAAAGAATCCAACACCAAAAAGAAAGAGTTTTTTATCCTGAGTTCCCAAAATGTAAGATATAAAAATATATATAAATATATATAAATTATAACTATGTTTTGTTTATGATGGATTGTGTGGGTGTGTGGAAAATTTTGTGGACATATTAAACTAATAAAACATAAACACTTATCTTGAAAGGTAGCAGATCTAAAAATCACTATTTCCTCGTGTCTGTACACAATTTTTGGAAATTCTACAATCGGATCTGGCCTGGAAACACAGAGACAAAAAAAACCTAGAAATATTTATATTTTTTGAACTAGGTCGACCTTAACCCAAATAAAGGTTGACCTTCACCCCTTTATGTCGACCTTAACCTGCATTTCTCTGATGGAAATTCTGTTTGCGGATCCTGAAAGTTTTCCAAAAATGGTGTCCGAATATGCTCTGTAATTTGTTGTTTCACACCTATTCCTACAAGAAAAAATGGTTTTGTTGTTTGGATGAGGGGTTTACCTTGGTCAAACCTCAGTTTGGAATTAACCTTAAAATAGAATTGAAATGGAGAATGCTAGCAAGTAGTAGAAGTAGATCTAACAATGAAGCTATGATATTCAATAGATATACAATTGTATTTGAAATGTAAACAAGTATGTTAATATGAAAGCTTGGAATCAACATCAAAAACCATAAATGTAAATCAAAACCTCCATGATTGTATGTTTGGAATCCACCTTGAAGGAAGAATGAATGAATCTTGAATATGAAAAAAGGATCTTAAAGGAAGATCACACCACCATGATGGATAGATCTAGGGTTTGAATGATGAATCTTGAATACTTGAACTAAATTCCTTCAAAGGCTTGAATTCTTGAATCCTTGATCTCCAATGGAGAACTTGAATGCTTGAATTCTTGAATGTAGATGATTTCTTGAATGCTTCCTTGATTGAGAATGCTTTCTTGATAATGCTTTAGATCTTGGATGTTTCTTAAGTGAAGATGGATGTGAAATGAGAAGAGAAGGCTTCCTTTTATACTAGTCTAGGGCACAAACTTCTAGAGAGGCTGAAATACAAGAAATAAATTCCCATTAATCATATACCCTTGGAAGTGGACCTAAATTAAATATCATTTAAGAGTTTACCATTTCGAAGCCCGAAACAGCCAACCCAAAAGCAGGAAATAAATCTTTCCTAAACCTGACATCCAAAAACCTTCAGAATCTAAAATTTAAACCTTGGGCTAAGGTTGAGGTCAACCTTGACCCTGAAGTCAAGAACCTCATATTCATAGAGTAGGATGTCAGAAACAAGCAGAGAAGAAGTGTAAAATGGGGTAGAATGGGGGAAAAAGCTAGATCCAAGCCAAAGACCCATTCAAGGTGTTTGACATGACCCCAAACCACTTACTTGGAGGGCTAAACCAGTCCTAAATGGAAGTTCTTCCATTTTCTCATGATAGATTTTTTATGTCAATAGAGTTCCAATAAAGTGCATAATTCATCAAATCTCTACCTCGTTTATAGAATTCACTCATACCTATTCTACAATTTTTCATACACACACATAATCCTCTCTCATACCTTCATAGTTACAATTGATTAAAAACTTTTATACATTTCATCAACCTTGAAGAAATAAACAAGGTCAAATCAACCTTAACACCTCAATTCAAAATATTTAATCAAATATAACTCAAACATCAATGTGATCCAAAACATGTCGGCTAAGACATAGTAAGGATCCAAATCTTCATCCTTTAACATGCTCAAAATCCATAAATCATGTCATGATCTATCGCAACACGCTACACCACCATGTCGACCAAGAAAAATAAGAATACTAACACACCATATGAAAGTCACCAAATCTACTCACATGACTCAATGTGCTCCAAACTAAAATAGGACATGATCTAGAAATATTAGCAATAAACATGAGATGGCATAGCAATGACCAAAAATAATTCTATCACAAAATTGACCATCATCTCTGCATTGTTCATCAAGAAAACCAATCAGTAACCTTTGTCACTCAAGAAAAATATATTTCCAGCATCCAAATAATGAACCACTCAAGCTAAGGAAACACATCCATGTCCTAAGCTTACCACTAGGTTAGAAACCAAAAATATAGGATAACCAAACCATACCAATCCAAACATTAAAACATTGTCTCTTACTGAACATCCAATATACTAGTCTTTGATCAATCATCCATAGTTCTTTCAAATCACCATGCCAACCTCTGTAAATTGACATAGGTCAAATACATACATCCTTGAAACCATCTATACATTCACAAAATCTGATCTTCCATACCAAATAAATCTTCTCACTGAACATACCAAGAACATTGTGACAAACAGGTAGAAATATATTGACATCAATGACAAAACATCAATGTCAGCACATGTATGCATGATAATCCAACAATATTCAACATGTTATTTCTGTTGCACCAAAAGATCAACCCTGTCAATGTTTGAAACAACCACTGGACTTATAGAATCCACAAGAGGTGGTTAGTCCCTTGTCATGAATCTTAATGGGAGCACTGACCATTTTTCCAACACCATGTCCCATGACTATCTTCCCAAACTTGAATGCCAACATTAGGTGACTCCCTAATATTATCTTCTCCCTAATTATGAGTTGAAAACTCAGGAGAAGTTAAACTATATCTACCCCAAATTAGAATTTTTTCCTCTTCTCTTTGATTTCTTTGGAATCATCAAACATCACCAAATTTTGACTAGACTCTTTTTCTTCCCAAGCAATTAAAAGTGGTACTATCTCAAATAAATAATCTTCCCATACAAACAAATTTTACTCTAAGTTTCTCAAGTTTCCTTGAATACAACATTCTAATTTTTCCTCATATATAGGAATTCATCATTGGACTCAACTAACACACTATAAGATTCATTGGGACCACCCAAAGCATCCTTTCCATCATCCATATCAATTTCATGCTCAAACAAGTTGTCAAAAATATCCTTGTGGGTTATTTTTATTACATCATGATCTTCTTTACTTATTGTTATGAAATTAGATTGTGGATGGTCAACATCTCCAACTTTTGGCATGTGTGTTTATTAATCCACACCTAGCTATCCTAAATAGATTGCTCATGTGTTGATAGAGGACTATTGATTGCATTCAGAAAATCAGATTTGTGTTCCCCCTCATCCCTCCTTATTGCATCCTCAACAAAATTTGTTATACAATGTTGTAGGTCACATAATGTTCATGCATCCTAGGACTGTAACATGATTCCTCTTTGAATTAAACCATCACCTATAATATTTTTCTATGTTAATCTAAAGATCTCCAACAAAGAATTTTGAGAAATTCTCATATGAAATAATTTGTTCTTGATTCTCTTTCCAAGCTGGCCCATCTTCTTTGGATGACTTATCTTCCTCTCTAACCACACAATTGTTATCAGGTGTCCAAGTCTTTTGATATGTGAACCAAATACTCTCCCTCCTCATTTAATTATCAAGATCTTTTTCCAGCACTATGTAAGCTGGCGGTTTAGCTTCTCTTCATTCATTGCCTCCCTTTTAGTCAAGACATCCTTCCATGCTTGGTTTGAAATTTTATTTTCCTATAGGATTGTTAGTGATTTTTGAAAACCCCTCGTACAAATTTATGAAAACTTCTTTGGAAAATAGGTCATAAGTTATCATATGGTATTGTTGCTTTCCCAAACCAGTCTTGTTGTGTAGCCTTGGATGTGAGTCCATGAAATCAATCAAAGGTATATCTCTTTTAACATATTTAGGGTGAGCATCATATTCCTCAAACATGATATCTATTGCATCCCTCTAACTTGTTTTTTTTACCTCTTACTTATAGGTGTGGATGAGTTACTAGAGTTCCTAGATTGTCCTTAAAGAGATTCTTCATATAACACTACAAATTTTGATCTACCTTCATTGTGCTTGAGAAAGATCGTTCATTATTTTCTCCCAACTAGACACATTTTCCTTCATTGGTGAAATAGGAGGGAAAGTAGGTAATAATATACCATCCTTAATTCTGGCCATTGATGTAATTAACAATTGAAACAACCTAATTTCTATCCTTAGGCTAGCAAAATCAAGACTCTAATACCGCTTAAAGAACCCTTACTAGTTTTTCCCATAATTTTCACTTGTAATTTTGAAAAACAATTGGCATAAAATGTAGTGACCAAGTTTTCAATTATTCTAGTAGATGGAAATGATTAAGTTCTCCAATGGCTCAATAATTAAGATTGAAATTGAGGAGCAACAACACTAATATTAGAAAGAGCATAATTGATTTGAATTTATCAATTTAGCATGAAACTCAACTCAATTATGACATACTTTTGATTTGTGCCCAGAAACTTTAAACATAAACTATAATGCTCACACCTTGTATAAAGAGCTTGGAGATGAAATATTCTCCATCCATAATTCGTATCTTTGTTTCCAAAGTTTCCTTACAAAAACCAATGTGTAGCAGCTTAGGTATTGCCTAGAAATTACAAACAAAAATCTGCCACTAAAGATGTAGGAATTCACGCAACAACAATTTTTAGATTCATTAAACCCAAATATTTCCTTTATCTTTGACCATTTTTAGGAATGATTGCTGGAGTACCAAAGTTTAGCTTTTTTATTAGAAATATACCAATTCCTAGCTCTTTTGCTAGCAGTAATCAATATACATGAAAGATATCAATTTCAAAGAGAACCAAAAACATAGGCCAATTCTTCTACTATCCTTATCCTAAGGAAATATATTCCCAGCAAGAGAACCCATACTAGAGTGAAAGAGAATGCACTAAAGATAGTAGCTACCATACATGGGAGTGCATCTAGATTTTTCAACAAATTAAACCCTTTTAGTCATGTTTACTCCCAAAGACTCAGACCACCACCAAAGGAAAGCTTACAATAGATTCAAAAATCATACAACATAATAGAGATTCACACCTAATATAAGGTAATACAACAATAGCCTTGGAAAAATAAATGTATACCCGACAAATATTTGTTTAACAACCTTACTCACCAACTATAATATTATGGATATTATTTCTCAGACGTAATAAGCCTGATCAAATATTCAACACCAATCTTTAGAATTGTACAAATTTAACAAATGTCATACCAATTAAACTAGCATATCTATATTTAAAAAAATATATGTAAAGAATGCTGAGAGAGATCAAATTTTATTTTTTAAAGGTGAAGTTCTGGAAAAAAGAAAAATCTAATACAAATTTTAAACAAAATTCAATTGAATAAGAAATCAAATAAGTCAACTAGATACATGACTCAAAAATATTTAGACAACAGAAATTACCCTCATTCACACACATAACTCTTTATTTCATATGGGTATGTGCAGGATCATGGTATGCCAAACTAGGTCTTTAAGTGGCAATGAAAATTCAGAAAATCGGGTTTAGGCAAGTTGACATAAAAATTTGAACAAATCATAAATATTATATCAAAAATATGTAAGAAAAGAATCTATAGAAAATTGAATTTAGTTTCTAAGATACTAGGCCTCTTTTAAAAAACAATTATTCTATATGTTGAAAATTTCAAATTCCAACGTAGTAGTACGAAATTTTTTGGAAAAAAATAAGTAGCTATATGTCTGACCACCTTAAATACAATCAAATGATAATTTATTTATACAAGATTCTAGATATAATTAGTAGACTCGTGTTTGGATGTGACGTATATTTTTTATAATTTTTTTCCAAGTAAATAATTAATTATGATTTTTCTTCTACAAATTTTCCAGAATACAAAAACTCTTGTGTTTGACCATGTTAACTTAGTCTAAACTTTATCAAATTGAAAACTTTTTTTATTTTTCTTGTACCGGGAAAAGCATATAATGTGACACATGTTTTGGATTTCAAAAATGTTATACAGTTTGAAAGTAATAGCTATTTTTCAATAAGTCTATCAATAAGGACTAGAAAGATATCAAGTAGGTGTATGTCTGACCACATTAAACAAAATCAAATGATAATATTTTTTTATAAGATTCTAGATAAAAGTACTAGACTCATGTCTAAATGTGATATATTTTTTTCAAAGTAAATAATTAATTATAATTTTTCTAAAACAAATTTTCCTAAATATGAAAACTCTCGTGTCTGACCACCTTAACTTAGTCTAAACTTCATCAAATTGAAAGAAGTTTTTATTATTATTGTAATAGGTGAAGCATATAATTTGATGTATATTTCAAATTTTAAAAATGTTATATTGTTTGAAACTTATAGTTATTTTTCAAAGAGTCTATCAATTAGGACTTCTTTTTCACATTGCCACTTTTTGGCATACCATGATCCTGCACATACCCATATAGATCCTAAAACCTCATTTGGTAATAAAAAATATTACAAAGAACTTTGAGAAAATGATTAAGAACTAGATAAGTATGCAGATAAATAATTTCTATAGTTTATTAAATTAGAAAATACACATTTTAAATTAATAAAAATTAAATTTATATTAATAAAACTATATTATTAATCATATAATAAATTTAGTTGTGTAAATTTATTTATTTTAGGCAAAAGTGGAGTATCCACTATATATATTAATATTTATAAAACTAGTTCAAGGGCTCAATCGGGAAAGAACTAGGAAGAAAACACAATATCCTTTCCACTTACAAATTGCCCAATACTTATTAAGGCAACAAAAAAAAACCATGAGATTACTTACAGATCGATATACAAATCCATGACCATAACCAACCCACAAACAAAAAAACCCTATAATGTTCACAACAAGAATATCATAGGTATCCCATATATTAAAAAATTTGGCATGAGATCAAATTTACATAGGCATGCATTATAAAAAAAAAATTCTCATTTTCAACTTAAACTATTCAGCCATGTCTGAGGAACCCCAACCAGGTTGTTCTGGTTGAGAACATGGTGACCATCCTATACCAGCTAGAATCACACAATTATCCAAGTCCACCACCAAAGAACACACATCCCAACTAGAGTCAGGTATCGGATGCCAATTTGATTATTGCCAGGAAGTCAAATCTATAGGGCGGGCGTTAAGATCAAGAACTAGTTCTAATAACAAATCCTGTTGGATGCGCTCGATAGTACAAACACACGAAGGGCTATGGATGTTTGAAGGTGGGGTATTCAGAAATTTGAGGACAATGAGAAGGGCTTTAACCAACTCCTTGATTCTTGCCACAAGCATGGAACCCAGCCTTTGACCAGAGTTGTGTAGGGTGTTCTCAACATATCTGACACTCTATTTTTCTAGTGAATGCTTAATGCTATCATAGACCACCATAGTGTCATGATTGGTGAGAAGGTTGTTCCTAGTGAATAAACCACCAACCTAGTCCAGGAGCACACCTAGGCTAACCTCCATAGTCATGATCTTTTGGCTTGTATCTAACATTATCCAAGTTAGATTGGTAGGATGAGTTGTCTGTTTAGTTTTAGACCTTAGAAGGTCATTGCATTGTGGACTAGGTGAGTTAGTAATTAGTACTAAGGTCACCAAAATAGTCATTGTTAGTAGCTTTTAAATTTCTTAGGCTTAGAAGCTTAGTGTTGGATTTGAGCTATCAATATTTCTTAAACACACAAATGATGTAATAGAGATGCCTTGAGGCCATAAATGAAGTTGGTTCCTTGGAATATAGAGGTTAGAGGTCCTAAGAATTAGGATGGTGGCATAAAGGCAAAGATGCCAAATGTTGTTAGAAGTTGTCATGACAACATTTGCAATAATGGAAAATGTTGCATGCAACACAGTTACATAGGATCCCCTAAAAGATAGGAGTGGGAGATCGACCAAAATGTCCTAGAAACATGGTGAATGGCATCTAATATCATTGAAGGGCTTGAATCTTGAGGTTGGAGATTATTGTAACAAGTTTGAGAATAGTGAATAGAGATTTGTAACTCTATTTTGTGAAGGAACATGAGCTTTTTGATGTGACAGTGATATGTAATAGATTGAATGTCCTAATTTAGTGATTTTTTCATGTTCATAAGACTTTTATGAGACTTTTTCATTTTGATAGCAAGTATTCAAACTACTCCTAAGAAACAGGTATTTTAGCCCTATTAGGCCTAGATTGTAGGAATCATGTGTACGGGTGACCTAAGAGACCAAAACTTGTAGGATATTTAGTAAAATCCAAAAGGGTATCGAAATCCCTAATTTTCTTTTCAGGTCATTTGAGAATTTTTGGAAAGAAGTGACAAAAGGTCTTTGCAAAAGGCTACAAGGAAATAGGCCTAATTAGGCCTCTTCAAGGTGGAATCTTGAACACAATGGAAAAGGGCTTGAAGACCCTACTAAATGGATTCAAAAGGAAGATATATGAATTTAAATTAAGCATTAGACATCCCTACAATGAATTTCATGAATGGAGATAAGTTGGCACTTAGATCCTTCTAAGTGTAGGAGAAGAAGTGAGGCATCTACATGGTGTTAGTCCTTCAAGGTGAAGCACAAAGGTGTTAGGCTCTTGATGAGGAGCTATAAAAGGCCTTAGTTAATCATCTAAGCCTTTGGAAGGTCCTAGTCAAGAATATGATCATTGGTAGAGACAAGCTAGGTTTCCTGGTAGATGTGCAAGCAAGCCTTGGAACACTCACATCATATTGGTATCAAAGCTTGAATTTATCAGGCTTGTGGTTGATGTTGCAGCCTACTAAATCAGTAGGAGACAATAATAATAATATTAGATTTCCACAATCCATTTTTAAATGCATGCTAAAAACACACACAATCTAATCCAGAAAAACATGCATTTAGGAGAGAATACATCAGTGGGATCAGTAGAAGATAAAACCATGGTGACTAACACTGAATTAGCCAAGAAGGTAGAAGAACAAGAAGAGGATAATCAGTTGCTAAGAGAAAGATTGTCCCAAATGGAGCAGCTCTTGGGTGAAGTCCAAGACAAATCTGATAAGGTCAAAGATAAAATTGATCAAAAGGACGGGAAATGAGAAAGGAAAAGCGGTTAGAATTGGAGGAGGAAGCTCCAACACCTGACCTTGTTCTTCCTGAAGAAACCTTCTTGAAGGCATTGAAGGACTTAAGTGGAAAAGCTTTGGAGGGTGTGCCACTATTCAGTGGACAAATGGATCCTGATTTAATTCTGGATTGGATAGATAGCATAGAGATTCACTTTGAATGTGATGGTATCTCAGAGGCCCAAAAAGTTATGGTGGCCAAGTCAAGGTTGAGAGGTTCAGCTCTCACATGGTGGAAGTTTATACAAACTGAAAGAGAAAAAGATGGAAAGGGTCCTATAGTTACATGGAAAGGCATGGTAACTAAAGTGAAGCAGACCTACCTTCCTGATGATTATGAAGTTCAACTACATAGGAGGATACACAATCTTAGACAAAAAGATTTGGATGTACAAGCATACACCGAGGATTTCCAAATTGTGCTTAAGATCAAAAAGTGGTGGAAGATGAAAGCATCAAGCTAGCATGGTACTTGAATGGCCTCAAATGGTCTATTCAAGAAGAAATGAGTCTTGTGAACTTCAAAACCATCTACTAATGTTATCAAATGGCCTTGAAGATAGAGGAGAAAATAAAAAGGCAGCAAGAACAAACCTCCAAAGGTAGAGGTAAGGGAAAAGATAGTAGAGGACAAAGAGGTGGCTATGGTGGAAGGAGTTCTTAATCAAAAGCTCAAGGAGAAATCAAATTCATTGAGTAGCAAGAAGGAAGTTATAGTAGAGGTGGTAGAGGAAGGAGCTCTATTTTTAGAGGAAGAAGTAGTGGACAAGGAGGTTGAGGCAACTACTTTGTCAATATGAAATGCTACCATTGTAATCAAATGGGACACCCTACCTATAGGTGTCCAGAGAAGGGTAGTTCTTCTCAAGGAGGTGACAAGTGAACTAATCTAGTTCATGAAGACACAAATGTAGGAGAGAAACATCTTGAGGTCCCATTAAATTCAGAGGAAGGTGAGAACCTCATGATGAGGAAAACTTTGATCAAGGAGCCCGTTAAAGAAGAGCCAAGCCAAGGAGGTCCCTATTTAGTATAAAGTGCAAGATGATGGGGAAAGTATGTATAGTCATCATTAACTCAAGGTCTACTAATAATATTGTGTCAGAGGAAGTAGTCAGCAAGCGAAACTTGACAAGGATACCCAACACCAATCCTTACAAGGTCACATGGCTCAATAAAGGCCAACATGTGTTAGTGAATGAGCAAGCATGGGTGGAGTTCTCAATTGGAAGGTACAAGGACAAAGTTTTGTGAGATGTGTTACCTATGGATGCATGTCATTTTCTCCTAGGTAGACCATGGAAATTTGACCACCAAGCTATGCATGGAGTGAAGAACTCCTATTCTTTCAAGAAGGATAATGTGACTTTCATAATTCAGTCACTGTTGGAGGATGTAGAGGTGAAGACAATAGGTCCTAATGTGCTCATGGTTGGTGAAAAGGACTTCTTAGAAGCCATGGAAGAGAGTGAAGGAGTTTCCTTTGCATTGGTGTTGAGGCCAAGAGAGATAGATGAAGGCAAGGTGACTAAGAAGCTAGAGTTATCCAAGGAAATACAAAGCATGTTGCAGATTTATGAAGGTATAGTAAGTGATGGACAACCATCCACCTTACCCCCTAAAAGAGCCATAAGTCATAGGATAGACTTGATACCAGGAGCTACCCTTCCTAATAAGGAGCCTTAAAAATGACCCCTCAACAAAATGAGGAGATTGCTAAACAAATACAAGAAGTCCTAAACACAGGTCTCATTAGAAAGATCATTAGTCCATGTGTCGTATCCACTGTCCTTGCACCTAAGAAAGTAGGAACTTGGAGGCTTTGTACTGATTCAAGGCTATTAATAGGATAACCATTAGGTATAGGTTCCATATCCCAAGGATTGAAGACCTAATGGATTTTCTAGGTGGAGCTAAGTACTATAGCAAGATAGACTTGAAGAGTGGCTATCACCAAATAAGGATACATGAAGGAGATGAGTGGAAAATAGCTTTCAAAACTAATGAAGGTTTTTATGAATGGCTTGTGATGCCATTTGGACTCTATAATGCACCCTCAACATTCATGAGGCCCATGAATCAAGTCCTCAAAGACTACATTGGCAAGTTTGTAGTAATATATATAGATGATATACTGATTTATAGAAAAACAAGAGGTGAGCATCTAGAACACCTTGAGACTATTTTCAAGAAGCTGCATGATGAGAAGTTGATGATCAACTTGGAGAAGTGTGAGTTTATCAAGATAGAGCTAGTGTACCTTGGATTTGTTCTTCACATGGAAATCTGAAAATTGATGTTAGTAAGGTAGAAGCCATCATAAATTGGCCTACTCCAAGGACAATAACAAAGGTAAGGAGTTTTTCATGGCCTTGATCAATATTATAGGAAATTCATAAGGCAATTTAGTGCAATTTGTGCTCCTATGTTAGATACTATTAAGGGAGGTATGAAGACTAAGTTTGTATGGAATGAACATGCTAACAAGAGCTTTGAGTAGTTGAAGGAAAAGATAGCTACCCAGCCTATTTTAGTCTTGCCAAGATTTGGAAAGCTTTTCACCATTGAGTGTGATGCTAACAATGTGGCTATTGGAGTTGTTTTAAGCCAAGAGGGTAGACCAGTGGCTTTTCATTCAAAGAAGCTAAGTGAAGCCAAGATGAAGTACACTTCTTATGACCTTGAGATGTATGCATTGGTTCAGGCTTTAAGGAAATGGAGGCACTATTTTCTTCCCAAAGAATTCATAGTGTATTTAGACAATCAAGCTCTTAGTTTCCTGAATTCACAAGAGAAGTTGAGTCACAAGCACATGAAGTGGGTTGAATATCTACAGGATTACACCTTTAATATAAAGCACAAGAAAGGAATACTCAACAAGGTGGCAGATGCCTTGTGTAGAAGAGCTCTTACCATCAAAGAAATGCAGTTGAAGAGCATGGGGATAGATCATTTTAAGGATCTATATGTAGATGATGAAGATTTTGCAAACATTTACAAGGTTTGTGTTGAATACAAGAATAATTTTCCTAGAGGGTCTATTAGAGAGAATGTGATTCAAGAAATGCATATTGGTGCATTGAGTGGTCACTTTGGGATCACTAAGACTCAAGATCTTGTTCAAAGGTTCTATTATTGGCCAAGGATGAATCTTGATGTTAGGAGGTATGTTGAATGTTGTATAGTATGTCAAAAGGCCAAGGGAACTTCTTCAAATGTAGGCCTATATCAACCACTACCCATTCCTACTAGACCATGGGAATTCTTGAGTATGGATTTTGTAGTTGGGTTACCCAAGACAAGACAAGGTGTGAATAGTGTTTATGTAGTTGTGGATAGATTCAGTAAGATGGCTCACTTTGTGCCATGTAAGACAATGAATGATGCTAGTCAACTAGCCTCTCTCTTCTTCAAAGAGATAGTAAGAATTCATGGGTTACCTATGAGTATGGTGTCAGACAGAGATACCAAGTTTATGAGTCATTTTTGGAAGACTCTTTGGAAAAGATTGGGCACTAATTTATCATTTGGATCTACATACCATCATCAAATTGATGGTCAGACCGAAGTGGTAAATAGAAGCCTTGGAAATATACTAAGGTGCTTGACCAAGGAGTATGGTCAACAATGCGATCACTTGATTGGCCAAGCTGAGTATGCATATAATGATACTATCAACATATCCACAAGGAAGAGTCCCTTTGAGATAGTGTAAAGTCTACATCCTAGAGGAGTCTATGAGTTAAGAGACTTGAAGGATGGAGTGAAGAGAAGTGGATATGTTGATGACTTTTCCTATGCAATGCAGGAGATACATGATACAGTTAAGAAGAGTTTGACAGAGAACACCATGAAGCATAAAACCAAGGTTGATGAGAGTCAAAGAGAAGTTCAGTTCAATGTGGGAGACTTAGTAATGGTACATCTGAATAAGTCTAGACTTCACAAGGGAGTTCATCACAAGTTGCAGATGAGAAGGATAGGTCCCTATCGTATCTTGGAAAAGTATGGGAATAATGCTTTTAGAGTGGAGCTACCAGAAGATAGTGGACTGTCCCTTATCTTTAACATTATAGATCTGGTTCATTACAAAGGACCATCACCAGACATGGATCAAAGCCTCAATGAAGTAATCAGAGAAGTGGAAGACCTCTAGCTACCTAGTGCTACAGTCAAGCAAGCTGACAGCATACCAGATACTAGGGTCTACAAAAAGACTAGAACCAAGGAATACAAGGAACACTTAATCAAGTGGTAGGGTCAACCAGATGTTGATGCAGTATGGGTTAAAGAATTAGAGTTTAAGAAGATGGGGATTGATCTTAATTTACTAAATCCAAGGGTGGATTGAACTCTTCTATTTTGGGGAGGATGGTGCAGGAGCACACCTAAGCTAACCCCCATAGTTATGATCTTTTGGCTTGTATCTTACATTAGCCAAGTTAGATTGGTAGGATGAGTTGTGTGTTTAGTTTTAGACCTTAGAAGGTCATTTCATTTTGGACTAGGTGAGCTAGTAATTAGGACTAAGGTCACCAAAATAGTCATTGTTAGTAGCTTTTAAATTTCTTAGGCTTAGAAGCTTAGTGTTGGATTTGAGCTATCAATGTGTCTTAAACACATGAATGATGTAATAGAGATGCCTTGAGGCCATAAATGAAGTTGGTTCCTTGGAATATAGAGGTTAGAGGTCCTAAGAATTAGGATGGTGGCATAAAGGCAAAGATGTGAAATGTTGTTAGAAGTTGTCATGACAACATTTGCAATAATGGCAAATGTTGCATGCAACTCGGTTACATAGGATCTGCTAAAAGATAGGAGTGGGAGATCAACCAATATGCCCTAGAAACATGGTAAATGGAATCTAATATCATTGAAGGACTAAAATCTTGAGGTTGGGGATTATTGTAACAATCTTGAGAATAGTGAATAGAGCTCTGCAACTCTATTTTGTGAAGGAACCTGGGCTTTTTGATAAGACAGTGATATGTAATGGATTGAATGTCCTGATTTAGTGATTTTTTCATGTTCATAAGACTTTTATAAGACTTTTTAATTTTGATAGCAAGTTGATTTGAGGTTTTTTGTTGTGTTGAACAAATTGATTTAGTTTAGAAGGTTTTCCTAGTCCTGTCCTAACCAGTCTGTCATGTCATGGATCCCCCATGAAATCTAACCATGAGAATTTCCTAAGGGTATGTAAATATGTTAGGGGAGTCATTAGTCTATATTTATGTAGGATTAGGATTCAAGAGGAGATGGATAGCTATTTTTAATACCAAGCCGTAGGGGAGCATACAGTGCCTGGTTAGAGGTTTGGAGTAGAAGAAATGAGATTTCTTGCAAGGTATTGAGACACAATATGGAACAAGTATAGTTCCAGGTGGGATATAGTCATATCCTAATATGTTATGAGGATTTTGGTCATACCAATCCATTAGAGTGAGTTCTTAACAAGTATTCAAACTAGTCCTAAGAAATATGTCTTTTAGCCCTATTAGGCCTAGATTGTAGGAATCCTGTGTACGAGTGACCTAGGAGACCAAAACTTAGAAAATATTTAGCAAAATCCAAAAGGGTATCCAAATCCCTAATTTTTTTTCTAGGTCATTTGAGAATTTTTGGAAAGAAGTGACAAAAGGTCTTTGCAAAAGACTACAAGGAAATAGGCCTAATTAGGCCTCTTCAAGGTGGAATCTTGAGCTCGATGGAAAAGGGCTTGAAGACCCTACTAAATGGATTCAAAAGGAAGATATATGAATGTAAATGAAGCATTAGACATCCCTACAATGAATTTCATGAATGGAGAGAAGTTGGCACTTAGATCCTTCTAAGTGTAAGAGAAGAAGTGAAGCATCTACATGGTGTTAGTCCTTCAAGGTGAAGCACAAAGGTGTTAGGCTCTTGATGAGGAGCTAGAAAAGGCCTTAGTTAATCATCTAAGCCTTTGGAAGGTCCTAGTGAAGAATATGATCATTGGTAGAGACAAGCTAGGTCTCTTGGTAGATGTGCAAGCAAGCCTTGGAACACTCACATAACAACCAAAGCATTATTGCCCCATAAATCATATATTTGCATAGCTCTCTTAAGACCATTGTCCTGAAAATACATAGAATTGACCACTTTATTTGCTAATATCTCCAGCAGATGCTCTGATTGCAGGAGGTCCATTGCATTGGATAAAAATATATTCACAAGCTACACTGGGTATATGAGTTCACGTGACTGAGGAAGAAGGATCTCTACACCAATGACACACCGAACGACAGACCTAATGTCTTGTGAGTGGAAAAAAAACATGGTAGATAATGCCATATCATCGATCTATTTGGGCAAGGCATCCTCCAATCTGGCATCATGTAGGCAGATTCTAAAGTTTCTTGGGAGAATTTCAAAATGGCATCTAACGCATTGCATGCATTTGAAACATTGCGTTGCAACCGAAGCCATATTTGCTAAATTAGAAGGATAAAATAGGTATGTAGAAATGTTGTGGGAGCATGATATTTGAAGGTGTTAAGAGGCCAATAGTACTTGTACCAAATAAGGAAAATCTCCCTTGATCTTTGATTCATAGAGTAATGGTACAATGCTAATCATTAAATGAAGTGCTTGGCTCAAAACCCTCAAAAATCACCCATCTGATTGATCACTTGCAAGTCTACTCTACGTACTAGAGAGAGAGGGCTAACTAAAAATGGTGGCTCATAGCAAAAGATGTGTGATTTGAATTAATGATCCTGTTTATGAGTATCCAGTGCCACATATTTTCCTCCCTACTCCCATGCATATTTGTACCATTCCATGTGGGTAGCTAATGATCTGTTACATTACTTGCCAAGTGACAAACACAACACATGCCTTTGAAGAGTGAACTGATAGTATACGCATGGGAGGAGCTAGTAGCAACCACATTCACTTCTGTACATTTGGGTTAATGCCACCATTAATATCCTTGTCCATAGTAATCAGTTCTTGTGATTTCATGTCCTATTTAATGATTACATCAGGTGTAAATGTCATCACTTCATGACCATCGCAACACTTGTTGGCAAGGTGGTCTGCCAATGCATTTCCTTCTCGCAAAGTGTGATAGATGTACACTTCCAGAAAGGAGTCTAGTAGATGCTAGATTTGTTGTAGGATATATGGTAGCTTCCAATTATGAGATTCACACTTAATACATGCATTAATTATTATCATCGAATCACCTTCTACTTGGATATTGTGAAATCCTCCAGATTTAGCCAATACTAGGCCAACAAATAGAGCATGTGCCTCTGCCATTTTATTTGAGGCTTGCGGGAGCAGACAGTATTTTAATGCTAGTAGTGAACCTTGATGATCTCGAATGCACACTCATGCTCCCGATTTCCCTAGATTGCCTCTTCATTATCCATCAAAGTTAATTTTGACAACCCCTTGGGAAGGAGGAATTCAATAGACTAAGGCTCTATTTTTCACCCTAGCTGAAGATGTTTTCTTACACTAGCCAAAAGGAACATGGATGTTTTTCCATTCATGCAAGATAATACTATCCCAACTTGTCATGACTAGATTATATTTGAGTTTAGAATGGCTAGCATTCACTGTTTCAGAAATTGATCTTTCCAAATCTGAGATAACAACTTGAATAGGTGAGTATGCCTTGTGGAAGATTCTTTTGTTACGTTCCCACTATAATGCCCACACTACCAATGTTGGTATGAATTTCCATATAGTAGAGAAGAGGGATTTGGAGTAAAGTTCTAACCATGACTCAAATAGGTCCCATAATTTGAATGGTAGTGGTGTGGAGTAGTGCAAATTTCAAAGAACAAATAGCCAACAATGTTGCGCAAATGGGTAGTTTAAAAATAAATGATCTTCATCTTCCTTTTGACTATCACATAGTAGACAATTGAATGGTTATGCAATATTTAATTTGTGTAGCCAATCACTAGTTAGAGCCCTATTTTTTTATGCTATCCATGCAAAGCATCCAGCTTTTGGAAGAGTTAGTTGGTTCCAGCAAAATGAGAAGGCACGGGATGGTGATTTGTTGGCCTCTCGATGTTGGATGAGTTTGTAGCCTTCTTTAATGTTGAAATGCCCATCTTTTCCTAGGGCCCAAATCAGTTTATCTTTCCAATCTGAGAGGTAGACCACTTTTTCTAAGAGAATGCTTTCCAAGCATTTTATTTCCCGAGGGGATAATGTTGAATCATTAGGGCCTTTCCAAATCACCTTCCTTGAGAAAAAGCATATTTTTGAGACAAATTCAATCAAGTAAGTACCCCACTCATTTTTTGAGGATGAAACAATAGCCTCTATATCATCCAATTTGGACAAGGGTGGTGCACCATTCCATGAGTCACACCAGAATTTAACTTACATTCCATTATTCACTTCCCAGGTAATGTACTTAGTTCCTATTTCTCTTGAAGATATCATGAAATCCCAGATAACTAATCCTTTGGAGGGGTCTAATATAGTGAGAATTCTAGTTGGATTATCATCATCTAGATACTTCTTTTTCATAATTTGGCACTAGATATTTTGGAGTTTGGTGTACATTTGCCAGATTAATTTACCACCAAAAGCCTGATTTGGTTTTTGCAAATCATGAATCCTTGCACCACCTAGTTGTTTGACCTGAGCCATATTCTCCAAAGAAACCAAGGGGGTTTTCTTTTCCCCATTCATGTTACTTGTCTATAAGAATTCTCTCAAAAGTTTTTCAATGTCTTGGATAACAAAAGAGGGTTCTTTAAGAACTGATAAGTAATAGTTTGGGATTGTTGACAGTACTATTTTAATGAGTACAATTATGCTTGAAAGAGATAGCCATCTTTCTTTCCATGCCACTACTCTAGACTTAATTCTATCAATGATAGGTGTCTAGTAGCTTGTTTTGTTTGCCCCAACAAAGAAGGGGATTCTGAGGTAGACAAATGGAAGGAAGTCAACTGTAAATCCTAAGAGATTGATAATCCTATTAGATATTATCTGATTGGTATTGAACAAATAGATCTTTGACTTCAGAGGGTTTACTTTTTGATTTGAAGCTAAAGTGTAAAGGTCCAAAGTTTGCTTGATCTATCTGGCCTCTAAAATATTAGATGCTCTAAAAAGAAATGTATCATCCACAAATAGGGAATGTGTCACTGAAATGTCTATTTTTCCTATATGTACTCCTTGCCAACTACCTAGAGCCTACTTTTTCTGAATAAGTCTACTGAAATTTTTAGCCATTAGGATGAATAGCATTGGTGACAAGGGATCTCCCTACCTGATCCCTTGTGTAGATGAAAAGAAGCCCATTAATACCCTATTTATCAAAAATGAGAATCTGGTGCCCATTATGTAGGCTCTAATCCATTTGCACTAGCCTTTTGAAAATCCAAACTTATGTAAGACTTTGAGTAGAAAGTCCCAACTTACCATGTCATATGCCTTCATCATGTCAAGTTTGATGATGAAGTGTGATAATTTGTTACAATTAATAGAGTGTAATGCTTCATGTGCCACTAAAGCACCTTCTATTGTTTCCCTACCTGGGACAAATCCACCTTGTGGATGTGATACAAGGCATGGAATTAAATGCTGCATTCTGAGATATATAGCCTTCGTAATAATCTTATAGATGGTGTTGCATAAAGAGATTGGGTAGAAATCTATAAACGATTTTGGTAACTTTACTTTAGGGATGATGGCTATGTTCGTGGTGTTGAAGTACTTTAACATGGGTTTATTAGTCCTAGATTCTTTGATTACACCCAATAGGTTCCATCCAATCCAGTCCCAACATGATTGGAAGAGTAAAGTAGTAAAACTATCTGGTCTAGGTGCTTTATCTGGAGGTAAAGAAAAGACTACCTTTCTGAGTTCCTAAATTGTGAATGGCACCATTAGTTTCAAATTATCAAATTCTATAACAATTGAATGGATTGCCGCTAGGAGTTCATCCATTGGAGGATCCATTGAACCGAGTGGAGTAGGGGGGGGGCTAGCAGATTTTGGAAGTATCTGACTCCTTCATATTGTATGCTTTGAGGGTCGGTTAGTGGGGTGCCAATTTTAGCATTGTTAATAGAGAAAATGTGATTAATAGTTGTTTTCTATTTTTTTGAAGCATGAAAGTATTTCATATTCTTGTCCCCCTCCCTTAACCATAATTCCCTCAATTTTTGTCTCCAATATTCCTCTTCTCTGCTACATATTTCTTCCCATTCTTACAGGAGGTTTTTATGAATGATATAAGAGTCATTGTCCATTCCTTGTTTAATAATCTTGCTAAGAGTGGTTTCTAATTTTTTCTTAACCACTTCTTTTTCCTTAAAAATGGTTTTGAAAACCACTTCTTGATTTTCACTTTGATGTGTTTTAGTTTGTATGCAAACTGGTGCATTTTGGAGCCATCCCTGTTAGGTGCACTAACCCACCATTATCTAATAACGGGCAAAAAGGTTGGATGGCGCAACCACATTCTTTCAAATTTAAAGGATGGCCTATGTTGTAGACCCTGATTAACTAGCTTGCAGCTCACTTGTAGGCAAATGGGGAAGTGATCTAACCCTGGTCGGGGCATGATTTTTTACTGAAGCATGGCATTTGCTAATTTCCAATTTTTTGATAGTAGAAATCTGTCCAATCTAACCGCTATTTGGGAGAAATTGGTTCTTTTGTTAGTCCATGTAAATGATCTATTAATTGGCTCTATGTCCATAAAATTATTGTTTTCTACAAAGTTAGAGAAATCTTGAATAGTTTTCATCGGTGCCCAGATTCCTCCACTTTTTTTAGTTAGTTTTAGTATAGCATTAAAATCACCACCCATTATTATATGTTGATCTAGATGAAGTTGAATCATACACATGATTTCCAACCATAGTCTCTTCTTATCCAATATTGTCATGGGACCATATACATTGATCAATAAAAACTTTTTTCAAGACAAATCATCTTTAAAGCTTGCCAGTTATACTCCTAGATTAAGATCTACCCTTGAACTGATTTGGGGTCCCAAAGAATAGCCAAACCCCCTGATGCACTAATTCCTCCCCTATGTGTTGTGCTCCAGTTTTTCCACTTCTTAACTATCTTATCAAATGTTTCCTTTGACATCTTTTTTTCTTGAAGTAGTATGATATCTTCTTTCATAGAATCCAGCTCTTGCTTAATTCTACATCTTTTTTCAAAGGCATTTAAACCTCTAACATTCCATGAGGCTATCTTCATGGCTAACAAGGAGAACCCTTAGTTCTCCTCATCAATCTTTTAGAAGGTGTGAATTTCCCGTCCAATGTTGTTTGGATACCTGCTGCAATTTCTACTTTAACTTGGTTGCTTTTAGGTTTTATGCCCCT
Source organism: Chamaecyparis obtusa (assembly GCA_027943335.1). Classification (NCBI taxonomy): domain Eukaryota; kingdom Viridiplantae; phylum Streptophyta; class Pinopsida; order Cupressales; family Cupressaceae; genus Chamaecyparis; species Chamaecyparis obtusa. The sequence goes on along the minus strand of BSBK01002885.1, from coordinate 2,123,896 downwards.
CTTTTTGGGCGTTGCCTTGATCTGTGCATTTTGAGAGGGTGTTTTCTCATATGATAATGATAAACTGTGATCAAATGCTGACTATGATAATGATAATCCTCTAGGTCCATAAAGGTGTTATTCTGCACCCAATCTCTGATCTGCTTGGTTACGTCCTCATCAAGATTTTAATTGGGCACATAAAAAATGTTTCCTTGAGTAATCACAATGTTTTTTATCAAATCCTTGTTGATGGTCGGGTGGACCCACAAATTTTGAGGCTCTTGGATTTGATCCTCCCTCTCCTCTAGAGTAATATGTTGTGCATGTTCTTGTGAGTGTGTTGAGGCCTTATCATATTTAGCTTGATAAACTTGCCTTACATTTATATTTTCCCCCTGATCATCTACTCTTGGCATTACCAAAGGGATTTCTTTGTTTGTGCTAGTCTTCTATAGCTGCTTATTATTGAATGTATGAGTGACTTGAGTAACCTCATGAAACAACCCCTCTTCTTCCATTATTTCAAAAATTAGTTTAGTGGCCAGTTCTATGATCATTTGATCCAAAAATTGTCTTTCTTTGAGATTAGTCAATGCATGTTTGCTAAGTGAACTCTACATATTGGTGATATTGACCAGGAGATTCTGAAACATCAGTTGCTGAATAATTTTTTCTTCATCTTGTGGGGACGAGCCTGGCTAATCCCAAGTTAAATAACCTATTACCGGGTGATCTGTTCGAATACTTTGATTGAAAGGTTATCGATTCACCCTTTTTCCACTAGGGTTATGCAAAAGAAAATTGAACCATTTGTAGAACTGGGATAGAATCCTTTGATCTACAAAGAATTTGTTTACAGATAGTGGGGACATATGTTTGGTCATGCTCACTTCCTTATTTTGGATGGACTCTTGAACTTAGCAGTGTGCTAGATTGGAGCAATGGTCATCAGACACCCTTACTTTATCTTGATCTCATTTCATGCAAAGCAAGGTGGTGTCCTAAATTCTGCTGGTAGTTTTGGATAGTATCACTATCCTCCAGTTTAATGGGTTGATTCAAAATACCCCATTTTGTTATAATCTTGATCAGTTTTGGCACTATTTTTGTGGATTTGATAAGAACACATAAACATGTATAATGGTGTGGATATTCAAAGAAGATGAGATCATGTTTGACAAAAATACCAATTTTATTGGCTAAAATTTCAACAATCTCTAGATCTCTATATTCTAGCGGTAGAAGGGGTAGAGATATCCAATGAGGAAAAAGACAACATTCCTGCTTATCTAGTTTAAAATTAGGTGTCCATACTCTTGAAAACAGACCTGATCCTCTGCAAAACCACCCTTTATTATGGTGAATGGTATCCCTATATTCCCTTGATTTAAATATTTCAACAAAATATCCTAATACAGGCTCCAAGCTAAAGATATCTGATAGGCCTTCCCAATATTCATATGCCCACACTCTAATATCTGAAAATGGAAGAGCCTTGTTTGAGAACTTACTAATGAGAGCTATGTGATGCAACGTGCCAATATGACTCTCCAGATAATGTTGGGGGAGACTAACCTATAGGACCAAGTTAGGTGTGTGTGCAATAAGGGGGCCTCCACACACTAATGCACTAGATCTTGTGCAGGGGCTTCCATCTGGTTGCCTTGTCCTGTTGATGCCTGATTTTGAATAGGTTTACATATTTATGTGGGTTTATTTGGAATGAAGGGTGCTCTTTTGAGGGGCTTATGTGGAGCATTCTGGTCAATATGACCTTTGAGTGGAAGTTGGCCTTCAGGATCATGAGAATACCTAATCTGAACGGGAGAACCTGGAGGAGTCCCTTCACATATATCGAATATTGGTTGATCCTTGACAACCTGAGGATTCCTACATTTTCCATGATTGACCTGGTGAAATGGCCTAGCCAAATGGGGAAAATCTCACTTGAAGCTAGGCTAGGAGCTTTGAAAATGAGATACAGGGTTAGATTGGGATTGAAAATCCTAGCTTTGGAGTATGCCTAGTGCGAGGATTCTCCCTGCTCAAAACTTGAAAAACCTTGGAATGTGTCTTGATCTTTCAAATCCTGGAGGGAATAAGCATTTTGGGTTTTGATTTGAAACCTAAGGTTGACAAATAAGGGTTTTGCAGGTTGAACAATCTATTTTCCTCTAAAGATGGAAGAGCCCTGAAAGTTCCCTATCTCCATCCTCTTCTGCTGAGACCCAGTAGTTACATTCTTTTCAGCAAAAGGGCATCATTGAAATCTAATGGATGTTTGACCACGAACGTGCTATTTGGCAGGTTGGACAATAGGGATGCCATGGAAAATCTTTATAATGTCTACCCAAGATGGAGCTTTGAAATGTTGTTGATGTGTAGAGCTTCCACCATTCATCCAATGTCTTCTCCTATCGTGATGCCTGCAATCTGGCCCTGACCTTCTTGATGAAACCTATTGCGATGGTCCCAGTTGCGTCAGAGCTCCTGACATCCTCGCATCACCGATCACTCTGACAAGCCTTAGTTGTGTAAAATTATTAGTGACTCATTATACAATTATTGATCTAAATCAATTAAATGAAAATGATAAATAAATAAAAAAGTAATATTCATCCATATATTTTAAGATGTAATTTCCTTCATGAGCATAATTTGACAATAACTTTATGTTCAAAAGTTAAAATAAAAATGTCCAGCTCTAATATAACAAGAAATTTGAGTGAAATAAATTTACTATATAATAATATATACTTTGCAACAATAGTATTGATGCATACAGTTTATAATTTTCATCTGTTTGAATTAAAAAATACATAATTTTATCAGCAGTTGTACCTGAGATATAAAGACACACATGTACAAAATTTAGATACAATAAAGATAGGAATTGGAAATCAATTATTGATATGCTCCAACAAGCCTAATTGAAAAGCATTGAACACAAACATGGTAGTTGTATAGAAGTGTAGATTTGTCCCCTTTAGCAATGCATTGAAATTATTTTCTAATCTCATTATAATTGCAAGGTGAGACTGTTTCATTAGTACAGTGGAGGGTATCTATCTTTGCACTTCCATCCATTGCATATTATCCATTCTACATATGTTTCAAATTTTACTTTGATGTATTTGTAAATATTTACTATCCACCAAATCTTCCACTACCTAGATAATTCTACCACTACTGTAAATTCTTCCACTTCCTCAATGGTTACATTCTTGAGATGAGCGTCAAACTTATTCAAAAATCAATATTTTTGTCAATACTTTTGTCACCATTGTAAGTGTTGAGAAGTGAAGGCCAACAGTCATAATATTTATTTCCCTTTTATTGTGAGTTTTCAATTCAAAGACTCTTCATTATGTAATATCATTCGAGCCTTTATATATGTTGCTCCTACTTATTTGTAAACAATCTTTTTGACATTAATACAATTCTCTGCAGTCTAGATGTAGCCACATTTGTGGTGAACTAGGATAAATACTAGTGTTGTGTATTTGGCTATGATACTTTGTATCTGCTATTTATTTTTTTCTTTGAAATTCCTTTCAATTGGTATCAAAGCACAAGTTGTGCAAATTCAAAATTGGGGTTAAATTTCCAGAAAGATGGAGGATATGAAAGTTGATAAATTCAGAAGCAAGAACTTCATCCTGTGGAAAGTACAGATTCATTCCTTGTTGATCAAGCAAGATTTAGCAATCGCAATCGAAGGAAAATCTAAGAAACCAACTGCGATGTCGAATGAAGATTGGAAGAAGATTGATGATAAGGCGATATCATCAATATTTCTTTTTCTATCACAAAATGTCTTGTTTAATGTCTTGAATGAAAATACAACAAAAGAAGTTTGGGACAAACTTCAGAGCATGTATGAGATTGCATCAATTGCAAATAAAATCTTCATTATGAAGAAACTCTACAAGCTGAAAATGAAGGAAGGGACTGAGATGTCAAATCATATAAATGATTTGAATACTTTATTATGTCAAGAAACCTCAATTGGTATAACACAAGATGACGAAGCCAAATCCATCATCTTGTTGTGTTCCTTACCTAATAGTTGGGATTCTGTAGTTATAGTTGTTAGCACTTCTAATTCCACGAAGAAGAAGCTAGTCTACGATGAAGTGGTTGCCACTTTTCTTAGTGAAGATATGAGAAGAAGTAACAAAGACACCCCATTCGGTGATTCTCTTACCATGGTCAGCACCGAGAGAAGGGGAAGAAGCCATCATAGAGGTAATAACAATAATAATTACAATCAAATAAAATCTAGATCACCCAGTCGATCAAAGTCAAGAGATAGGAATGGAGAGTGTTGGTTTTGTGGTAAACCTAGCCACTCAAAATAAAATTATCAGGCTTACAAGAAAGCACAAGAAAAGTGAGGAATAGTGAAGCTAATACATCTTATGAGATAGATGAAATTGCTTTAATTCTTTCTACAAGTGACAAAAAATTATATTCTTGGGTGATAGATTCAGGAGCCTCCTTCCATGCCACTTCATGCACAGATTGCTTCACAAATTATGATAATTTGGAGAATTTTTTCTTGGAGACAATAAGTCTTGTGAGATAGTTGGCAAAGGTGATATTATGTTGCATTTGGAAGACAATGGCCATTGGTTGTTAAAGGATGTTCGCCATGTTCCCAAGTTGAGGGAAAATCTGATTTCCATTAGTTAGCTCTTTGCATAAGGATATCATCCACACTTTCAGCCGGACACTTGGAAAGTTACCAAGGGTTCAAGAATCATTTCCAAGGGAAATAAAGTCGGTAGTCTATATTTCTTTGAAAAGCCTACCAAAGTAGGTGCTACTATGACAGTTGTGGGTAGCGATGTAGCACTTTGGCATCAAAGATTAGGCCACATGAGCAAGAAAGGAATAGAGGAAATGCTCAAAAGGGATCAACTACCAGGTCTCCAATCAGAAAACTTGGAGTTTTGTGAACATTGTCTTTAGGACAAGAAAAAGTCAGTCAAATTCTTGAAATACGGGCATGTCATGAAGGAAAAACCATTAGAACTTGTGTACTCGAATGTGTTTGGTCCTACCAAGGTAAGCTCCTTAGGAGCTAAATATTTCGTTACTTTCCTTGATGATTGTACTAGGAAATTTTGGATATACATGATGGAAAATAAATCTGAAGTATTTCCTAAGTTCAAATTTTTCAAAGCTCTTGTTGAAAACCAAAGAGGTCACAATATTAAATGCTTGAAAATGGATAATGGAGGGGAGTTTTGTTCACTGTAGTTTGATAATTATTGTGCAGATAATGGTATTTGTAGGGTGAAATTTTTCCCCTATACCCCTCAATAAAATGGGCTAGTGGAAAGGCTTAATAGGACAATACTTGAGAAAGCTCGGTGTATGCTTTCCAATGTAGGTTTGGGAAAAGAGTTTTGGGCTAAAGCGTGCAATGCAGTGGTCTATTTAATAAATCAAAGTCCTTCATCAAGCTTGAAATTTGAAATTCTGAAAGAGGAATGGAAAGGAAGTAGAGTTTCATACTCTCATATTAAAGTCTTTGGTTGTAAGGCTTTCGTGCATGTCCCCCAGGAGAAGTGAAGAAAAATGGATCCTAAATCACAACCTTGTATATTCATTGGATATGGAGAAGAACAGTTTGGCTTCAGACTTTGGAGTCTATCTGATAAGAAAGTCATAAGGAGCGGAGATGTAGTCTTTAATGAGAAGATATTTCCTCATTCTAAAGATGAAACTCTTATTAGAGAATATATTCCCCTATTTGAGATGATGGACAATGGAAATAAAAATTCTCCCATCTACTCACATGTTAATCCCACATCAAATTCTCCCATCTCTATTCTATCTCCTATGCCTCCGTTGTCACAAAGTTCAGCATCAAGAATCTTGGCCAATGATAATTCCCTTGCATCCCCTACACGTAGCACAAGGGAGAACACTCATGAAAGGGAGAAAGGTACATGACAGTCTCACATAACATGGAATGAAGTCGATATTGTGTTTGGGAGTCATGTTTCCTTGACCCCACATGGTCTTGGCTCTGTCGCAGACCACTCTACTTGGACTCCTATGGAAAATCACAATGAAGGTGACTCCTTCCCAACTCATGGTAGTCTTAGGGATCACTGCACACCTCAGAGAACTCACAGTAGTCTTAGGGATCAAACTCACGATAGTCTCAAGGATCATGACACACCTTAGAGCACTCACAGTAGTCTCAGGGATCAAAGCACACTGTAGTCTTAGAGAATTGGATCACACATAACACCTCTTACCAATTTCTCAAATGAATTTGATCCCATGCAAGATGTCTTTGAGTAGAACACTCACGTAGAGCCTTAAGGAGTTTGTAATTTGGGTCTAAGACACAACAATTTTGCATCTTCTGAGATTATAAAGGATTTTGGATAGAGC